>OY740767.1:138306144-138906144 GCA_963513935.1 Aphrophora alni | reverse complement strand
TATTTTTTTTAACCCAAAGGACCTCCACAATGAATATAATATATGATAAAAAAAACGAAACATGATTTTTTTTTCTTCCATCATATAACTTTTCTACGTGTATGTGAGAAAGAAAGTAAAAATAGCGAAAGAAATTCGTATAACCTACATCCATGTCATCATCAGGGTGTTCCGGAACTCTCTACAACCGCTTTGTAGAATTATTCTTTAAGTAAAAATGAGATAAAAGTTCCAAAAAACATAGTCCGAAAACGTTTCATTTCCTACTTATCCACCATTTTGTTTTTCACACAAAATCTTTTTACCTTTGGAAGTAGATAAGGTATTGAGTTAAAATTTTATATACAAATAACGTTCTCTTGTATAGTTTCAAAATGGCGACCGTTTAAAGTTATTAACGTTAAATATCTCTAAGCTGTTAACTTTACAAAAAAATTACAAGGAACGTTAAAAGTTTACTTTATGAAAGACAATTTTTTTTTTTTTTTATATAACTGAATTATCGTCAAAAAATCTAAAAATTTAATTTCTTTTCATTTATCTACAAAATCGACAATTAATCAACTATTACTAAAATATTTTAATTTATAATTAACGTAATTAATAAATATAATAAATTATATTATCAGAAGTGTTTTTAAAATGAAAATGTTGATTTTAACTTTTCAAAATAGCAGCAATTAAAAATTTTTAAAACAAAATACTCAAAAACGGTTGGTTTCATACCTAAAATGATAATAAAAATAAAACAGTATCCTTTCAAAGACAAATTAGGCTTATGATAATTAGATGAGGAATAAATAAACTATTAATATTTAAAGTTTATATTGCCAATGTAATTAATAGACTTGTTAGGAGACTCTTTATTTTACGTAAATAAATAAAAGTAAATATTTATTACACTTAATGGTTAAAAGAGGGCAATCATTTCATTCTTTTTACCATAACTGCTAAAATGACAACTTTCAACACGTTTGCCCAAATCAAGCATCGACCGCCAAACCAACTGTTTTTGACTGTTTTGACTTTTACGTTTTTTTTAAAAACTTTAAGCTGTCGCCATTTTTTAAATATAAAAAGAGAACGTTCTTGTTTTTCATACCCTGATAAAAGGCTACATAACAAATTGTTATACCAAATTTGATTTCAATATCCTATCTACTTCCAAAGATCAAAATATTTTAAGTTAAATAACAAAATTCCGATTAAATGAGAAATACGTTTTCGGACCAATATTATTGGAACTTTTAACTTATTTTTACCCAAGGAACTTCTATAAAACGGTTGCAAAGTTCCAGGACCTCCTGTATTTTATATTGTATCAGGTGCTTATCGAATATTCTTTAAAAAAAGAGAGAGAAAATAAACGGTAATTTCAATATTAAAAACAGATTAGCCAACTTTATATTAAGATAAGAAGTACTTATTCCTCACTTATATTAATCTACATTCAGTATGAATCGACTCTGTAACAAATCATTCCATTTTATAAAATCAGTTTACCATTATTTTGTTGTAACAATTTCCACCGATACAGTTATCATAAATACATTCCCACGAAGGAACAGTTTAAGGAGATTACGGATAAACCCTCTCATTTAATAAAGAACGATCAAATTCAATTTAGCTCAGTAAAGCTGCTGGCACGGTTTTAGACCGCGTTTTTATAAGTGCTACTTCATTGAACCAATATTTACTTCTTGGCTTTACCTTATCGATACTTCTAGTGGAGTATGTATTATATTGTAAAGGAGAATTTGTAGAATGCACAATTGCATAATTGAATAAAGACATATGACATAAAATATATTAAGCTTTTCTTCACTTCCAACAAAATCGTATTCTTATATATATAAACTAAATAAAAAGATAATACATATTCATTTATATGTTGTTGTTATATTTGATGGAAAAGAGTACTTCTTAATTAAAGTACTTTTTTTGGGTTCGTTAACATGACCTGTATTATATTTTAGAATAAATTAAAAAGAGTATTTATTATATTGTACAACGAATTGAAATATGTATTATATATTAGAACGATTTAAAAGATGTATTATATTTTAGAACGAATTAAAAATGTATTATTTATTTAAGTATATATTTAAAGCAGTATAATATTTTCATAGCGAATTACAAGATGTATTATATATTAGAACGACTTACGAACTGCATTATATTTTAGAATAAATCAAAAGATGCATATTATTTTAAAACGAATTAAAAGAAATGTTATATATTAGAACGAATTACGAACTGCATTATATTTTAGAATAAGTCAAAAGATGTATTGTATTTTTAACGAATTAAAAGATCGATTATAACTTGGAACGAATTAAAAGTACTTAAAGTAACACTTAAAACTGTTATAAATCAACTGTAATGTGCACTTGTTAAAATTTTATCACTAAATGAATAAAAGCACAATTTTCCACAAACAATAACATTATTAGTGAAGTGCAAATACAAGACACCGTTTCAATGACTAAGTCTTAATTATCATTTGCTAAATCCAAACAAACCCTGCTGACACTGGAATGTGACAAATAAAGTGGTGTTTGTGGAAATTGTATTTTCATTCATTTGGTGAGTGCGTTATATGTTAGAACGAATAAAAAGATATATTATAGTTTAAGACACACACAGAATGTGAATTATAAGTTAGAGTTTATGATGTGCATTAAAAGTTAGAACGAATTAAAAGGTGTATTACATTTTTAGAACGAATTAAAATTGTATTATATTTTAGAACTAAATAAAAGATATAATATATTTTAGAATGAATTAAAATATGAATTATATTTGAAGTGTAATAACAAATTTATAATATTTTAAAACAATTATAAAGGATGTATTTTATTTTAGAACAAATTAAATGATATTTTATACTTTAGATCAAATTCAAATTTGATTTATGTTTTAGAAAAAATTCTTTTTTTATAAATGTTAGATATTTTAAAACCTAATAAAAGAGTATGATCTATTAAAAAATATTGCAAGATATTTTATTTTTAAAATTTTATAAAAGATATTTGATATTTAAAACATTATTAGATGCTTGATGGTAAAAACTAATTAAAAGATGTTAAACCGATTAAAGATGTTTGATTTTGTTAAACATACTAGAAGTGGCTAGATGTTTCTAATAAATTCAAATGTTATCGAAACTTAATTCGATTTAAAGTTGGTATTTTATATGAAATTAAAAGATGTTTTATATATAAAACCAATTAAGATATGTTTAAAATTTAAAACCCATTAACAGCCGTTCGATAATTTAAAACATATTACAATCTGTTCAATATCTAAAATAAATTAACACATTTTATAATATATAAACAAATTAAAAGATGTTTGATATATAAAAATAATTAAAAAATGTTTGGTATTTGAAACCAAATAAAAGAGGTTTGATGTTTAACACATATTAAAAAGTTTGATATTTATAACATTTTTTAAAGATATTTAATATTTAAAACCAAATAAAAGATGTTTGATATTTTACGTAATACGTAGGTGAAGATGTTTAATAATTAAACTTAAAAGATTATTAACATTAAAACAAATTTAGGATATTCGATATATTAAATCTTATTAAACGATGTTTACTAATTGAAACAAATTAGATGATAGATTATTTTTAAAACAAATATTAAAGGATGTTTGATATTTGAAACAAATTTTAGTATAATATTTATTTTAATTCTATTTATGTAGCAAACATTTTTAATTTGTATATGCAAATAGTTATCATATCATATCATAAAGAAAATAGTAACTATTACGTTATTATTTTAACATATCCTCAATCCATCAGTCTAGTCTGAATAACCTGTTCAAAAAGATTAAATTAAATTTAATTCAATACATGGCATATATCGCGAGCGTAATCTTAGTTATTATTAAACGTCTGAGAGAGTGAAATATAATTTCAAAGTTAGTTGACGCCAGCGAGGTCTGTGCTTGAACGGCTTAAGTCTATGTGTCTCCTTGATTATAATCCCTGTATCTGTCAAATTTCTTAACTTACTTAGGAAAACACTATTTATTATAATAATAAAGAAAAATTGAATGTTTCCAGATTTAAAATAAAACGATAAAAATTAATATTGACAGATAAATATAAAATAAACTTTTATGGAGCAAATATTACTATTTAAAAATTTTTTTTTTTTATTATTTTTTTTTTTTGGAAAAACTAATAATGATATTTTCTTTCAAAAAACCGAAAGTAATAAATCGCAAATGAAATGAAATAAGTACAATATTTTAGGCGTCCATAACAATAACTGTAATATGACGGTAGTTGGGTAGAGCTTTAAACCAAGTTGTTATAACGAATTGTTACGTGAATATACTAATAGAAAGATAGTGTAGTTTTGAAATCAATTTTTAATTAAAACCTCACAAAAAATGAAACAACTTGAATAATATATATGAAATGAAATGAAATATCTTTATTAGTCACTATATACATATACATGTTCAGAGTACACACTTAACAAACTTAAGACTAATAAAGTCTGACCCCGAGGTTTATAAAAAAAACCTGTTTGGGGTGATTTACATTAAACTTAGAATCTATGACAAGAGCTAGAGATAAAGGTGGCGGCTGATCGGTTACATTTGATGATTCACCGAACTTTGTTAAAATTACATCTCTCAACATGGAAGAAACAACAAAAAGACAAAGGCTACTTATTATTTATACAGGACAAACAATTTTTTTTTTAAATATATAAATAATATTAATTATGCAAAAATAGAAAATATATATCTTAGTTAACACAAAAAAAACAAAAACAAAAAAAAAAAATAATAATAATAATCTTACCCTAAACAATTAAGTAGGCTATTCTTAAACCCAACAATAAAACAACACAAAAAATATTCCTTATAAGTCATATCTTATTCTAAACAGTCATAAAACATAGAAATATTATCATGAAACAGAAGATATGTTTTTAACACTCTTAAGAATTTACTTAACTTTTTAACAATTTTAATTTGACGCGGCAAGTAATTATAAAATTTCGGAGCAAGATAGGTGAAAAACTTTTTATATAAAGTAAGTCTAGGTCTTGGAACATACGCATTTAATCTATTTCTAAGGATTACAGTAGGATTTCGAATATCTTCTCTTTGTTTGTTACTCTTATTATAATAAACTTTTAATACCTTATAAATATACAAATTCTTTATAGGTAGAATCTCAAGTTTTCTATAAATAGGTAAAGCGTGTTCTAATTTTGATTTATTATCTATAATACGAATAAATGAGTTTTGTTGAACAACAATTGTTTTCATTGTAGTATTATAAGTGCCGCCCCATAATGTCAAAGCATACTCTAACTTTGAATTAACAAAGGCAAAGTACAAAGTTCGTAATAGGTCCTGACTACAAAAGGGTCTAAGTAAATAGAAAATTCTTGTATATTTAATAACCTTATCTTTTATGTAATTTATATGAATCTTCCAACTTAGCCTGCTGTCAACAAATAATCCTAAGTATTTAATTTCATCTACAAGAGTAATAGGTAAACAGTTGCAGTTTGGTAATGTACAGTCAACTTCATGGTATTTGAGTAATAGGTTTACACGTTTTTTGTCATTTAAGTTAAAAATTAACGCTTGGGTTTTAGGGCTCATTGCTAAACAATTTTCGGTAAACCAAAGTCTAAGCAAATTAATATCGTTTTGCATACTGTTTTGTAAATCTTGGAGAGTTTTAGATCTGTAAAAAAGTGAAGTATCATCCGCGAATGCTGTTAACATTCCTTTAAAGATACCGTCACATAAACTATTTACATATATAAGGAACAATGGCCCTGATAACACAGATCCTTGCGGAATTCCATAGATTACTTCAACTTCCTCACTGAGCTTATCTCCGACTTTCACTCTCTGCTTTCTTCCAGAAAGATAAGATAAAAACAATTCATATGCTACTCCTCTGATTCCTGCTTTATACATTTTATCTAGGAGAATAGTGCGATCTACTGTATCGAAAGCCTTCATCACGTCCACGAAAATTCCAGCACAAAAGTCACCGTCGTTCATTCCTTCATAAACCTTCCCAAAGAAATCCAAAAGGGCATTTTCAGTATTCTTTTTTTTTTGGAATCCATATTGATTTTTACTAAGGAAACCTTCTTTCTCTAAAAAATTTACCAATCGAGATTTTAATATTTTTTCAAGTATCTTAGAAAAGATTGAAAGCAAAGCAATCGGTCTATAATTACTAGGGCATAGTTTATCCGATTTTTTATACAAAGGTACGACAATAGCATTTTTTAAATCATTTGGGAATTCACCTGAGGACATGCTAAAATTAATGAGATAAACGAGGTGTTCAATTATATTTTCTGCAATACCTTTAACTATAATCGGCGTTACTGAGTCATACCCCGGAGCTTTGCGAGCACTTAGAGTGTTAATAATATTTTGAATCTCGGTACAGTTAGAAGGATATAAAAATAGTGAATTTTTTGAATATTTGTTTTTAGCGAAATCTAAATTAGTTCTTGCATTTCTAATAAACGTTTTGTGTCGGTCTATATTCAATCGTAAATCATGTGCTACTGAACTAAAAAAATTGTTAAATATATTCGCAACCATTTTTGGATCTGATACTACACTACCGTTTGTATCTCTTACACTTAGCTGAGTTGATGGACTCGTAGATACTCCTATAAGTTCTTTAACACACCTCCACTGGCGCCTGGGATTTAACCTATTGCTTCCGAGATAAGTTTTATAATATTCATTTTTCGCATTTGTGATATCCCGTTTCAGTAACGTTTTGATTCTTACATAACGGTCTTTTAACAGCACATTTAGTGGTTCTTTCAAGCAATCCTTATACAATGCATTCTTAGTGTTTACTTTAATCAACAACTCCTTAGTCATCCACGGTTTCAATTTTTTAAAACCCTTCTTATAATTTGGCAATCTAAAAGATGATTGAATGCATGATTCCAAAATTTTTGAAAAGTGAGAAAAAGCGATTGAGACCGTGGACGATGTATACATTACCTTCCAGTCAACATTCCTTAAAGCTTTGTTTAGTATCTGAAAATCAATGATACGTTTACCAATGTTAGTTTCAAGTCTCTTGAATCGTCGATCGTGTTTAATACTTAAAGAAGTCATAAAATGATCAGTAACCTGGGAGTCAATAACCCATGTTATCATTTCATTTTCTAAGTTAACATTCCATCTGACAAACACATGATCAATTAGAGAAAATGAATTATTTTTAATTCTTGTCGGTTCTTTAACCTTACTATCGAGACCATGATTAGCCATAACCATCAAATAGTTATTAACACAAGTTGTAAATTCCAACAAATTTATATTTATGTCTCCACAAATTATCAAATTTTTATTTTTAATTAAGTGTAAATAATTATCTAATTCTATTGTAAACCGATTGGGGCTAAACTCTTGTAATCTGTAAATTCCTAGAATTTCTACACATATATTATCTGCTAATGTTATCCTGAGATGGACACAATCAGCTGTAACTAGAATGGGATTCTTTATTATTCGAATACAGGAAAGATATTCCGCCACAAATATTAATGAACCTCCTGATCTTTGTAAACAATTACATTTAGAGTAAGAGACATATCCAGGCAAATTATACATATTCGATTCATTTTCATCAATCCAAATTTCTGTTAGTATTATTACCTGAGGAGGAACATTTACATTTTGTAGTTTAAGTGCAAATTCATCAAAATTTTTCCTTAAACTTCTAATGTTTTGTTGAATAATTATAAGATTTTTACCAAATGTGTCAAATATATCCCTATCTAAAACTCTTATTTCTATGTTTTAACAGCAAATAAAAGAACTAATTTTATTGCTTGTTTTCAAAATCGATCATTTAAATTACACTTAACAGAGTTAAGTACAAATTTCAAATAATGCTAACAAAAGTTTAACATAAACACACATATTTTTTTGTCACACTACCTTAGTTTTTAAGATCAGCTACTTGATCCATGTTCGTTAGTATGATGGCCTTGCTCCCTTCATCCTTCCTGAGGAAAATCTTCCCGTTTTTAACCCACACAAACGTGAAACCTTGTTCCTTTTTGAAAGCGCGAGCTGCATTTAACACCTTACGTCGTGCTGGGCTGAGACTCTCGTTGATGTAAACAATTTCTGCTGGGCCGCTGGATATTCCAATATCACTTGTATTTAGGTTCCTTTTAATTTTTCTTTTACGAAGTACTTCCTCTTTCACATGACGCCTCACAAACTTAACGATAATTCCTCTTTTTCTACCTTCCTGCTTTATACCCAGGCGATGACAGGCGTCGATATCCTCCGCTGAAACAGTGACTCCTAGGGTGTTACCGATGGTCTTGATTATTTCTGTCACGTCCTCGTTAGTAGCCTCAGGTATACCGTTTATCTCCAGGCAGTTAATTCTTGAATATTGGTCTGCGTCATCTAGCTGTTGTTCCAGACTTTTTATTTTTGTTCGAAGTGTTGAGTTTTCTAGTTTTAAGGCTTCAAATGATTTTTCGAATTCCTTCAAAGTAGTTGATTGTTTATTTACAGTTTCTATCAACTCAGTTATCTTCTCATGACAGTTTTCAACAGATTTACCTAAGTCGGCTTCGAGAGATTTTAACTGTTTATCCGTGTGACTTTTGAGTTCCTCTTTCATTTCACGCAAAAAAACCATCATATCTTCATTGGAAGTTCCCCCTACAGCAGTTTCAAGGCGCAAGCTGGATCGACGTAGTTTCTGACATGATTCGCATCTCCAAATAGATTTTTCAGCCGCAAGGAATTCAATATCTTCCTGCGACATGTTGACACAACTTCCGTGGAATATTCCCTTACAATCATTGCACTGAATTTTGGTTTTCGACCGACTTGTAATGCATTTGTCACATGTACCGCATTTATCACTCATTTTAATAAGCAATTGTTTTTTCCCAAACAAAAAGAACACAAACAAACCCAAACATATATATATGTGTGTGTGTGTGTGTGTGTGTGTGTGTGTGTGTGTGTGTGTGTGTGTGTGTGTGTGTGTAATTTTAAAAATTAACGTTCTCACAAAACGTAAACAGGTGGTTTACATAATTTTGGTTACGGGTGAGGGATAGGTCTTAAGTAATTAACAATAAAATATAAGACGATACAAAATAAATCTATTGTAAATATAAAGAGTGCCTGAAAATAAAGTTTGATTAGTTTAACTTTGTTATTAATCAAGATATTTAAATACAGTTTGCGTCATATTATTTGTAATGAGGGGCTGTTTCATCAGAATAAATTTTTCTATTTTGGAATTTTGTTGGTGGTGTAAAGGCAAAGTAAAAAATAGGACTTGTGATACATAATTTTATGGTACTCGATGTGACAAAAAATTACAAGAATGAAATGTGTTTTCTTCCTACGTAGCTAAAAAAGAGAGTGTTTATAAAGTTATTGTATGATAGCTAAAAGAGAGATAAAAAATAAATAATTTAACCTCCCCACCTTAACATTATAGTTATTTAAGAACATTCCCAGGAAATATGTGCTAATTAATAACACTGGTACCTAAATATCTACAAATGTTTATTGTCCATCAGTTGATGTAGTAGACTCGATATGTTTAGATAGTATGTCTGGTCACGTGACACTTAATTTAAACATCTTTATGTAACGAAATGAATGACATATAAAAAATGAATAATCTCACCATCCAAACGAAAATAACTGGAAAAACGTGGTTGTATTAAAAATTGTTAAAAAATATAATTTATTCCTTCTTAAATTTTTACATATACTTTTGTTTTTCTGAAACGTTACTGGTAATCATTTTTATCCCTCCTGCCAAATAAATTATTGTTAAAATTGATGTCCGTGTAATCTTTATCTTGATGATGTTGGATGAAAGAACGTTGTGCCACAGGACGAAAGAACAGGCGGAAATTAAGGCTGATGATTAGAGAACTCAGAATGAGACGCTAGTAGGAATGATAGGACCACGAGATCAGAGTAGACAGATAGCCATTATTATAGGTAACATTGCAAAATAGTTCAACTGAAGACACGAGTAAATGTCATTCTGACACAGTTTCATAATAGTAATAGCTGTTTTCGGTATTATCTTCATAGGATGTAAGGTGGAAGGCCCGGTTTTTCTGCATGGTAACTCTCATCAAGACGAGCTAAGAACACCCTATTTAAATGCTATAGAGAGGCGGATGAAACTTGAAGAGTCGAAACGGCAGTTGGTTTGCTGGACCCGGTTGATAAAATGTTGCAAAGCAGGTCTTATAATGTGTTGAAATTGTACTGCGACTGCAGAAATTATAGTGAATGCCTAAATGGAGCCCATTGGGTACGTAGAAGAGGGATCCCCTTTAAGTAACGTGGTAACGTGGCTCCGAGGTGGAGTTTGTAAAGCTGGAGAAAGTGGATGTATTATCACCGGACGACACTACCTAGGAACAGGTCCTATGTCCGACAAGTCTTTTAGGATTTTTCCTTCTCCCTACAAACATTACTATGTCGTTATACAACCACTATTTAAACACACGTCGAACGTTCATGAACTGGTTGAAATTCACTCCTGATCCTCTTTAAAATAGTTGTAAAACCGGTGAGGATTTTTGGATTCATTAAGTTTTCAACCCGTTTAAAGTCCACCGTCTCAGTTCAGTACTGCAATCTTCAAGTTTAGTTTCCCGTTAGTTTTAGGTGATATCTCACTATATGTTGTTTTAATAACTTATTTATTTACCCACACTAAGTTCTGCTCAAAGAGAGATGTTTCTGCCTTAACTGGAAAATTCTTTTTTTAAAGTCATAGGAATTCCATCTCCTTGATATTCTCAGCCGATGTGGTCTACAGTCAACTAAAACCTCTTTGATCTCTTCCCATAATTCTCTTTTCACGTTGAGTAACTCATTTTGGACTTCGACAAATCTAAGGCACCTTTCAAATCTAAGGCACCTTTCAAATCTAAGGCAACTTTCAAATCTAAGGCAACTTTCATTTTGCTCCCCTTTATAGTTAAGGAAATCGGCTACTTCTATAACTTGTGCCTTTGTAATATTTTCTATTCCTCTCACAACTTGGGTGAATCATGACTCGGTGAATCCACTACACAGTGATTAATCAGCACAATTAGAATATATTACCCTGAAACTGCAGTTTAATATTGAACTTGGAAAGAATTTCCTTACCTTATCTAAACATAAATATCAGGAATAAAAAACATAACAGTAAAACAAAATCTAAGTGAGCCTAATATTTCATTCTGACAATAGCATTCTCTATAAGCGTGGGTGACATAAAATCTCTAATGGTAATAAAAAGAATTTTTTGTGAATAATAGTTCAAAATATGGAATAGAGCTGAATATTTATAATGTTCATTTTATCATATTTCAACTTTGTCGTTAATTTAAAATGTTACACATTTAAAACACTAATTATTGTTTTAAGTTTATAATTAGTTACGTGGCACATCTGCTTTTGAGCGAATAATAGGTTTTCGTTGTTAGTCAGGTGTAGATTTATTTACCGTTAAATAGTTATAATTGTAATTAACAATTCATTTCAGATTAATTTACATAGATATGAAACTGTTTGATTCAGTGAAAATATCAATATTGCGGTTTATGGTTTTGTATTTATATGTACATATTTACCTCACTTTAGAATAATTTCTTCCGCAATAGGTATTTTTATCACGCTACAATTCAAAATGGATAGTCCGAATCGAATGAATCCAAATCATTTAATGTCATTTGACAAATCTATGCTATTTGTCTCCTGTGTGTTTCGCGCAATTATTGTGACAAGTGTCATAACATCACTGGTAGCCGTGACGTCCAATCTAACAACAAAGAAACTATTCTCAAAAACTGTAAATCGTGCCAAAAACGAAATTTTAGATATAGTTGTGTTGATGAAAAGCAATACTATCACAATATTTTACCACCAATCATATCTCCCAACTTTTCCTATATACTGGGTCACCCCATACATTTTTTGAACGTCTAAATTAGCCAGGACATCTAAAAACACACTGAGGATGACGACCATGAAGTGGTGAGAAAAAGAAAAGATAAAGGAGAGAAATAAACAGCTTGTATAAAAATAAACTTCTTAATAAATAAAAAAGTACAATCGAAAAAATGGGCTTGTCATTAGAAAAAAGAAGAAAGTGTACAATATTTCCCATGTCGCTCGTAGTGGTTAGCTGTGGGATCACACAGGGATCACACAGAGATTGCTCAATCGTTACCCAATCTTATGTAATCACAAACCTAGTTCATGACGTCAACAATAAAAAAATATAAACAATTTAGAAACAGCTTGTAATCTTGTGCAAGAGCAAAATGCCTACGTCACTAGGTTACGTCATTGTCAAAATTTCCCACAACTTTAGCTTAATTTAACCTTTAAAGCATGAGATAGGTTTTGATTACAACAGTGTACCTGTGATGTTAGGTTAGGTTAGGGTAGGGTAGGTTAGGGTAGGGTAGAGTAAGGTACGATAGGTCATGTTAGCCTTTAATGCATGAGATTGGTTTTGATTACATCACTGTATCCGTGAGGTTAGGTTAGGTCAGGTTAGGTTAGGTTAAGTTAGGTTTGGGTAGGGTAGGGTAGGGTAGGGTAGGGTAGGGTAGGGTAGGATAGGGTAGTTTAGGGTAGGGTAGGGTAGTGTAGCGTAGGGTAGGGTAGGATAGTGAAGGGTATGGTAGGATACTGGTGATGCAGGAAAGAGGAGGATATTTATTAGGAAAAAAGGAAAAATATTGAAAAGGAAATTGTTATTCATTATCTGAAAGATCAGTGGTCAGACGATTACCATTTTCAGTATTGTTTCAATTAGAATTTGTTAATTTTTATTGCTGTTGTACAATAAACATCGATTTATATATTTATGTAATTTATAAGAAACGAAAATAGCTAATAATTAAAAATTCTCAATTCATTGGAAAGTCGTGCATATTGTGTGCACTATTCTTTTAATTCTAATTTGAGTGAATCCTATTTTGAAATTGGATGTATGGTTATGCAATACTTCATTTTCAAGTTAGGCCTATAAGACAAACAAATAACACTAATCTAAATGAAATTCTCATCGCCCAAACCAAAATATTAGCCAAAATATGGTTGTTTTAAAACAGTTAATTAAAAAGTAATTATTTCTTAAATTTGCATGTTAACTTTTATTTCCATGACTTTTTTGTTAGTAATTGTTACTAGAAATAGTTGTTTTGCTTCTGTCGAACTGTTTAAAAAATTACACAGCCTAATATTTCAAAAAAAACTGCTTCAGATAAAAAAAATGTTCAACTTCTAATTTTAAATATCTTAACCTTAGCTATCTACAGGGTTGTAGTAAAGTAGGACATAGGTTAGTAGGATATACAGTGTTCCAAAAATTTAAAAACCGCGATTTTTCTCAACTTGTTTAATTGTAACACAATTAATTAATTTGCATATTCTAATAGCTCAATTTAAGATACTTAAAAGGAATGTTTAATTTTTAATTTATCTTTATCAACAATCGAGTTATGGTAGTATAAAATTCGCAATTTTGTAAACAGAGTACTAAACGTTCTTTGCAAGGCTGAGTTATTATTTCACTTTTGTGATGTGATCGCAATTTCGTATCCGGTACAGGGTGTTCTAAAAACCAAAATATAACTCTAAATATTTCTAAATTAAAGTACACAAATTATTAAATTATCAGTTATACTAACATATAAATTGAAAGTCTAGGACATAATTATTAGTATATTTGATATTCTAATAAATTTGTAATTTAATTAAAAACATGTAAGCTTACCTTTTGATTTTTAGAACACGCTGTACCGGATACGTAATTTCCAATACTTATTGGCTTACTATATCACATTATTGAAATAATAAATTATTATTCACTCAGATCTGCAGAGGGCGTTTAATATTGTTACAAATTTGTGAATTTTAAAACGTCATAGTTCGATTGTTATTAATGATAAATTAAAAATTAAACATTCCTTTTATGTATCTTAAATTGACTTACGATTATGCAAAAATAATAATAGTGTTACACTTTTTAAAAAAATAAAAAAAAGTTTTGCTAACTTTTGGAACACTCTGTATTTACTACTAACCTGTATCCTACTTTCCTACAACCCTGTAGATAGCGCAGGTTAAGATATTTAAAATTAGAAGTTGAACATTTTTATATCTAAATCAGTTCTTGAAATTTTATTCCGTTTCAATGTTTTGTACACACACTATACTTCCGATCATACGTTTCAGTCTGACTTACCCTACCAATCCTTGGAACACTCTGTATATCGTATTAAACTTTTGTACCACTCTTTAGATATCTCAGGTTAAGAGCTTTATAATGAGAGATCAAACTTTTTTACCTAAAGAAGCAGTTCTTGATATATTAAACTGTTTCCATTATTTAACACTCACTATACATCCGAATATATGTCTCATTTGGACTTAACCCCTGTTCTACCAATCCGTTAAATGGAAAATTACAAAGTTAGGCTTATAGAAGAAACCCATCAGTACAAAGTAGATTGCCGCTATCCTAATTAACAACAAATTTAAACGAGGTGCAATTTCCTTTCCAGCTGTCCTGTTTGCGTGTGTTACGAAACGTCCAAAGGTTAGCATTTTATTCTCCAACAGAACTCTTTCTAGACTGGCTACTATGTAAGTGAAAATAAAATAATATCTAACAATTAAACTATACAAATCGTACTAACTCCATGTCCACCGGAGAAATTGTGTTGTGAAGTTTATTATGTCTTGAACCATAGTGTGGGAAGTTATTTGGGTCGATGTTAGTGAGAGGTGTGAAGTTTACTGCAAAGAGTATTAGGCGAGATAATGTTCCGCGTGTGTCTCTTCTATTAACACAAGATTTGACGATGAAAACATTAAGTATATACAGATATAGAAACTATTCTGTATCTCTGAAACCAGTTTTTTATCTTCAATATAAGTTATTTTGATTAACAAAATTTATGCTCAAGTGCCGTTTATTTGTCTCACAATACCAGCTATTTTTGATGACTTTAACTTTTAATCTAATACATAACTAATACTGCTAATTTAGAGGTACGTGAGTTTTTATAAGTAACACTTAGATTATTGCACAAGGTTAACCCCATAGGCATATTTGACTGTTTGGGTTAAAATAACCTGCGTTATAAATATTTAAGGCGTGCGCAAGGGGCCCATACTCGACGGTGTCTTCCTCTCTACGACGAACCATCCCAAGAACTCATAGCCACTCATTTCGGGGGGGAGGTAAGTCTACTACAAAAATTACGATTAACGAGTGGTAATGCACTTTATCGTTGATCGCTGAATGCACACTATGTACTTACTATCTATATGAGGTTAGATCTTGTTTTCGATGGTAGGGGTACCGCTTCCTTATCAAAAGGCAGTGTAGTGTCTAATACTCCAAGGTAGGAAACATATCCCACATCACAAACTTGTTACCGATTTTCATGAAATTTATAGAGAGCCGTGCCCATTTTTCTATATCTTTTAGGCACCTTTCCATGCATTGATTGTGTGATGAAATTAATTATGTTTTGTAGTTCGTATAAATAATACTAATTGTTTCTTAACATATGTATATTTCCACTACAAATATGAATTTTTATTTTTATTTTATCTAAAGTTTTAATATTATATTATGCTTTTGTTTATTTACTAAAATATTATTATTATTGTTAGTAGACTAACGTAAATTTAATTATGTATTTGATTTATTATGTATTTATTTAAAGTTTGTATTGTTCTTCTTGTGGAGTTAAGTTAAAAAGACGACTTTAACTTCCAATAGAGTCATTCTAATTTCGCCTTTCTAATAATAAACGCTGAATGCTGAAAACGTGATGTGTCTACTGTTACTATTCAAAGAAGTATAAAGTGTCCATAAAGTAAAGATTACACTGAAAAATGGAAAATAACTAACCGTAACAAGAAAATGTATGTCTATTTCTGCATTGTACGTTTTATTTTAACTGGTTTTAAATTATATATTGTTTTAACCGGCTATATTAGTATTTAGTTAAAATTCTTATAGGGAAATTTGGTCGGTGTGATACATTTTACTGTGTTTTTTAATTCTGAATTCAATGGTGAAATCCGTTTTTAAATATCCTTTTTGATTTTACGTTATGATTTTAAGTTTGATACATAAAAACTGGCCATTCCATAGCATCTGTTTTAATAGTTTTATAAAGCACATCACACAATTTTATATTTGTTATACAAAACCATTGGGGCCTTATTTAATATGAGTAAATAATTTATTTTAATAGTATAACAATAAACCAATTGTAACTGTTAAATTTGTCTTAATATATAGTTTAGATATCGCATGCAAATTGTTCTTGTTTTAAATATCAAAGTTAATAATTCAAATGCTATAGTTTTTCGCGAATAACGTAATATCAAAAAAAGGTATTTAAATCTAAATTCACCATTTCCGCAATTAAGTGCCAAGGGAGTAGTTACCTAACGGTTTTATCGGAATGTACAAGCTTTTGTTCCCTCTCTAAAGAGTTTAGAACGTGACCTTGTAGTTACGCCTAGCAGAGAATTAACCGAAAGATTTTCACTTTCACCTAAACTATGTTCAACTGAGATATACAGTAAACAAAAAGGCGTTCAGTTTCAAAGGAGTCTCCAGTAATATAGAACATTTTGTTCCCTCACTGAAGAGTGTATTACGTGACTTTTTAGTTACGTCTCGCGGAGAATTGACAGGAAAGTTTTCACCTTCACTTAAACTAAGTTTAACCGAGATCTAAACAAAAAAGTATTAAGTACCAACGGAGTAGTTAACTAACAATTTTATCGGAATGTACAAACTTTTTTCCCTCTCTAAAGGGTTCATCACGTGACGTTGTAGTTATGCCTTGCGGAGAATTAACTGGAAAATATTTATTTTACTTAAAGTAGAGGAATTAAATTAGGGTTTTTACCTGATCAAGTTTGTATACAGCTGTACTTACTTTGACTACTCAGACCCATAGTTGCAATCTTTGATTATTAGTTTCAATTTCGAAAACTTAGCTACTTATATTAAATGTCACAATAAATTAAACCAATAATTTAACAGATTCATCACTAACCAATAAATTTCATATCTGAATATATTAATAACAAATTCGATAAACTTATTTAATCAAACCAGAGTACGAGTATTTTTAAATACTGATCCACTACAAGCTGTTTTCATCTCGGCTTATTTCTGCCAACTTTTCAAAAAATAAAGACAAAACTTGAAAGTTTCAGAGCAAGAGTTTAATGACCAAGGCATTTCACGAGAAATCGCAATCCCTTGAGCGCAATATAAAAGCAGTTAAAAGACGAAAGGCGGCACGTCCGACCTCTTGACCTAGAACAAGAGATTCTGACCGTAATCTCATTTGCATAAAATATTTTACTTTCAGATCTTGCATATGTTACATTTTTAACTCTCAACCATTAATAATTCTTTGATTTGCCTTAATTTGTTTTGTTATTTTAGTCATTTTGTTTTATTAAAAAACCATATTTTATATTAATTTATAGCCTAGACGTTATATGGAGTATGGAGATATTAATTTTGAGAGTTAAAACCAAACTAAAATGGAATTTATTTTTCCTATAGGGATGTAAGTCCACAGGCAACCATTCTGATTACTACATGGTTCAGTAGTGTCCCTACAAGATCATACCAAAGCTTTTATCGAAACCCTTGAGGACCAAAGGATCATCAGCCCTAAACAATTTCAAAATTTAAAAACGCCACTCCAACTACGATAAGTCCCCATCAAAAACCACCTCAAGCTGGGACAGAAGTCGTTCTGTCACCTACTGTCCCTAGAAGCAGAACCGAAGACTCGTTCTACCACTAGTTGTAAGGAGATTACTCAGTTTAGATATATTAAAATGTCTTCAAATTTCGGAAAAAAATCATTGAAAAAAAAGAGAAGAGAAATCTATAATAGAGACCTTAGAACATAAATACTCTAATAGCATCAGGATTGGAACAAAACACAGTTGTTCAATAAAGATCTGATAGGAAAAAGAAAAACACAAATCTAACTATAGACTATATATGAAGAAAGTTATAGATTCAGCTAGGTAAATCGGAATTTTCAAACCCATACTTATTATGTGAACCACCCCTTAGAGTTGTTGTTTCAACTGGAACAATTCCGAACTAAAAACTCAAATCAAATCCAAAATTTCATCAAATTCTCTTTTATTTTCACTGCTGACGAATGGTCAACACGTAAAGCTCACTTAATGTTACCATTCTCTCTCTCTCTCTCTCTCTCTCTCTCTCTCTCTCTCTCTCTCTCTCTCTCTCTCTCTCTCTCTCTCTCTCTCTCTCTCTCTCTCTCTCTCTCTCTCTCTCTCTCTCTCTCTCTCTCTCTCTCTCTCTCTCTCTCTCTCTCTCTCTCTCTCTCTCTCTCTCTCTCTCTCTCTCTCTCTCTCTCCGACTTTGGCCTTATACAAATCTTAAGTACTTTTCATTAGAATCTCCTCCAAAGTGTGTGAAATAGGCAACCACAATCAATGACCTAAGGATGGCTTATCGCCAACAATATTCAGGTTTGTTCCCTACTAAAATTTCAGTGAAATAGTCATTTTGGCACATTTGAACATTGAACAGAACCCATTTTAGCACAATTTGCGATAACCTGAAGTTTAACGTTGTACAAGGAAATTTATAAGATAGACTAAAATTCGAACACAAGATCTTACAAAAAATTACGTTTACTTAAACACATTTCAACGAAAAAGTAGGCATTTTTTTGTGAGATCACACGTAATTTTTGTGAGATTTTGTGTTCGAGTTTTAGTCTATCTAATATTATCTCACAAGTGAAGCTCAATTTTATTTATATCTCGGAATATTAGTTTACAAAAAATATACTACTGTACATAGATATATGCAAGCCTAGTGGTGATATATTAGGCACAGTAGTTTTAAGATACTTCCTCGATTATCCATGGATAGAGCTCCGTAGCTCGAAAAATAGAAAAACATTTCCGGATCCTTATTTTATACGGTAAGAATAGGCTACTAACAGGAGAACAGGGGGATTTTTGTAAATAAAACATTAAGACTAATGGGAGTATGGACGTTCCAGTGTCTATGTAAAAGTGACCACCTACCATTGGAAAAATAATAATAATGAGACAAAAGTTCATAGAACATACTTTCTCTCTACATGAGCGCGATGTGGGAATAAAAAGTAAAATACAGACTTTCAATCTGATATATGAATGTTACGACTATAACACTAATAAAACTTTATTGCAATTTAGTGGAATCCAAAAGAAAATTTGAAATATAATCCATTGTATAGCTTTTCCGACGTATACTAACACGAAGTATGTAAAAAAATCGACATCGGCTTTGGACTAATTTTCGCGTTTTATTGACTCAGATAAAACGATAAAGTAATTTCTGTCGTAGTTGTCGCCTGCATGTAAAGACGATAGACGCCACAAAAGTTAAGATGCATTCAAATATTTGGTATAGGGAACTATAACGTGTTCATATTGAATTCTATTGAAATTGTAATTTTAAATATCAAAATGAAGGCATTGTATAAATGTTTTCTTCACATACCATCTGTTATTCACCATGTAACACACTAAATTAGTTAAATATTTACATATATCAATTCTGTATATAATGTTATCAATTCCACCTCTCTACGATGACAAAGAGAAAAGTTGTTGTTGAAAATCTAATTTCGAAACCTGACTCCAGAAAATTTTATATTCGTATAGGAAATCCGACATAGCCGAGTCACTGATACCTTCGTAGTGAGTACAATAACACAAGCGAAGTGAGTTTATTTTTAATACATACATTTCTACGAGGCAGTCTTGAGCCTAGCCGACATCAAAAACAATAGTTATATGCCCATTTATGATTCATAAAACCGGGATAATCATTGTTTAAAACATCCTTTCCCTACTGTGTAAGACACCTTGATCTACCAATACAATTTAACATTTCCTAAAGGTTCAAGAAATCAACTTTTAGTCATTTAATTTAGAGTATCCCCTTGCAATATATTTTATGATGAGACTATGTAACTTACCAGATGGTACACATCAACTTGTTTAAACATTAACTGAAATACTAAATTATACCCACATTTTCAATCTTTAATTCTGTAAGGCTTAATAACAAAACTTATAGTAAATGCAGTGTCTTAAAAAGAATACAATTTAAGAGGAATGACTTTCCTAGAGAATTCAAGTCATCTATTTTTTTTTCTTCGAAAGAGAACAAATAAAACTAATGTTGAACAACAATAACAACAATTCCTAGAGAAGTAAATACATTTTAACATTCCTAGAATTCATTTTAGTCAGCGACATTTCCAAATTTCCCCCAGACCCAATTACTTCCAACTAAAACACTCAGTGATGCTATACGCTCTGGTGATAGGCCTAAGTTGGCAGCAGTGAGAAGGGGGATAGTCTGAACCTAGCCCAATTAAGTTAGTGATTTAAAGTAATGTCTGAAGGAAGCTCACATAAATTTTATTGCACTTTTCAAAAGATTTGCGTTTCTTATTTGATACGAAAAAAAGTTTTAGTGTTTATTTATATGATGATTAAATTTATATTCGTAGTCAAAGAAATTCTAAGAATAGTTTAAATAATCACCAAAAGAACTTTTCCTAATTACCAACATATAGTTAATACATGAAAGATATAATATGTCCTCAATCTTGATCCTTCGTTCCGATAAAAGTAGATAAATGTTTCATGACTTTTATACACTCAGAGCAGTGTTGTGGTTTTAAAATTAGAAAGGAAAAGAAACGTAAGGACTACAGCGAATGATTTTTATCATTGAATGTATACATAAGAGAAAAACTATAATGTGCGACTTAGATGTGTAATCCGAACAACTGTAGTTTCAGTTCATAATGGACTAGTGTTGGAGGAGGAGTTGGAGACCCAATACGGCACACGGTACTTGAAGTAAACAAAAGTACCGATAGATAGCAGCACTATAGCCTGCATTTCTATACTTCAAATCATACTATGGTGATGACTGACCTAAGTTTTTATTATACTTTTTAGAATGTAACTTTACTAAATGGAATGATGAAGATAATATTTTAGACGTTATTTCTACCTAATAAATATGAATTATTTTTGTTAATAATTCACAGTGCATGTGTTTTACAATATTAGAACTTAGTTTATTCAGGTAGTTGAAAAATGTATATGTAAGAACAGTTCTGTCTAACCTTACTGTGGCCACTTTTAATGTGTCCCATACTCTAATGTGGATTGATGACCAAGCGAAATGAAAACCATTTGGCAATTCATCAGTTTGTGTGTGGGGCGGTGTTTGTTACGTAGTCAGGACCAAGCTCTTGTACCAGTAGTTAAATAATTTAGGAATCAGGTTCCTTACAACAAAGTTAATCGATGTATCTTTTCCGTCATTTAATAGATGAAACACAAACATATATTTCTCAATAAAGGTTTTGACGTGGTTTTCGGACTGAAAGTATACCTCAAAAATATAAAATATAATAGTGAAAAAATAATTTATCAACAGAAAAAATCTGATCAAAATTTTTGGAAACAATCACATTATTTTGTTAAGTTTTTTAATTATATAAATTAAAACATTTTGACTTTTAGAGTGTTAAAAAATATCAAAATTTATTATTTTCATAATAGTTACTAATTTGAACACTGGTATTATACCTAAAACTTATTATAACTGTCATAAAATTTGCATCATATACATATACAAGATGTTTGAAACAGGCGTGCCTGCGATTTCATTCCATAAGTATAAAAGTTACAAAAACAACTTAAAAGGTACCCATAGGATTTTTTAAGATGAAGCAAGAGATATTACCAAATTTTCCACACTCCCTCCATTTTTCCGATTTGGCTCAGTTCTAAATTTTCTTATACCAACCCTAATGCGATTATAGATAAACATTTTTTATAAAGACTTTTTTATTCTTAGGTGTTTTCGATGCATCTAACCGTTTAGGTTAAATGTTTTTTCCCCAAAATCTCCATAATAAATATAAGAAAATTTAGAGCTGACCGCCATAATAAAATAAATTGCGGATATGAAAAATTTAATAATACCTCTAGTTTTAATTCAAAAATTCCTGAGGCATTGCATTTTATTGTTTTTGTATAACTATTGTACTATTAAATAAAACAGCTGTCACATCAGATTGAAACAACATGTATGTGCACTAATATATTGTATTACAGTAAAATATAAACAATAGTGAGATTGTTTACGCTTTCAAAAATTAGGCTATCCACCACAGAGGCCCACCAAAGTTTGAGGTAAAATATGTTTTTATTTAAGGCAGTCAGAATTCCATAGCTGATATAAATCGATTACTACGACTGTGATTACAATCAATGATAAATCACTCACAATGCAAGGAGCAAACTATCCACAAAGCATTTTATTACTTCTGCTTGTTAGTTGTGTATCTGTGTACATTAGCTGTGGTATAATTTACTTTTGCTTCTTAGTTTATGACTATTGCTGGTTATCATGTTGTAAGCTAGGCAGTAGTTACATTGAGTTTAAAATAATGACTTGTTTTCAAACTTCAAAGGAGCTAGATATACTATTCAAAGAGCCACTAGTGGTACTAGTATAACTATATAATGCAGAGTGGCTGATAAAATTTACAATCCTTCGTTTTTAAATATTTGAGATATTTGAATTCTGGTTGCAGCAAACTGTATAAATATGTGAGAAAGGGAACCTAAAAATCAAACGTTTAGGTTACTCTAATTGTTGGAGGTGGGAGATTTTCTCAAAAATTTCAAATAACACGTATACCTCATTTTAATATACAGTACGTATACCTCATTCGTGATACCTCATTTTAAACGTCTCTGTGAGGTAAGAGAAATGACATAAAGAAAATTAATTTCCGACTACCCAAAACAAAATGGCGGCAAAGAGAGTTATTTTATTGTCGAAGCTAGATTGATACGGTATATCCCCTTTTGTGACATATCTGTTTATTTACCTCATATTAAATGTTCAAATTGTTCTTCTTGTATGCCTTTTTGAGCAACCTCCCTAGCCCTCAAAAATTAAAATAACCTACGCCTTTGTAAGTGCTTTCACCTAAAGAGTTTGGCCAAATAAAATTCAAATAACTCAAATATGAAATAATAATAATATGAGGGTTATTCTCAGCCACCCTGTATAATGAATATAAACAAACAATATACACAAATATACAAACAAAAGCAATTTATATTGCTTGCGTATATTACCTCAAAATCTATTCAAAATTTAGTGAAGTATTTTCAAAGCATTTTGCCAATGAAACCTGAACAATTTCGATGTAGTTTAAATTATAATTCTATAGGTCAAATTAAAATACTAAAATTAATTGAAGTAGCATTTTATTTGTGCTATAAAAGTGGATAAAACTTAAAAAAGTTACCATTTAAAGAACAATTAATTGAAAACAATAATCGATTTACTAGAGAAGAAATTTACTCCAGAGACATTAAATAAGGACAAGAGTAATGCTGCGGGCATGGTGAATAAATAAAATAGTTTCTTTTGCTTTTTAAAACAACTGCTTAACATTTATTTGAATAAAAGATGAAGGAATGCTTTTATTTTAAGCAATTCCTTGAAGAGTAAATAGTTACTGACCGACGTAAGCAAAAGTATAAAACCATGATTGTTGTGGTATAAATATATATACACTGTTATTATACATTCGTACCAATTGCTTGAATTTGTTGTTCAGTTCAGTTTTTGCTTAGAGTCTCCTACGTACGATTGCAATATTTCTAAACGTTTGTAACATTAAAAATTACACAAATGTTGTACAGATTCACTGTGTATTACGAAAACGCTATACAGATTTAGAATAGTGAATACCCATTAGTCATTAGTAGTAGAACAATTAGATGATCATTTTCTCTATGAGATTATTGGGAAACTAGGTTTCATATATCACATCCAGGATATCAGAATCATGTAAAGAAATGTGTAGGAATTCTAAAAGTACCGCGTCTAAGGTAATTTAAAACAAGTTGATGGGCGACCATCATGGTACTTACCCAGCCCCATTATACAATGTAATATTAGCAGAACCTTTAAATATATTGCTCAAAAGTTTATCTTTATAGGTAATGTTAAATTGTACTAATAATAGTATAGCTGATAACGGCGCAGTAGGGCTAAGGTTACTTCGTATTGATTACTCTTTATTTCATGGGCATATAGCTGAGGTGTATTGGTCCGAGGTTTACTCACAGAATGTTGTAAATAATGAGTTTGATTTGTTTATTTCAAAGCTTATGGCTTGTTTGAAAGAAAGTGATCAAGAAATTGATCAGCAAAAGAAATCCCCAAAAAACGTAAGCCACGGATTACCGGTTTGCTTGTGCCAACAAATAATAAAACGTAATAAATTACACAAAAAACTAAAATTCATACAAACAATTCAAAATTGGTATTTTTTTATAAATCCTTTAGAAAAAATAAACACTTTAAATTTTAAAACACAAGCAACTTTATTTTGATATTTTTAAAATGTAATAGTAATTCAAAAAAGGAATAGCAAATCATTAATGAAATTGCTGGACAAAAGAAAAAAAGTGGCGAAATTAATTTAAGAAGTGAGAAAAGAATTATTGTCACTAATTCCTTAGATTTATCGAATATGTTTAATAAATACTTTGTAAGTGTGGTTGAAGAAATTAGAAATGCTATTGTATTTGGATCTGTTGCTCTATCATGGATATTTTTGTCATGGCTTCTCAAGAACTATCTGTGTTTATTGAGCCAGTAACCCCAGGTGAAATTGTAAAACTCATAGCAACTTTAAAAAACAATTAACTCCCGGAATTGACGGAATTGACGGAATAAGCTCAATAGCTTTAAAAGATGTCTCGGAGCTGATTTCTGATGTCTTCTCATATTTATGTAATTAATTTAAGTTTCGTCTCTGGTATTTTTCCTAACAAACTTAAAAGATTTGTGGTTATACCAATTTATAAAAAAATGGTGATAAACAGTTACCTGGTCAATATAGGTCATTATCTTTGATATCATCTATATCTAAAATCTTGGAGTAATGTATGAAGTGAAGGTTTTTATCCTATCTGCGCACGACTAAATGTTTTAGTAAAAATCAGTTCGGATTTTTAGACGGTAGTAATACAGAAACTGCTATGCTCAATTTTATGGATGATGTTATGGGTGGGATAAATTGTGGGAAAAACGTTGGTAGTATGTTTCTGAATGTGACAAAGGCTTTTGATTTTGTTGATCACAATCTCCTATTAGAAATTTTGTCAAAATGTGGCGTCAGATGTAGTAATTGGTTATTTGTTATTGTAGTAATTGGTTTAGAGTTATTTGAGAGAGAATAAGTATGGACTATTATGTTATGTGAGTGTTTGTATGTTACGTATGTGTAAGTTTCAACCACTTTATATTTTTATGTTATAGGTGCAAATAGATGGGCATAATTATCATAGAACAAATGATTATATAACAAGTTATAATATTTGTAATAAATATTAAATTACATTTTTAATTTATTAATAGTTTAACTGCTCTCGATGGTCTCTTGAACTCTTTTTTTTTTTCTCTCTTTTTACTTGAGAAATATGCAGCCTCAAAACGGGCAGACCCATGGAAGCTGCATTATTTCATTCCGTAAATTTTGTTTTTATATATCTTAACTTTATTTTTGTTTTTTTTAAAGGATTTAGATGTAACATTGTTTTGGTTTTTTTCTCGTTTTTGTGTATTTTAACTTTAAGTAATGTATAATTATGTCATATGTCAATTTATTTGTTTTGTTTATTGTTAAATTGAGCTTTACTTTTTCTCTCTTTTTCTCAATCTAAATCATGTTTTGTTTGTCTCAATGTAATAAAAGGAATGTTAAATAAAATTTTAAAAATATATATGAGTAAATCAAAATAATACAAAAATTAAATAACTATAGCATTCGATGGAATTGATGAATTTTCACCGCTCTCTGTAAGGTTCTCTTCTGTATCCTACCTTAGCAAGTGTGTACATTATTGGGAGGAGGGGACTGTGCTGATTATAACGGAAGACTTAATAGTTGATTCGTTATATATATATATATATATATATATATATATATATATATATATATATATATATATATATATATATATGTGTGTGTGTGTGTGTGTGTATTTTATTGTTGTGGAAATTAGGAATTTTCATATTGACTACTAAAAGATTATTTTCTCAGACTTTAAAAAAGAACGCTGAACTTAATCGTATCAACTGGCAGTGTAATGAACTGAGAAATTGAAAATTGGCAAAACAGCGCATTAAAATACCCGAAGCAGAAATTAAACCTTAATTTTTGTTTGCTTGAAGGCCGACGTTCTCTTTTATGATTAAGACGTCCGTAAAATATAATTAAAGTAAAAATAGCGTTGTTTAATGTCTTCATAGAATGCAAGAGGTACAGTTAATTTGGTTGATATTTCTAAAATTGGCAAAGGTGGCATTTTTCTAATTATAAAACTATTAGTGCCTTTGTTTTATGAATTTTATGTCAATTAACTGTGAAGAGTTTTTAAAATGTTGATTTTTTGCACGAAATTTGTGAACTAAAAAAACTGATATGTTAATCAACTCTTGTGCAATTAGCTAATTCAAAAAATGTTTATTTCATTCCATATAATAATTCATACTAGTATGTATATATACATTATAGCCTTCATATTACTTACCCAATATATTTTTTTCAGAGCTTCACGTTTTATGAGCTCAGGAAACGGAAGAAAGTATTTTCGACATGCTGTCTGTCCGTCGCCGTTGTCGTCTGTACGCAAGTACGACAGTGGCCATAAAAATTAAGATACGAACATAAAATTTGGTGTAGAGGACTATATTGTGTACGTATAGAAAGAACCCTATTGAAATTCAGAAAAATCGAATTGAAAATAGCAAAAACGGCGACCATTTAAGACGGTTTTTGTTCATAATTCATCGTGTTATTCAATTTATAACTAACTAAATTCGGTATGCAATCGTACCAGTTCCACCAATTTGTGATAACAAATAGCGAAGTTATTGTGATGAATGTAATTTGGAACTCTGGTCAGTCAAGAAAAAGTTCTTTGCAACTAGTCCAAATGAAGTACAATCCTTTTGGTTTTTTAACGTGTACTATCCTTTATATAATAGCGGCCTAATTAGAGGGAAGAGGCCCTTAGAGATTAATATTTAGTACGGGTTTGGCAATCCCGCAGTATCTAGCTGGATATACAAACGTCTTAATCTAGTCTTTTTAGATCCCTCCCTTTCGTCTTTCTTATCAGATTTCTCTTTTCCAGTACTTTTTCTTTTGCAACCCTGGTACTAATAGAGTATTTGAGGAATCTATTACAGAGGGCGTACTAGAGGGGGGATGTATTAGAGGAGGGGTCTCGATATTTTTTTCCATCTATGATAATCGCGATATATTAAGGCTTTATACAACAACAAAAATGCAATTTTGAGATCTGATTAGGTATAATGTACGCATTTTTAAATATTAAATATAATGCTGTAACGAACAAACGACGTTGTAAAAAAAAACAACTTTAAATTGAAAAGTTTAATTCAATCTGTGTTCTAAAACTATCCCCCGAGCCGTTCTTACCTGATTAAAAAATTAGTGGTTCTATAGCTATTTGTATGTTTTAATATGTTCAATAAGAAGTGTTACAAATCCAGCAACTGCTAAACGCGCGACTTGTCACTCTATAATATTCATATATCAAGAAGTAACCAGAAATAATACCACAACTAACGTAACCTTGAACAAAACACAGCCACAGACACAAATAATAAATATTAAGTATTTTAAAAAGTAACTTGCCCTAAACAATTGTGGTTTTTGTTTATGTGTGAAAAGGTGTTATTCATATCAATGAACACTAAACTTGTCGGGCAATTAGTCGTTAAATACAATTTGAAACAAGCTGATTCGTACCATTATGGTAAACACTCAGTCCCATCATACAATGAAATACAAGCAGATCCAAGACTAGAGTATGCGCAGATGAATGGGTTTTAAATAGTATACATAGTCTAGAGTAGGTTTCTTTTAAAAGAGTTGTTACCCAGGTTTTCTAAACTTCGAAATTGAATATATCAATACTTTCCTAATATCGACTAAGCCCTAACGGTCTCGTAGATGTATATAGTGGTTGAAAAGAAAATACCAACTGCTTTTTTATAATATTTGAATTCTGTTTACGTTAAATTATCTAGGTTAGAAGGACAACTTAAAAAAACAAAGGTTTAGGTTATTTTAATTGTGGCAGCTAGGAGATTTCAGGATTTACCCAAAAAAATTAAATAGTACGTATAGGCTTGCTACACCTCATTCTAAACATCTATTTAAGACAAGAAAAATGACTCAAAGAATAATAAATTGTGACAAAAAAATGGCGGCCAAAAGGGTTTATTCATTTACAAAGCTCTAGACGAAAGTTAGTACGGAGATTGACTCTGAAGGTAAAACTATTGATTTTTTCTTGCCTAACCTCTTAGGTTTAATCTTCTTAATCATCACTTAACCTAACCAAAATTTTCAAAACTTGTACTACTGATACCATGTTAGTACATGATACTACCGAAGACTCTACTACTGCATGTAGATACATGGGGTACAGTTACAACATTTAATATGAGGTAAAAACTCAAAGGGATGTACCGGACCATTCTAGCTTCGTCAATCAAATAAATCTTTTGACCGCCATTTTGTTTTAAGTTGTTAAAATTTTATTTTATTTGTTATTTTTTTGTTGCACAGATTCGTTAAAAAGGAGGCGTCACAAGCCTATACCTGCGATCTGAAATATTTGTGCAACACTCTATCCACCTGCCACCATCAATTAAAATAACAAACCATTGACATTTTAGGTTGCCCCTCTAACCTAAAGAGATTGACGGAAACAATTTTCAAATATCTTAATTATTATTTTTTTTAAATAAGAGGGGGTGCTATTTTCTTTTTAGCCACCCTGTTTCTCTACATGATTCGCGTGTGAAGATATTAATACGAGGTCGGATTTACAGGAGCCTCCACTTGCTACACTCGTATCGGTCAACATTGGAATTACACTTTTGACAATAACTTCGCTATATGTTATCGCTAAGAGGTGAGAACGGTATTATGTTACAAACATAATTGATATTTTAAATTTAAATTTAATATAGTATATTATAAGTTGAATAATACGCGAGATTTAAACAAAAAACTATAAAACGGACGCCATTTTTACATTTACAATTCGAATCAACTCGCTTCGCTCGTTACAATGTCTCTGACCTGGCATGTCTTGACCTATATGAAGGGGGATTCATCAAAGCTCGTGTCGGTAACTCAGACCTTCCGGATCTCGTAACTAACAAATATTACATTTTAAGTGTAAACACAGCCGTTACCTGACGAAATTCCATATTGTGTTAAATAATAAGCCACATGTAGAGTTTCAAATATCAACATATATTGTGACAACTGTTATGAAATTAAGCATTTTCAGACAACTATGAACGAAAATTTACAAAATCTAACCTAAGTACCATCTATACTAAGAAAGTGGAGGATGGAATGCAAGGAAGGGGACTGAGCCAGGACTACCTGAGAAGGTAAATGACCTGATAGGATGTGTGACAATGGGTTTAAACAAAGTAGATGGGTTGAACACTTGTTCATTGAGGTTGGCAACAGCTGTTACAATATATGTTATATTACATTGATTTATTTTTTGTGAGCTCAGGGTTGAAAACTAAATTTTCAAAATAACTTTGCTATTTGTCATCGTAGAGGTGGGGTCGATACCTTGATGCAAAATAAAATTTATAAATTTGTACATGATTATGAACACAAATAATACTTATGAATTATAATTTTGATATTTTTTATTCGATATTTCAATAGGATTCTATATGAGCACACTATAGTCCTCTACACCAAATTTCATGTTCCTATCTTACGTTTTGTGGCCGCCATCGTGCTTCCGTACAGAGGACAGCGGCAACGAACAGACAGCTTGTCGAAAATCAATATTTCAGTTTCCTGAGACCGTGAAACGTGAAGATAAAAAATGGAGGTTGATGATTACCAAACTAACCCTTGTACGTCGTACTGGGTAAGTAAAAAGGTCGCAAAATGTTAAAATGGAGAATGTTTGAAACAACTTTTCGATAGTTTATTTTTATCGACCTACGTAAGCGTTAATAGGTCATTAGGTACAGCTGGTAATATGCAGAAGTTAACGTCTATATTCTTTAATATATTCTCTCTCCATCGTTTACAAATTTGTTAATATCGAACGTACAGGCCATGGTCTGTCATTTGGCGAATGTTACAACAAATTATCATATGTAAATCATACAACAATTTTCCAAACACACTCTGCTGTATCACGAAGCCCAGGTTGTCAAATAATCCAAACCAACCTTTAGTTAACTACGGTACAATGAATATTCACACTCCAACCGTTGCAATTCCAATATTAATATTAAATGCACGGCCTCTATAATCAATAAATCCAATCCTGTAAAGACCGTCTATCAATGATATAACACGGTACATTACTTCGTTACTTCATTGAGCGAATAATCAAAGAGGCACAATGGTAATCACCAAGAAAACTTCTTGACCCACTTTAGTATCTCGGTTATGACTTCGGATAATGAAGTAGAACTGAATTTAAAAGTTCTGCACTGTTATTCATACTTTAAACATATGAATAAACATTCTATTTGAATTTTGTCTGATTAAACATGGTTTTTGCCAATCGTAATTTACTAACAAAACTGTTTAATGAATTAGGTTACAAATCAAATATATATATATATATATATATATATATATATATATATATATATTCTGTTTAATACTTTTTATAGATGAGGCGTACTCATAGTGTAGCAATCCCAAAGTATTCCAGCCAGATCTACATATGTCTATACCTATTTTTAAATTAAATCTATTTCAGTTTACCTATCAGGTCTCTTTTGAGCAACTCATGATCTCTTCCGACACACGCTCTATTAAAACATTCGATGGCTAGGAATTACAATTTATATTTTTTTCCATTTATTTCTAGAAAAGACGATGGTGACATAGTTTTCCGCCTTGATAACAACAAGAAAAAAAATTTAAACTCTCTGTGCAGAATGTATTGTGGACAAAAGACCTGAGTTAGAATTTGAAATAGTGCCCACTAGTTAACACAATGAGTCTTTTAAACTTTTAAACTTAAATGAGTTTTTTTTTTTTTTTTTTCAATTTTGGGTCCCAAAGGGATTATTTTTGACGGCTATGACTTTTACATACAAACAGTGTGATACTTCATTTTAAAAGTTTTAAAACCCAAAACATTTTATGTTCCTTTTTCAACACCTGTTACTGTTTCAAGATGGCAGCACAAAATGCCTGATAATTTAGGTTTCGTAGAATTTTAAATTACAATAAATTATAACTATTACTAAATATTCGGCTTGCCTTGTGAAATGTTTTAAATTAAAAATAAAACTTAAAAACAATTTCTCACAAATACGTTTATTAAATCAAACGTGTTTCAACGACAATGTCACCATCTTCAGTGATGTTACAATAATCAAATTATAAATTTAAACCGTGATGTTACAATAATCAAATTATAACTGTTTAATGTTACAATTTGATTATTGTAGATCATGTACAGCTGAAGATGGCAAAATTGTCAACGAAACCCGTTTGATTTAATAATTGTTAGAAATTATGTCAAAGTTTTATTTTAATACAAATATGCCATTGAATGTGGTAAATTTAAAATACAGTAGAAATAATCAGTTCAAATAGCTTTAAATTATACACGACACAGTGTTTGAAATTTTTTGAAATCTCCTTAACCGTAATTTTTAAATAATTTTAGAAAACATAGCAAAAAATTTGTGGGCAACAAGTATGGAAACGTATTGTTGTTACGTTTTATAAATGTTGTAACTGTTAAATAAACTTCATTTTACATTTGTTTTTAAAATTATCTCCTAGTTTTTAGAAAAATAAAAAAGATTTTTTTTTTAAACTGGCAGTGTTTTAAATAATCAACATTATAAAGTCTAAATATCCGCCATTTTAAAATCAGTAAAGGAAATCAGTTAATTATTTTTGTCAACTTGGGTCTTATAACACTAAATATCTTGCAACATTTCAACTGTACATCATTTACAGTTAAAATTATATGATAAAAAAAAAAAAAAAAAAAAAAAGCCGAATAGATAGAAAGTTAAGCATTTTAGGAAATTTGTATATATAAATCTTTTCATTGGCTTTGAATTTTTTTGGTACACCTCGATATGTTCTCTTTAAAATAAATAAGAGTATTTTCCGTTTGTGATTACCTTGTCTTATACCAATTTGCCCAGAATTAAGTTATCTACAAGTTTTCTTGAAAACAATTAAGCCTTTATCAGATATTTAAAAGCCAAACTCAACGAAGTGTGTTTTTCGACCCCATTTTTTTTTTGTGTTTTACCCCAGTTTTCTCATAAACTACTGGAGAAAATATTTTGAAATTAACGTTTTATAGTTTTTCATGTCATATTCCATATAAAGCCTCCAAACGTCATGAATCACGCTATATAGTGAGCTAAAAACATAATATATTTAATTCAATGATGTAGGATTAGTGAACGTTTCATGGTTAGTTTGGACTTGGTTAGTTAATTCATCAACAATAGTATTATTTCAATTATTGGTTAGCACTGGGAATTTTATTACTTACCCCCGTACTACATGTTCAACCATAATGGTGAACGACAATTAATTTAGAAAGGCATATCCGTTGTATCTTGTCCATTTATAGATTTTACGACCACCAGCAAACTTAGGTTATACGAGCTCGTATATAAACTCGTAAAAGAATTATTCTCCAAATCACTCCTAGTTGATGATTAAACAAATAAACCATTATTTCATAAAATCTCACTGATGTGAAAGACTACAATGCTCGGTTAAGAAGAAAACTCTAAAGTGGGATGTTGATCAGAATCACTTCTAAACGCATGTTTTCAAAAAATAAGGGTGTTTGAAATTAAAGGTAGGACATATTCTAAAGAATTTCACTCAAATTTTTTCTCTTACGATAGGGACCGGTTCCAGTGGTAAGATGAATTTCAGACAAAGGTATCAACTCTCACAAGTCTCTGCTGCGGGAGGTTCTGCTATGTAGCGTGCTGAAGTAGAGAGGGAAAAACGTAATCCCCCTTTTACATAACAGAGTTATAATATGATCACTTTAACAATTTAATCATAAATGAAATAAAAGTAATCGTGTTCATAGAAAAATCAAACAGTTAAACATTTTTATTTAAAACAAATTACAATAAAATATTTCTTTTCTAACTAAATTCTTCGCCTATAACAAAGGCAAACGTTTGAGTTTAGATATTTTAATCTAGTTTACTTATGAGTTTTATCTGGAAGTTATTCCAAAGCTATCCACGTTGTTATATTTTTATTGACTCCAGAATATTTCGAAAATTGATTTCTTATTTGGCTGAACTACTATTGACAAGTGGCTTTTTGAGTTAAGGCCAGAGGTCTTTTTGTTCTAAATGTTATTATTGACAAGTCAATTATCTTCTTTGTGATGAAACTATTTATCGTTAACACAAATATACAACAATATGGTAAATAAATATTGAGCTCGACTTGTCAAACGATAAAATAAAACTCAAATTCTAACAAAGAGTGCGTTTATTTATTCAAACGCGTTTCAACGACAAATCGCCATCCTCAGTGATCCACGAGATATAATAACTAAACTATGGAATGCAGTTATAATTTAGTAATTGTGGGTCACAATAGATTTAGTTCCGTGGATCACTGAAGATGGCGTGTTTGTCGCTGAAACATGTTTAAAAAGTAAACGTTCAATTTGTGAGAAATTGTGTTCAAATTTTATTTTATCAAGCATTTCAGTGTTTGAAACAAGCGATAAAATTAGTGGGTTTAAAAGAAAAATATACATTTGTATCACGCAAGTATCGAAAACGATGTACTTGAAGTTTCTACAGTCAATAATTGCGGGGGGGGGGTTTAAAATAACTGCTCTTCATGATGTAACTTTAGACATAAAAAAAACCATTAATTAGTATTTAAACAATAACATCATACTTGTGTAGTACACGGACACCCCCTCCCACATTATTGTAAGTCCAAAACTCGATACATCCTTTTATGATTTTTTTTTGGTTCTGTCATCTGTCTATTCCCTTAACAAACAAAAATAACATATCTGCGACTTTCGTTCCCTCTATTACAATCCTTTCAATACCAGCCAATCATCCCGTTATTTGACTGCGTTATTTGAAAGAAAAAATCTGATAACCCATTAAATTACAGCCAATATTTACCAAATTATTTGAAAATGTGTTAAATGTTTTGTGCATCAGTTGACTAAAAATTTAGGTACACAATGAATAATTTCATAAGACTATTTGAATATATAGCTTAACCTAACCTAACCTATTCGAGTTTTTGGTAAACAAAAAAGTATATTAGATTTGTGGTAAAAAGAATCACATGAAATAAGTTAGGTTAGGGTATTATATATATGTATTAATACTGAAATTTCAGTATTATTTTAATTAGTTCCTGTTCAATGTGAAAGACGAGGAGAGGGGGGTAAGTACAATACACTAGTGCCTAGGACTATTTCTTTATTTCTTATAAAGTAGGAGACATTAAAATTGTTAATTACATGAAAGAAAAATAGATTGATTAGACCCACTATAAAAATGTACATATCTTACGTTGTTGAGAAGTATACAGCTTAGTAATAGTCAACAATTTTAAATTGTACAAATATATTATACCGTTCTTTATAGATTTTAGGATAATCAAATTTAATATTATTTAGAAAAAGCGTCAAGATGCCACATACCAAATTTGACCAGAGTCATATACTAGTGTAGACTGGTGTGTACTACAAAGACTGTAGACATTATACCAAGAACTATTTCATTCTTTCTTTTTTTAAGTAGGAGACATCAAAATGAGTAATTACATGGAAGGTGAATCGATTGATTTGACCTACTTTAAAAATGTACATATCTTACATTGTTGAGAGAGTACAAAACGTAAATAACAAGTATCAAGTTTAGCTGTAGTCAACAAATTTTAATTATACAAATATTGTACAGTTCTTTAGAAATTGTATGACATACAAATTTAATGTTCTATAGAAAAGGCTTTAAGAAACGTATAAAATTTATGCAAGAATTTCATCAAAATAACCAAACATTTTAGACCAAGAATGAGAAAAAAGACGTACATGAACAAAAATCACATTAATTTGTTTTTCATACTCTATCTCTATCCCAAATTACTGAAAAATTTAACAATATTTTTAAACTAAACAACAAGAATAAAATTAGCTATCGTTAGGTTTTATCAATATAAAATATATTGCTTATTACTTCCGAAATTTGAAACCTTCCTTCACGACATCTCTTGGTAGCATGTTCGGTCATTAGCATATATTTTCTGATATCTGATTAACCAACGGCCGAATAATTAGACGCATAACGTTATAGACTCAATTGTCAGCTACATAAAATTGCGGAACAGGAGTTAATTGTTAGCCTATCGTAGAAGTTTTAGCCCGCAGTACGCTCGATAGTGCCAAGGTCTTACGTTGCGGCGTCCATCATGCCAGAAGGTCAACGTGGGATATTGTACTCAAACACGCAACCACAATCATCTTTCTGCGCCGACGCCATCGATATTTTGAATGAATGGAGAATGGTATCGAGCTGCAACCACGCCTAAATTACAACTGATTTACGAGATGCTATCATATCTGGGTCAATCACTACTACGAAAATACGGTAAGATTTATTAAGTCAAAGAAAGAACTGTGTCTTCGAGTTATTTAACAAATTGGGGAAGCTAAAGACGAATCATCGTTACAGTATTTATAGATCTTACTTATAATATAGTTTACCATAATTAGAAGAAGAGGAATCTGCTACCATGGTGAAATTGACTTTGATAAGTCATTAAAAAAATTCAAATCTTTTAGAACAACGTTAAATTGATTTCGATGATCGTGTTTACAAAATAAGATAGGTAGAGATACCGGAAGGATGATTAAAAATATAATCAGGATTACTACCACATAGAGGTTTATTGCTATCATCGACTAAATATTTTACAAACCAAATTCTGCAAAATTGGTATTTTAAGTGAACTCTAATTTTTATAAAATTTAAAACAATGCCTTCATATTGAAACTGAGCCAGTGACGTTCTCGGTACTGTGTTAAACTCTTTCTTCAGGGTTCTTATCCAGATCTGTGCTGATGAGCTAACCTACTCAATGAATCTTGTCGCTGGGTGAGTCTCTGCGATCTTGGAAAAGAACCAATTTCATTTTCAGATTGTCAATCAGATTGTGTAGCATTCAAAACCTCAACTCACACTCACTACATAAAATAAATCTGCATCAACATTATCAACCGTAAATTCTCGTCTAGCGGACTCCGTTCCCTTGATTAGTGATAGCTAAAACGATCAGCTGACCTTCTCTGTCTCGCTCTACGAACAAGGTCCAGCCGCTAGCGATAAGACACAGCCAGCCTAGCTTAAAAAAAAAAACGTATTCACTCCTGTCTTGGTTTTCGTAAAATGTAGTCTAATAATTCAACCATGTGTCAGTCTAAATTAAATTCACAAAAATTCAGAAGTAATAAGTTTCTTTAAACAACAAATAAAAAGTTCAGTGATGTGTTTTTTGTGTACAAAGTAAAATAAAGTTTGTTAAATTTTTCGTAAATAACGGCATATGTTTCGCGAGCTCTTTCAAGAGGATTCCAGCAAAAGCTGGTCGGAGAAAGAGAGTAAACCTGTTTAATTTTGCATACTACAGCAACATAATCTCTACATCAATGTTTCTGCCTGTTCACTAAGACATGTTTGATCCAAGAACTCTAAAAAATTACAAGTGCACAAAAGTGACTTTCTTCTGAAAACTGACTTTAGAAAACTGTTTATTTAAATATATATTTTTGTTCATTCACTGAACTTTGTCTAGTAAAATATGTTTCTTGTTGTCTAAATGTAATTATATGTAACTATTTATAATTTAAAATATAATTGGGTGGTGCTGCATGCAAACTTTTCGGTCCTGACAGCCTCAAAGAGGTTATTTCAAAATTAATAATAATAAAAATTGACGTCAATTTAAAAAATTACAATATTCAAATTTTCACTGTTTTAAAATCTTCTCATGTTATAAACAAATTCTTTTTATTTAAAAATATATATATTGGCCAATTTAGTACTTAAGAAATTTAACAAACAAAATCATGATATGTAATAATTAATTTAATAATGAACTTGTTAGAATTAATATAACTTTTGAATTTAAAATATAAATCTTACTTATAGAATCTTTTCTTTTTTTTTATTGTTAAATTTTGTAACAGTTTATATAAACAAAAGGGGGGATAAATGTCAGAGTCTAGTCATCAATAATTTTTTTTTATTTTTAACTTTTACCTTAAGGGCGTATAATTTTTGTTTAAAAGATTAATTGTAATCTTTTAATTATTAAGCTTTTGCTTATAGCAATTTAACTTAGGATGTTTTTCAGCTTTGTAAATGGTAAAATCTGATCCGTCGAAATTTCTTTTTTTTATTTGATAAATTTGAGCCTTGTTAATTACAAAATTTGTCTTTGTCCTTTTTATTTTCAAACATTGTTACCATTTGGTTCCGCCTTTTCTTTAATTTAAGTCGCCTGGTAACAATTGTAAAATTCCTTTACTGTGGAAAGACTCTATTGAAGTATTACTCCCATTCCTCCAGGTCCAAATTGACATGATCAATGTCAATCAATGGAGGATTATCAGAATAGTTCAAAAGGTGTTAAAACCTGAACTTAACTCTGACTGTTGATAATCAGCAATAGTAGAGGAAATGTAGAATATAAAAGTTAATTATTTGGGAAATTAAACTTTTTTTCTTCTTTTTATATATGCAACTCAAAAGGAAACCAAAAAAAAGAAGCAAAATCAGACTAAAGCTTTGCTAAGAAAGTACATAAAAGTGTATTTTTTATGCATTTTGAGTGCACCGCTACTCATTTTTTAAAATATCTCTGGCTCTATGAGTCATGAAAAAATATTACAAATTAAAATACTCGGAAATGAAGGGACTATCGAAATGGTAGGGTATAGCATTAAGAGTAGGCCAATTCCTAATCTCACAAAATTCGAATATCTGGATTTAAGATTATTTTTATATTAAAATATTAATTATTAATTTTAATTTAATAATGCAACAAATTGGGTAAACATCATTTTATCTTAACGATAATTGGACAATATATGTAACTTTACACTTGAAATCAGTGGTAAAATTTAAAAAAAAATAAAAATATTTTTTCGGTCACAATTGGTCATTTAAAAAAATGAAACAATTAATTAAAATTTAAAAAGAAGTGGTCTTAAGTTTTTTTTTATCAGTTTTTTTCCTTCTTTACAAAAATTTACAAGATTTAAAGTGCACAATTTACAAAAAAAAATAGTGTTTTTTTTTATTTAAAAAAAAAAAGTTTTTTGTTTTTATACATACCATATCTTTTTAACTAGATTTCCGTAAAAATTGTATTTAAATATTATTCTCAATGAAATAAACAAATTATCAGAAATATTTTCAACTAAATGTTGAAACGTTGTTGTTTAGACCCCATTTTAATATTTCTTCTTTTTGACTGATAAACCATACTTACTGAACTGACATTTTTTGGGGACGATTATTTTTATTTGGTTTTAAAGACGTTTTATTGTCGGCATTATTTTGCTAATCAAATTGCCAACGGATTGCTTCGAAATTGCTTCGTTACATATTTGGTTATAAATGTATTTTCAGAAACAATCACACACTAAAATGTACCCTTACAGTTAGTTTGAATAACAGAACTGACTAAATTATGTCATCCATCAAACTACTTGTAAATTTAAAACCGGGGAATTTCAAATCGAATATTCAAAGGACCACGCTTGCTCTGACTTTACATATCAATTTTCACGTTCGATTCCTAAAATAGTTCAAGCAACAAAATCCCAATTAAAATCGTTCATTGTTAATTTTGAACATTCTAAAATAGTCCAAATAACAGTCTTAAACTACATTCAAATAGTCTTAAACATCGGCCATTAGGATCCAATCAAAACTAATTTTGCAATAATGTCTGACCCAACATCCGCAATTTCTCAGCAGGCAACTTCCCGGACTTCTAAGTTTAGAGACTGTCTATATAACCTTACACTGACCTTAAAAACTAACGCATGAGATTCTAATAATACAAATACTTTTAATAAAAACATAAATTTAAATTATATCACAAACTGCAAGCAAATACATCATCATTTGCATGCAGAACTTTGTTACAAGCAATGACGAAAAATACTTCACTTGGGTTAAAAATTAATCACACCTCCATTTCACCATTTCCGTAATTATTTCGGTACGTCTTTGATATTTTTGTTCCGAAATATCTTAAAAACTTTTAATCCGATTCAATCACAACTAATTTGTTGTAGTGCCTCATACAATGATTAGATATAAATCCAAAATGTGTAGGAAATGAGTGTAGATGTAGAGCGAGAGGAAAAAAAGAGATTGCTCCGAGATATGGTGGATAGTCAGAATGCTAAAGATTTTGCAGTTTGATTCTCATACTGTAGATCTAAATCGGATAACTATAAACTAATCATATTTATAATTATAATCTAAATTTGATAAAATATTAAAAGCTAAAATATTAAAAGAACAATAAAATTGAAGTAAGTTTTCATTTTTTCAACTCTAACCAACCAGCTAGTAACGGGACTGTTCAATCTACTATGTACTAAGTCTTTATTAAGATGCATATACTGGCGAAATCTAGGTCGATAAGGCTCATTAAATACTATGTAAAGTACAATAGTGTTTATTTATGTAATTTAAAAAGTTTACATAACTTTCCTGTATTTTTGGATTCTGAATTTGAAATTAATAACAGGTTGTAATTATGTATTAGCTCAAACCACGTAATCAAAATAAACCATATTTTTGACAATTTAAAATTTATGAATTTTGTTACTTCAAATTAATCTTTAAGATTGTTTATCGAATCATTTAATTACCTGGGCCGTTCACGTGGTACGTTTGTTATGGCGAGTAGTGATAATCTACTTAAATAAGGAGTTTCGATGTCAGAAATATTCTGTTCTGTTTTTCAGGAGGAAATATGCATAATCTCCACATGCGTTAATAGGGATTGGAGTAGCGCCTTAGAAATAAGGATTTAAGGATAGAAATTATTGTCCCAGAGAGTCGAGAGAATTCTTAATTCTGGTTTCGTCGAGATTGGCTGTCCGTTGTTTGTGCAATGGTCTGCAGTCCAAACACGTGAACCGATTTTAAATTGTTATGTGGCCGTACATTTGCCAACCTCAGGAATTTTTTAGGCAACTTAATATAATATTATATTTCATCACTAGGACCAAAAGTGAAGCTATTCAATACAAGTTCAAGTTTTTATGGAAAATGAGCAAAGATCGAATAGCTTCTTTTGATCCAAGTTTTGAACTGTATTTTTCGTTATACTACAAATAATATAAGAAAACAATTTCATAAAAACTAAAATGTTATAACCATTTTGCCTTCAAATCGATGGTAAAGCTCTTTTAACAGTTATTTACAATCGAGAGTATCGGTTGATTTTATAGATGCTTTACAATCGTTAATTAATTCGTATAAACGAAGTAACAGCTAATAATATCGACCTGAGGAGAACAACTTTGGCATCTCAATGCATGTATTGAAAACAGCTGTTTTATGAAGCAGTATGACGAAAAGATTTTTATAGTAGCGACTGTTAATGAGTTATTAGTAAACAAAAATCAGTCCTGGGCTGTTTTAAAATACGTAATTTATAAAAATCCTTCCAACCGATTTCGTTAAAATTTTAGTGAAATGTGAAAATTAATAACCCAAATATGTGCAAAATCGGAATTTAAAAAACAATACGATTCAGTTATACATATCACATAAAAAAAACCTAATCGTTTATAATTAAATAGGATTTTAGCCGTGTTTATGGCAAAAGAAATAAGGTAAACAATATTACCTTATTTTTTTCCTTTTTTTTCTTTCTTTTTTTTTTTCGAAAACGGACTATGAACCAATGTTTTCAGGTTTTCGTCGATAACTCATTTATCCATTAGGCTACAGAAAATATTTAAAAAATATTTTGTTCGTCGTTGAAAATTTCAAATTTGAAATATTCCATGTTAAAAATTTTAACTTGCTGCAATTATGAAATGAGTAAAGGATATCTGTTGATTATTTTTCTAAAATTAAGTCTTTATAATACTAAGTAGAACGCAAAATTTCAACTCTATATCATTTACCGTTAAGAAGATACCAATTTTTGTTAAAAATTCAAATATCGGCTAGATAGAAAACTATGCATTTAAGGAAATATGTTTACGTAAACTTTTTCATTGTTTTTGATGTAAGGAATAAGCTCCTGGAGTTTTGGAACTATTTTAGTAAACACTTAATATATTTGATTTAACCATACGACAATTTAAATGTACATTCATATTTGGTGAGTTTACATTAAATAAATTGTACTAAATCTTTCGATAAACTTTCTCACTTAAGCATCCGCAAAAGCAAATATAAACTATCAAAAATTAATCGCCATTAAAAATTTCAGTACGGTAGTTATTTATTAAAGTATTTAAATAAGGACTTAAAACTGCTTCACTTGTCCCAGAAACACCTGAACATAAGTCATATTTGATTAAAACCGATGTTTTGATATCAGCTGTCGGGGTTACTTTTTGAACCTGCGAATAAACTCAACATAAAACTTTCTCTATACTTCCTATGTATGATAAATTAATTCATCTAAACAAAATAATACGAAGACCATAAAAATTATTTCCTCAATTTTGTCATCGCGGTATGTTTTTTCTAATCGAATTTACAAATTGATAACTCGACCGAGGTTGTTTAAAACCACGTTGCGGAAACGTGAATAGAAGGGGAACTGCGGAACCATTGTAAAGTTAGTTTGACGTAACTTTCTGACATTGCGTGATCGTATAATAACGTCCCGCAACTAGGAGAAACTAAAAACTGTTTCTCTTACTCCTAACGAGTGTAGTAATTAAACTTATAATTTATAAATCCATAATAATATTATTCTGTCAGTGACTTGCACCTATTTCTTCCTAACTTGACAATAAAATGTGCACAATTCTTTAAGTCCAATACAAATTTGTCAAAAAATAATAACTTTTTAACCTCTCTGTTTATTTCTTTATATATAACTCCACAACGGGTTGCGATATTGAAATTAAATTTCGCAGAATATTCATAATATTAGTTTCCAGTCTACAATAACATATTTAAATTTTTTTAACTTAACGGTCTTAGAAAGGCTATCATTAAACTTTTTTCATTCCACATATTTTGAAAATCTTTTATTTTACAAAATACGACAAATTCAGTTCTTTTAATACTGAAAAAGGTAGTATCTGTTTTTTTGTTTTTACTTAAAGGATAGTAGGTAAACAAAAAGAAAGAATTAGTGTTAATTTAGAACATACAACAGTTTTTAAATCATCCAGCACATAAGGAAATGGATCTGGGGCCAGCAAGTTTTTTAATAACACCTGTCAATCATTTGAGTATCGAGGCCCAGACGGTTGGTTCGCCTAGACTTGATAGGAAGCGATGTTTTGGTAAACAAAAATCTAGATAACATTAGCGTTTGCAAGAATCACCACAAACTGGTTAGGTTATTATAAATATTAAAATCATACAAAATAACAACAATAAGTATTGTTCCTAGCTTGGTTTCTATTTGCACCATTATAGACAGGAAATGCATGTTTTCGGGAATCCTTTGCTTCCCCTCTTGGCTAAGGGCCCTTCACCACCGGTACCTGGATCACCTTCGTCAAATTTTGGTCGGCTGGCACTCGCTCGCTTTTAAATTGATTTTCTTAAAATCAACAACAATTTTAATAAAATGTTGGTGAATCTTATCTTTTACAAAAGGTATTTGTCAATAAGCCCCAAAATATAGATTCCATAGTTATCTTTAACCCCTCCCCCCCCCCCCAGCGAATCAACAGAGCGCTGTAATTTAAGGTATAATTTCTTCAAATAGTTACTGTGAATTCGATTTGATTTTTACTGATATTGTGAGAGAATATACTCAGAGTATAATAAATGTTTCCTGAATATTAATATAAGCAATATTTCCTGAATATGTTCCTAATATCATTTCTTAGTAAAAATTCTTATACAAAATATTGTTTCAACGATATTTCTTTTGTACTTTTCGTTTCTGTTTGTGTTTTCAAAATATAATATAATTTTGTAAATGTATAATATATTGAATACAAATGTGTTGCTCGCATTTTGTTATGTAATATTATACAAAGAACAAAAACTTTATTTTGTAGATTTTTAAAATGGCTGTCATTTGTCGTTTTAAAATAGAATATCTGGAAAACATTTTCTTTACACAAAACAAAATTTTTCCCTTATTTAATATGAAACACAACGGTATTTTTGTTTGATTCTGTAATAGACTACAACACCCAAAAGATTATGGTACAACGTTTCTTATTATTATTGTTGGATGTACTAATTATGTTCCATATGTCATGCTGGCAAAATTATTGGACAATAATTAGTATACACCAATAATGTATATGTACAAACAAACGGAGCAAAATATAACGATAATCCATACACAAAACAAACGATTAAAATAACAAAAAGTAAACAAATATAGAACGGAAAATGATTTTGGAAAAATACTCATAGCTTGAATTCTTAAAAGTTAAATTTCGTTGATAATAATTTTTAAAGCTTATACGTTTTTGATATAGTCAAAATCGATTGATATAAATCATTACAAAACTATCTCAAAACTAGGCATGTGTGAGGAAGTAAAAGAACAAAACAACTCTGCACACTTATCTTTAATTTGCTTCAAATCATCCTGAAATTGATAAATTATTGTGTAAATATTTACATTATTTCTTAGTAAATACATTCTAAATAATATTCTTACCCGAGTTATTTGTCAAAGATGGCGGAACGCGACCCGATGGCAACATGTCCGAAGCCCTAGTCAACACTACACAAACTAAATACAAATTTAATCTAAGAATTTAAAAGTTGGACGCAGTTCAACGAACTGACGTGTTGCATATGGACCGATTCTACCACTGATAACACAGTTGTCAATCATGACTCTTTCAGACCAAAAATAATATCCTATTTCCTGAAATAAAAATGGAATGTAAACAGTGAATCGTGTTTTCATAAGATGTAATTTATTTTTATAAATGTTTCATGAACTGTAAAAAAAATATCTAACTCTTGTGGTGCGGAAAGCCACTTGTGAAGTTCTCACTTGGTTTATGAGTGGATTCCGTTCAATCGGGGTAAAGTGATTGGGAGGAGCTCAAAACGTCACGGTGTTGACCCAGCATCGTGGGCAGGAAAACTCAATCTGCTTACTTAATTGAAAAAAAAACTTGTGTATTAAAGTCATTCAAGATTATAAATAAATGTTGAGCTTGACTTGAGAGATAATATTAGATGGAATAAAACTTAAACACAAGTTCTCACAAAAATTACGCGAGGAAGAAGCTGCGAAAGTCGCCAGCTTTAGTGATACATAAGCTACAATAACTAAACTATAACTTTATACTCTTTTATCCTTTAAGCTACAGAAAGAATAAAAAATTATATTTTGTTTTTCGTTAGAAAAAGGAAATTTTTGTCTCTTGTAAATATTTTGTAAAAGTACAGTTTTTCATATATTCGACTTTAAAAAGTTTAAACTACCGCCATTTTGAAATGAGTAAAGGAAATCGGATGATTATTTTTCTTAAATTGTATGTATATTGGATGTTCTTATTGTTTTCCTTGATGTTACATATTGTTTAACATTTAAAAGAACTGTATTTTTTTTTTTGTTAAAACACAAAATGACGGTTATAGAAAACTGAGCATTTGAGAAATATGTACGTATAAAAGTTTCTCATTGTTTTTGATATGACGAATAAGTTGCCTAAGTTCGATTTATGATTATACAGAGTATTTCAAAAAATCGTCCCGAATTATGGTACCTTAAAGTACCATAGGATTTTTGTCGTTATATACAGCCTGTACCATGAAGGTATGCTAATGTTTGACTTATTATGGAACAGTTATTTTTGGATCGATTTGGTTGAATTTTGCATGAGAGTTGATAAAGGGTACCACAGAATTTTCAAGTAAATATGGATGAAAACCAAATGGCAGCTTAGATATAAATTAAATTCAATGGTATGACACACCCAATATACGAAGTATAAGGGAAGCTTGGTCGTGATATATTACGAACTCTGTTTTCTACAAACTTCAAGTTTTACGACCTCAAAAACCGAAAATGTGATTTTCATCCATCGTCGTTTTCATTGTCGTATAGTAAATACAAAAAGTAAGAGAGCAACATGAAATTTGCTATAGAGTACTACGGTAAGCTTATATAAAACGGTATGAAAATTAGAAAAAATTAATTATAATTGTCAAAAATACGACTATTTAAACAGTTCTTTATTTACTCGTCGTGTGTTATACAAAACTACTAAGTATGTTACGTCCTAGCCATCGTCCAAAAATAGTGACATACGCAACTAGCAGGTCACTAATTTGTAACAACTATTTCAAACCCTAATGGATAAGACTCCTTTATCTAACAACACAATTTCACAAGGTCCAAGTAACCAATTTTTGGGTACTAAGTATAAACGATCTGTTTGCGTTACTATTGTTAAATTGCACAATGGACCTGGGTAATTACTATGATGGTTCCTATAAAATTGTTTTCTTTTATATACAATTATGACCTGCATACTAATTAGCATTGGAGGCGATAATTATCCTTACACATAAACAAATAAACAAATCTGAAGGATTACTGAATGCACACCGACGAAATCCAAATGTACTTCCGACGCTACGGTTCAATTGGTGTCAGATATGTCAGAGATACAAGAACACATGACTTGCGTATTCATATTGTAGAACATGCTGACAGATCACAATCGTTGAAGTTAAACTTTCGACAAGTCAGATTAGTTTCGGAAAAAAGACTTGAAAAATTGCTGTAAAGAGATGGAAGAAAGTCGAGATGAAACAAAGAGCCGAGAACTTATTACATTACTTCACAAAGAAATCACAACCACCCTCCTTCTCTTTCCTCTTAAATTTAATTATTTCCATTTTTTGTCAACTCCTATAATGACGAAAATATTTTTAGTTTACAAAAAACTTTAGATTTTACAAAATGAATTAAATGCGTGTAAAAACACAACGATCTCTTACTCTCTATTGTTGTACTTTATTTCCACAGACTATATACAGGGTGTATATAAATTGCACAGTTAATTTCGTGGGTAGGTTACTTACGTTAAAATAACGAAAACTGTTTTTATAAACATATGTCCAAAAGTTTCGTCTGTTTTGTGTTTTTGACAAGAAAAAAATGGTAACTATTGAAATTTATATTCTTATTTTCATAAGAGGTTTAATATTTTAATAAAACAAGAATATATTTCCTGCTATGTATTTTATTTATTTTGTATTTATTTATTGAAATATTTGTTTTAACCACCCTACTTATAATCGAAAATACTGAAAATAAGGAATAATAAATATGAATAGGAATAAAATGTATTCCTAAAAAGATCAAATGATTGTGAAATTTAAATTTCATCATTCTGTTAACTAAATATCGTATAATTAAAAATCAACAAATTTCAAAAGTCAATTCTATACACTCAAAGAATATTTTAAAATATTAATGTTAAAGCTAAATATAAATTAAATAAACATATTTGAATTAGTAGTAGCAAATTATTTTAATAGTACACGAAAATTGCGTGATAGTCTTGATTTTATAACTGAAGAACTTTTACCTTATCTTTTAATACCTCACTATAAGTTTTCATTATTGAAGTCGATCACTGATACCTTGAGGAATATGGGAATAAAATCGGAAAAGGAAAAAGGAGTCGAGAAAACATATGACTGTAGACTTGTTTTGTTTAGAAAATCATGGCAAGGTAATTGATAAGAACATCAAACATCTAACAAATTATCAAGATCAGATAATTGAATGGTTTTTCTCCAAAGGTAATTATATTGAAATTAATTACATGTAATTTCAGGTAAGGGACACCTGAAATTAATGAATGACTGTAATGGTGGGGACAAATACATTTGTGTGAGTCAAAATGCTGGGTGAATACGTTTGGTAAATGGAAGATAGATTTTATTTTTCAATGTACGAAAGAGGCTTTATGATGAAATTGACTGGTAGTTATTAAAATGAGTTAAAGAAACGTACATATATTATGGTAGTAGATGTACGAGAGGATCTTGGTCTAGTTATTTTGTTTTCTAGTGGCCCTTGGTAGTGATATGTTGGATATCAGAGAAATGTGAGTTTGTACCCTTGGCAAATATGTTTCATCAAAAAGGATAGCATGAATTCGGACATGGTGCTGTTAAATTTAGATAGGATAACATCATCAGATTCAACCCAGGTATATTTTAAAATGAAACAAAGTGTGGAAGTTTATAGTGATTCTAGCTCGGCTTTATTGGTTTGGGATATGAAAAGTCACCATGATGGTGCGGAGTGGGTTATTAGGAATATAATAGGCATTGCGTAAAGGGTGTGTTTGGTAGGGATTGCTAGTGGACAGTAAGGTTTACGTGGGGGTAAAATTCGTGGCGTAATTCTGTTGCTTTGTCAGGATTAAGATCCTGTTGTAATGATTTATGATAAACCCACACCTAAAGGTAATACTAAAAACTAAAATATTCGACCAAATTTTTACAAGCAATAAGTCGGTCGACTAGAATGAGATGTTTGTTGTTTTTTAAGTCGGAAGCAAATGGCTTCCGAGTTTGCCGTGATTATTGCAATTCACCATTGCTGCAGCTACGGGTTGAGAAGTTGTAGTTATCTCTAAATAAATTTAACTGCTAACAGTTTGAATTCCTATACATCCTTTATATAGTTTCCCTAGATCCGAGATGTCAAGGAACAAAATGTATTCCGTTGAGTATTTTGAATTATTATCATTGGCCTGTCCGATCGTTGGCAAGCTAAACAAAATTAGTCGACCCATTTACAAAATTTTGAAAGGAGAATAACCTATTATTTATGTAATATGGCGAGTAAAGATTTGGCATAAATGGAGACTACAAGAGCGAGATCCTCAACACAATGAGAACAACAAGAAATTGGACAAGTTCCAAAGTAAGTGGTGCAATATATTACAATAAGAGGATTAAAGAATATATTTCCCAAATAAATAAGGATTTTACGTAATGGAAAGTTCGTGGATGGTGAATTATTAAGATGAAAAGCTTAATCTCAATCTTTGGTAACAAAATGTGTGGTTTTGAACGAAAAAGGTTGTCTGTGAAATCATAAAGTTGTTCATTGTTAGCAATATAGAGTTATTACAAACAATATATCGTAGAAAATTAATCATAGAATTTAAAACATTTGAATAGCTAATAAGTTATCACACGAGTTAGCAAGTTTTTCTAAATTTTAATTTCCTTCGAATTTCAGTGATTGAAATTACTTGGGCAATTTGTTAACTAAACAATTTAAGAAAAACATTTATTACCCGATTTTCAACTACTTTATTATTACCGGTGAACACTTTTGTACGATTTAAGCAAATTGGGAAAACATTGTTTATTTTTTTATTAATTATTAACGATCGTAATTTTTAACTCTTGTCCGTTTGTCACAAAATTTGAAACAACTAAACATCGAAATTTTACAATAATTAAGTTGAAAATTCCCTTAACCACAAACTTATTAAAAAACGCAAAAAAACTAAACACAAAACATAAATAAATAATTATGTGTATATTCCCTTACCTAATGTACATTTCAAAAACAAAGTTAAGTTTAACTATCCTCCGACGATAACTTTGTTATTGAAATGTACACCAGGAAATTAAGGAAATAAATAAATAATTAACCATTTATGTTTGGTGTTTAGTTATTTGCGTTTTTTCCAAGTTTGTGGTGAAGAGAATTTACAAATATATTATTGTGAATTTCACGACAGTGCTCACCAGAGGATTATCGTAAATGTTGACATATAAGTAATTATTCTTAGATGACTTTTTTAGATTTTTGCAAGTTTTATCGTTTTTATAAACCAAAATAAACTTCTTTTGTTTTTAAATGATGAAAAATACAAATTTGCTCAATAACCCTATGTAAAGTATTTTTGGATTATTAAAATTGGAAGAATCAGATATTTGATACGGGATTTTTAAGTGTCTTCTTTCTTACAATTTCTATTTCGAACTGAAATAGATCATTTGGTGAAACTTGAAGTTGTAAATATAAACATCGGTCCTTGAAAGTTGCCTGCTAAATGCATTTCAGTAGGTGACACTCTAAGAATCCTTCCGAGATCAAGATAAAAAATTTGGACCTAATAAAGTTATTTCTTAAAATCAGAAATAAAATACGTTTTCAACAGTTTAAAATATTTACGCACGTAGGTCAAGAACAAAATTATTGTACGGCCAATAACGGATTATTGTTGTACAAGTTATAACACATTATATCGCAAAAGAAAACACCTAATAGTACTTTTTTTCTGAATGTTTTGTTTAAAATGACTGGATTATTCAACAAAACTGCAAAATGTTTATCTTATTTTCAGGTGTTTATCTTATTCTCAATTTAAATGCTAATCTTTCTTTAATTCACGGAGGTGGACTTATTCCTCCCTTAGAATAATTCCATTATTCCTCCTCGATATCCTCCCCTCGCTGAAAAGAACCAACCATCCGTATTTTTCATTCGGGTGATATGGTCAGCACATCGAGTTCCTGTCGTAACCAACGTTCTAACCAATGTTCTAACCAACGTTACCTAAATATACCACCAATCATATCTCCTCGATCCTGTCAATATTTTGAGTCTTAAAAAGTTGGAAGCGATAGCCATTAAGCAAATGAGCTCGGATTTCAGTATGTTTGATACCAAGGTAGATATCAAAAACGGATCGCTCCTCAATAAAGGAAATACATTCCTTACCCTATCGTGACACCCTATCATGCACGTGGTGATTATTAGTTTTCTAATACGATGGTATGCTATAAAATATTTAATTTATGTAAAATACTTTTGTAAAACAGAACGTCACAAACATGCTCCAAGTTAAAGAAAACAATAATATTATGTTGGCTAAAACTAGTTTCCATATAAGAACACTGGTGTTTCCGATGTGATTGATTCTCGTTTAAATGCAGCTCTTGATTTTGACGAAATTGCTTCCAGGATACGAATACAATATGATATATTCGGCGTGCAACTGATATGTTTATCCGAATTTATTTTGCTGTCGTTTGTATATTCGATCGTTTGCAACTTGAACATTGTCATTTATATATGCCGGTTGTACAAAATCTCTCTCGATCAAATTTGGAACAAATAATACTGTAATCTATTTGAAACAAAGTTCATAGTTTCGGGAGGGTTTTAGATTCAACTAGGGACAAATAAAACTGGTTTACTAAACGGGAATAAGTGGAGGAACGTGTCGAGGTGCCATTTTGTGCCCATTACATTAGTCTGTAAATATTACCACTGAGAGGGTAACTGGACAATATTAACCAAGATGAACCACACACAACTCGAGTGCACTAAGCCAGCTGTAATGAGATTTTAATTAGTAAATAAATAACACCCAGAAATTTAGGCAAAATTACTTGTTTCCGACGATTACGGAACAAACTTAATCACAAATGCCAAATTGCAGTTCACGCCAGTTGTCGAGTTTGAAGCGTTGGTTCCACGTATCTAAACTTAGCAAAACATTTAATAATTATCATGTTGGAATAGTTAATTATATACCCCAGGATTGTATTAAGAATCGTTGATTCCTACACACTGAAAGTCCAAAGCGGCCATCGTGTTATCGTCTCTTTGAAGGCATTCTAATTAAGGCGCTTCCCGAGTGGCGCTCTCCCAGATGCCGAAATGCTATTAGCGGCTCAGTTAGATCCTAGATAAAAAGGATCAAACTAAAATGCCGCAAGTTTGATTTTCCTGAAAATTAAAACGTAGTTTATTTTCAAGTTTACTTACAATCATCTAATCAATATGGAAGAAGTAGTCCCATAACATACGATATTGTGAGGCTCAATATGTGGGTTGAAGAATTGTAGTTTCGTGGGTTCAAATACAGAATGCGCTAGTATGGGATAATTAGAAGTATGCAACATGGCATACGGTCGTTGAAGTTGTAAAAAGTGGACCGATAGATAGCAGAACTAGAGTCTCTAATTTTTTAGCTTCAAAGCATACCATGGATATGGGCAATTTATTTAATTTAAAAAATCATTACAATTAAAATTTTGATTATAAAACCAAAACTCAAAATTCCTATTTTCCAATAATGGATCAAGGATTTTCCGCTTAAAAATAGCCTGTTAATGGCCTAAATTTGGCCAGGTTCATTTCTGCATTTTATAAATAACTTATAAATCGTACTTAAAGTTATACTACGGAGACTATAGTTCATGTCCTCTTTTTTATAGATAGCTAACGAATTAACATTTTTGAGAAGATATTAAGCAATACGATATTGGGGAAATCTTTGAGGCGTTTGCAAAATTGTATACAAATAACTGAAAGCTGATTTTGATTTTTTTAAGGGTACCGTAAAATTTGACATGAATAAAGGAGAGACCGCCACGAAGATTGGCCAAAATAACAAGTTACCAAATTTCATATCAAAATTTATACTTTTATTTTACAAGAAAGTAAAACCAAATTAACACATTCAAAATTTACTCTTAAGCATTCTTGATAAACCAATGCATTTAACAAAAGACTTATAATAAAACTAAGGCGTAGCCAGGATATTAATACTTTCGAGAGTTAAGCAACCTTTCTCCCTAATCCTTCTCAATCTATAAATTCCACCCTAATTCCGTCATTTGCATTCCTCAGTGGAACCAAACTATTAATGGAATTTATTCTATGAGAAATAATTTAATTTTCTTCCTTACATCCAAAAACATCTTCAGAAAAATGATTTGTCTAACATGAGAAATAATACAAATACAAAGGGCTAAAACATCCACGCTTTTTTTAACAGAAGCTTAAATTTCCTGAGAAAACCAAATATACAGTTAAAATTTATTTAACTTTAGCTTTTAAAAATTACAAACAACTTTAATATCGATAGTCTCGAGGTTTCATTTTTTAAATTAATCCTAAACCGTAACTAATTTCCAACCATATTTAAGTATTTAATGTTCACATTTTACTAAAATTTCAACGAAATCAGTGGAGCTGATTTTCAAACATAACGTCTTTTATAACAGCTCCATGACAATTTAAAAAAAAAAATTATGTCACAAAAGTATAATGAAATTATAACTCGAATTTATAACTTACGAGTAGACATTGTTTGGAGAGTTGGCGTGCAATTCGTATTGTTTTGTCCTTAGAAGCTGATATGAGCCAAATTTCATCAAAATCAGTCAAAGAGTTTGGACTGTAAATGCACATATGACAGATAGACCTAACAGAAATATAGACAGACGAGAGACCATTTCTGTGAACTCGAGGGACCTTAAAACGGATATATCCGCAAAACAATATACATCGAGTTTTGACCCATTACTGTACAAGTGAGAATTTAATTAGTGACTTTGTAGTGTATTAATTACGATGAATGATTTGACAAATGACCGCAATCGTCAAGAGCAGAAAAGATCACAGACAAAATGTAATGTTTACATTTAGTGATTTAAAACAAATTAGATACATGAAAAAAAGTATAAATAATAACTTTTAAAATTTAATCTGTTCCGGAAATATATAACACATCAGATTTATCTCAACTTGTTGAATATAACAGGTATACATAAATTTTGTTTTTTTAACTAATTTCCTTTTCAACAATTTATATAGTTTCAAAATATTTTGTAAAATAATAATTATTCATTATAATTTAGCTACATTTATTTACATAACTGGTGATTATGGTAAGTACAAATAACTATCAGTCACGGATAAAAGTTTGTAACCTATTTAAAACAACAACTTATATAAATTATATGGTTTTATGTACATTGTATGTACTCAGTACAAAAACACCTAACACAAATATCAATTTATTCTCTCATTGTAATTTAAATTACAATCATAAAATGTTTATTTAACCATTATTGTTTGAAAAACAGCTGGAACAAAACCAAATTGCTTTACCATACAAAATATAAAAACACCTTCCTGGTGATATCATTATTGTATTTGGATTAGTTTTATCAACTAAGTGGAAAGACCCAAAAGAAATATTAGCACTTTACGAACAATTTAACTTAGTAATTTATGTAAACTTAATTTTTTTTAGTACTTAAAATTTATGTTTTAGAATACTTACAATGAAGAAGACAATTAAAATAAAGATGTCTGAAGACTTACCTAAAACAAACGAACACAAAATTAATTGATATTATGTTGTTAAAAAAAACACTATAATGGAAATAAAATTTATAGACATACAACTTTAATAACAGTCAACTATTTGTGCAACAATCATGCAATTATTAATAGCATTCAAAATACAAAGATTAATTATGAAATTATTTTTCTTTTTGGCGTAATATTACAATCGAATTAATCTAGAGGTTAGTTTATCAGGTCCTCCCAAGAAGTTTTAACAGTCTGCTAACCAGCTCTTTATACTGGTTAGTAGTAGAGTGAACTTAAATACCTCTAGAATCTTGCCAACAAGAAACTTATTGTCAGTGATTATCTGGCCAGCAGTTTCATTGTCCACCCCAAAACTACCAAAAAGCCACGAATTTTTGGGCCGCTCTGACCCTACCGAATAGCCACGATCATTAGAGGGGATTAAGAAGGGTTCGTTTGCCAGCGCTGAAATGTCCGAAAAGCCACGACGGCTCAGCCAGGTAGCCGGCACCACCTCTGGGAAAAAGGGAATTGATAATTACCTATGACATAAACCATTTACTACTACACTTAGTAGTTTGTAAAATAAAAGTTTATTTTTTATGATACAAGCATACTACAGGCACTACAAGCATACTTCGTACTAAAGGTTCGCCAGTCCCAGACATTTAAAAAAAAAAAAATTACCCTATTTTCGACTTTTACGTACTTCGAAATATCCAAAAACTACGATAATTTGAAAACTGTGATCTTCAAAAATCAATTTTGAAACCTTATTTTACAGGAAAAATGATGAATAAATCATATATCCGTGTCGGGATAGAGAAAGCTACAACAAAAATAGATAATAATATTTATAGAATATACTCTTTCGGCACTACAAGCATACTTCCTACTAAAGGTTCGATCGTGGCTTTTGGACATTTCGTTCCTTGCGAGATGACCCTTCTTAATCCTCACTAATGATCGTGGCTATTTGGTAATTTCAGATGGACCGAAAAATTCGTGGCTTTTTGGTAACAGCCGTCCACCCCGCATAGTCTCTACAATATGATCCTTTTCTTTATAAATACATCCTAAGTTTACAGTGTCATCTCAGGGGCTCATTTAAAGCTAGTACATAAGTCGCAATGCCGAGGTATAATAGCTAGATCTACACCTATTTTCATGTACTCTTGGGTTAGATCACTTTCATTCGTCTTTCCTATCAGGTATCTTTTAACCAACTCTTGTTCTCTTTCGATCCTGAATATATTACAAAATTTGGAGGTTAGGAATTTTATTGTAAGCACTTTTCCTCGTTTTTTGAGGAAATGATGACCACGAGATTTTTCACCTTCAAACAACAAGGAAAAAATCGACAATGTCTTGTTTAGAGACTTCTGATTTTTAAATCAGCTTAAGTTTTCCTTACTCAGATTCCCATCCATCAGAAACTGTTTTTTTTTTTTTTTTTTTTTTTTTTTTTTTTTTTTTTTTTTAATCAGTAATTTTCTGTCGATGTGTCCTGCAGACCATTCCATATTAGGTTATGTTTTTTAAATTTAACCAGCTGTTAATGAATTGCCTACTCTGATTTACTGACTGCTGGTTCAGGTACATAAAAATAAACTATGTTCCCATATTAGCCTGCCTATTCTTTGCGACTAACTAGATTTATAAACCATCTAAACGAGTGAGAAGGATGTAGGGTCAACCTGTGGTCGATAAAAAGAGGCTTACTGCAGTGATCCCATCTTTGAGATCCCTCGTTTATGGTAGCGGATTCCAATACAATAACACAATAAAATTACAGTAACAGTGTGAATGTATACTTCAATATCGGTTTGCCAATGTGGAGCCATTTTCTGCTGATGTTTATATACTTATATCAATTTAAGAATTTGATAAATGCCACACTGAATGATGTAATTCAGCTTTCTAAAGGTTAGATTCCATATTATTTTTTTTTAATTTGAAGTTTTGTTTACACTAGATACATTCCCCCTCCACTTCGATTTGTAAATGTCGATTTTGAAGGTCTTATTATTATTTTACAACAAAAACAAAATGATCGTTGGTACGAATTTTCTAATAGTAAACATTCGTACACCGGTTTTTTTTAAATCTAACGATTCCATCCAGTGATTAAAAAGCTAATATTAACAGATCCAATTTTACAAATTAATTTTTTTAATGAAAAATATATTCTCAACATTGTTAACACTAAAAAAAATTAAACTGTATAGTTGTCTAATCTCCACAAATATGAAAAAAGGATATGTTCCAGAAGAAGACCGCCACTCAATTTTCTATTGACATAAATAGAACAGACAGAACCTGAAATGACAGAACAGCTGAAACGTTGTTGACGTGAATTAAGAACAGTATTTTACCAGGAAAAGAAAGGATGTAGAACCAGTAGTGATATGTTAGATTCTTACTTATGTGAATTCATGTGGCGCCGTAGTAACGAGGATGAAGATCTGTTTGACACCATCTAGAAGGACATCAATTTATATTGGGCTCCAAAATAATAAAGTGTGCATTCATAAATTATGTATAAAGTTGGTTAGTTTAGGAAACCTTCTGGTTGCAACTGTTTTAGTGGCGGTCCTCTTCTTGAAGAGACCCCCCTCCCCCACCAAAAAGAAACATAAATTATAATATATAAAAACAGAGCACAAATCATTTATTTAATTTTATTTATTGTTATTATTATTTCTTTTTTTTATATAATATAAATCCACTTTGCTAATACAACATTATATGCCAATACATACAGAAATGTTAAAAGCTCATGACTAATAGTATATAATTTAGTATCTCTTTAAATATTGTGATAGGTCGATACCTCAGTTACAGAACTTAGGTTTCGCCATTACGACTTAATATAAACTATTGAAATAACCCAATATTTTTGGAATGTTTAATACACGGCTTATCAAATAAAGTAAGTTCGGCGATGAAATGTTGGAGCCCAATCAAAACTAACTCAGGAAGTTAAATCAATGTTAGAAGAGTAAACTTCCTACGGAAGTCAGTAAAGTTAATTGTTTAATTTGTAACAACTTCAGGACGATATCTTCATTCAGATAATAGAGTAACTATGAGACTGTATTGCCTTAGTAAAGTTCATGACAAATTAGTAAAATAATCAGTCGCTAACAGCTAATGTCAGTAATTAATCAATTTTTCTTTACGTATAAATTAAACATTTCTGGTACAATGAGGATAAAATAATTTGGTCAAATTATTATTTTAGATTACTTAAAAATTTTACTGATGTTTTTAATATTTGACCTGTGCGTAATAATACATTATTCTTCTTACATATACGCTATTCACCTCAAAAATATTAAATCAAAAGTGATCGGTAAATAAATGAAAATGAATTTAGGGCGCAGTAGAAAGGAGGGAATTTATTAAAATTGTTAGAGATATTTTTACCAAATTTTTGTTTAGACGCAAATCAATTTCAAAAAAACGAGACGCACACAATATTCAACCATAATTTACAACAAGAAGACGTTGGTCTGTTCAAGAAGAGGACAACCACTCAAACAGTTGCTCTCAGAAGGTTACCTAACCTAACCTATCCAACTTTATACATAATACATAAATACACACTTTATTGTTGTGAAGCCCAATATAAATTAAAGCCCTTCCAGAGGGTGACAACCAGATCATCTGCAACTTGTTCTACGGCGCCACATGAATTCACATAAGTAGGAATCTAACAAATCTCTATCAGTTCCACATTATTTCTGTTCCTGGTAAAATACTGTCCTTAATAAACACCAACAACGTTTCAGCTGTTCTGTCAGGTCACGTTCTGTCTGTTCCATTTCTGTCTATAATTTTTTTTTTACGAGAAGCGGTCCTCTTCAACGACATTTCAATGCAGTAATTCTCATTTCAGTTGTTATATACGTAACAAAATGTTTTGTAACTGATGGTTTGTTTTTATGCTACAACTGAAGATGACTATAGTCATAGAAACGTCGTTTGGTTACGAATAAATTATTTATTTTTTGCAAATGTTGCTTATTTTGTTTCCCTTGTTTAAAATTGAAAAACCTTACTTTTATCATCGCCTTATAAAAATAAAATGAAAAGAGAATAATAATGACCCTCGAAAATTCTAATACCGTTTGGGCCAGAAAAGAACGAAGTTGGTCATAACAGACATGATAGGAAAGATAAAAGTGAGAGCTCTAACCCAAGTTTTACATAAATAAAAGGTGTATAATACGGAAATGCCACCTCATATTCACTTTAGAGTTAGCCCTTGAGGGCCTTGGTGTTGAAGGTTTCTGTTTATGTTACAGCTGAAGATGATGACTTTTTCGATCGAAACGACATCGTTTTTTTACAAAATAAATAGTTTGTGGAAATTAATATTTTTTAATATTTTGTGATTAAACAACTGTTACCGATGTCAAGTGAATAGCAACTAATTTATTGAGCCACATGGAAAATTTAAATTAAGGTTGGAAAATTTATATGAATGAACCAAAATTGAAATCTCATCGCTGTCAAATTATTTAATATTGTGTAAGATTGTAATTTTCATTTATACAGACTGTCCATAAAAAGATGAAATGGCTATTCATTTTGGAATTATATACATAAAAATAACAAAAAAGACAATTACAGTATAGTCAAATTCCGCTTCATTATCCGTCTATCCACCATTTTGTCCTATTACAAAAATAATTATAACCCCAGAAATAGATAAGCTATTAAGTTCACATTTGGTGATACAATTTAGACATACAATTTTACAAGTTTACCAAACACAAAAATTTTATTTTCATAATTTTTGAAATGGTGGCCGTTTAAAATTTTTACGTCAAATATCTCGAAACAGTTAACTTTTAAAAAAATGTTGATTGGCACATTTGTAAAACGTATCATATAAAATTGTTTTTACCAAATCTGAACTCATTACATTATCTATTTCTGGAGTTACAATGTTATTTTTTTTGAAAAATAACAAAATGACAGATAGACGTCAATAGATAGATAAAAAATCGGAATTCGACTATATGTTATATGACTTTTTATGTCCGATTTGATATATATATATATATATATATATATATATATATATATATATATAATCCGAAAATTAACAGCCAGTCTATCTTTTGTGAGACACCCTGTATATCCCTTACCAAATTTGTTTCTGTCATTAGCATTCGCTTTTCATCAAAATTTCATTTACATAGTTTATGTATAATTAGAGATACTAATAAATTTAAGATGTCGTTCATATTAACTTTTCATTTTTTCACACATAACTCTGGAACGTTATTTCTGGAACTCGCGACCTTTCATTTTGCGGTTTTTAAAGATTATACTTTAACACAATTTAATAAAAATATGTTAGAGCAATTTTGAGAAAATCGATTTTGTTTTAGTCTTATGGTAAACAGTACTGAATTTTGATTAATAAAAATATGAAAAATTGTCTTGAGATACAGCTAAAATAGTCACTTAAAAATGTATCTAATTAATTTACTCGTTTAGTGAGAGAGATATTGTTTTATCTCTGAATAAATGTATTTTACACGTGAAAAAAAAACTTGCGTTAAATACACAGTATATTTAGTCTAATTATTTATTATTATTATTATTTTAAATATTTTTAATATGAATTAAGTAGAGTACGGAGAAGAAAGTGACCAAAACATAATTGAATCGTTTTTATCAGCAAAAACAATTTAAAAACTTAACTTAACATAAAATGTTAGATTTATCGAATTTCATCAAAATCCTTCAGCTTGTTTTAAAAATAAAATTTACAAACATACAACAATTGTTCATGTAGTTCCAATTCGTATTATAACTTAAAGACAAAACAGTAATATTTGTAGAGTAATTTTAAAAAAACTCTAAATTATTAAAGTTCTCCATTAAGATTGCTTCGAAAATTAAAAGCTGTTTTGAATTCAGTGAATGAAACCCATTAAAAGAATTTCAATAGCCACCAATATTTCAGCTTCCTGTTATTAGATTTTAATTTTATAAATTATATTGCATAAAACAATCTGTTTTCTTTCTTAATATCGCCTTTAGTTTGTACGTTTCTCAGTAATTCAATTATTGATGCTTCGTATTTACTTTAGAGCGTTCTTCACATTGCATAGGTTATTTTATTATTCTAATAAAATTACTCTAATACAAGAGGACTGAAAAATATTTAAGACGAAACTAAATGTGACTTTTTGTATATTATAATGTGCACAATAGAACGATGTACAGTCCTAGAATTAATAAAGATAAAAAAAAGTGATTAAATCATTTTTTTGGATATATTACTTTTCTTAAAATTATTCAGAACTCAAGAGAGTATATTTTGGAATTATGTTTACCTAACTATCGTCTGTGAAGTGTTTTACAGGAAAAACTAGTGAACCTATATTGATATAATTTGGTATGAGGTTTTATTTTGGATATATGTTTATGCTTATTTTTTATTTCTTCACTCACTTGTTCGATAGAAAATTTTTATTCCTTTTCTTCAAAATTTACACACACAAAAATAATACAATTATAACAAAATTCACTGCAACTCAAAAAAAAATTAATCGACTTATGTAAAAGAAATTAATATAATGAAAAAACAAACACAATATTTAGTAGATTCTACAATTAATTTTATTGAGTCTTGCCGACCATGGTTTCTCCAGCAACGGCATTTACAAGGCAGCTTAACACATATTTACAAGGAAGATCTTGAAACCTGACATATAATAATACAAAAAAGAAGAACAGTTACTTAGCTAAGGGGGGGGGGGGTTGAGGGAGTAGAAAGGAAACATGTGGTCATAAGGAAGACCATGGTTTTAACAAAGGTGAGTTTGACAAAAATTCTACATGATCATGAGTACCAGTTTAGAATCTTTACAAAATATTCCGCTAATCTTTATTTTTTCTAATGAATTTAATTTCCTACTTTTTGCATTGACATGGTGTCTGCAATATTATATAACTTTTTGTATTATTATATGTAAGGTTTATTGTGTTTGTTTTTCATTAAATGGAGTTCTACCACGTACCTTTGGTCAATAGTGTAAATCGTATAAAAGAAATTAATATCGTACCTAAAACCACCTTAAGAATTTTAACAGTATTAAGCGTAACACAGTCGGTACTTTGTGAAATTCCATATTAAAGTAAATAATAACTGACATATAAATTTCACAATGTTACAATATATTGTGACAGCTGTTTTGCAATTAAGCGTCTTCATAAATAAATATTGAGCTTGAATTGTGAGATAATATTAGGTAGAATAAAACTCGAACACAAGATCCCACAAAAATTACTTTTACCTAATCAAACGCGTTTCAACGACAAAGTGCCATCCTCAGTGATACACGAGCTACAATAACTGAACTATAAACTAGTTATAGTTTAATTATTGTAGCTCATGTATCACTGAGGATTGTTAATATCAAATGAACGGTAGATTTGTAGACGCGTGCTAAAAAGGGTTTTGAAACCCCCCCCCCCTCTAAGACAAGTATCATATCTTTGTTATTTATGGATCGATTTTGATCAAAATTGGTATGTTGTTGTATTTGGACATAATTTATTTCCATAGCACCACCATTAAGGTTTTGGTAAAAAAAATATTTCTTTATAAAACCATCTCACCTATCCCCAGGTGAAACTGGGGCCATCAGCTAGTCTTCTATAAGAAAAACATGTGTAAAAACTTAGTAATTAAAATAAATTTATTTCCTTTAAATTTATACACATTTTTTATCAAGCTAGTATTATCAATTAAACATTTATTTCGTGTGAAAAAGTACGACCTAAACTGGGAATTGAACAAAGGACCTTTGATTTTAACGCGCCAATGGTCTACCAACTGAGCTATTCTTGATCGCTTCTCAGCAATTCAAAAATTTCAGAGAAAAGAAAAGTCAAGTTAGAAGTATACGTCCTATACTGGAAAGCGATCAAAGATAGCTCTGTTGGTCGAGCATAGGCGTGAAAGTCAACGGTTCTGGATCAATTCCCAGTTTTGGGAATATATCGACGATTTAAACCAATTATTTTCTTTCAACCCCCCCCCCCCCAGCTTTCACAGTATCTCTACATAATTTCCACCAATTAAGCCCCGTTCATTCATTTTTTCCAGTTGTATATTACACAAAAATAGATTTACTTCAGTTTGGAAAACAAAAAAATATAACGCTAACCAACTGTTTCAACATGTACTTACTCTTAAAACATCATATTTTACGTATTAAAAAAACAATAAAGACACTAAATAAACACAAGCCAATAATAGTTTTCACTAGTTAGTTTATCAGATAAATGAACTGTATATTTACAAAACCTATCAAGATTGTCTAATTTTAGTTCCTTTAAAACACAATAGGTTGTGTGTTTGAATGCGTATGTTTATGCCTTTCATCAAGGTTAATTTTGTAAAGCCACAACATGATATATCGCAGGTTTATTGCGTAACTGTTAAGCGAAAAAAAAAGACATGTTGTTCTGTAGTTGTATTACGTCATTACAAATTCACCACAAACCTACTCTTCTTTATTAAAAGTTCTCCTCCCCACCACCCAATTAGTATTACAGAGTAAAGGGGGTAGAATTTTATGATTACATTATAAAATTGTATCTGATCGCTACCAAATATTGTCAACACCAATGAACATACTGTAGTTTATGAGCAAAACAATAGGTTGATGTAATAATAACATAAATATTAAACATAAAATATATATTAAAATAGTTTTACTAAAATTAAATATGTCCCGCGTTACACGTATATGAATCTATATCCATTGGCAATATTTCAATGGATATAATAAAAGGTTTATAAAATATGGTTTAAATTTCAAATGTTATTAACCGATTTCAAATGTAATTTAACAGTTTTTAATGTCACTTTACTGGTACAATTAACATATTATTGGTTATTATGTACTACTTTGTCTTTTAATTACAAAAAATTCCAAAACAAATAGAAAAAAATTTGCAAATCCCCAGCCTAAAAAATGAAAGCATAGCACTGATACTGAAAAATAGTATGTTACATTGGGAGGATGTCCAAATCCCATCACGTCTTCACTGATTTTCTTCCTGGTTTATTTTTTCCGGGCCAGAGGAAGATTTTAAGGATGTCTTCACTAAGCTCTTCATCCTTATAAATGACAGTTTTTATTTTATGATATATCGGTCAACGTCAAACAAAAGTGGGGGAGGGTTAGAGATACACTATTGTAAAAATATAAATTTCAACAATGTAGATTTGTATTTTTTAATTAAATAGTATTTGTCTACAGTTGTTGACAAAGTGGCATTTTGTTCATTTAAAATTATTTGCAAAACAGCTGATTTCTCAACAGTTTCACTTTGCCCACTACTTAGCACACTACTTTGCCCACTCCGAATGGCAACCGAACAAAACGAAATTTAGGTTAAGATTAATTGAATTGATTTATAATATACAGGAAATGTCCCGTATGTAGGTTAGATTAATTCTTACATGTCAAATAACATAAATAAACAACAAAACAACGTTTTAAAGTTGAAAAAGGAAGTAATTATTCATGAAGATGATTGACAGTGTATGTACACGGAGAGTATTTTTCGTTTGCCGAGTTTTGAAGTTGGCAATCCCGTTTCCTCAACAATACACCTAAGTTATTTGTAATATTCATAAATAACCTCAATTTTGACGTGAGAACTTCTACTCAGTGTTGATGTGTTGTTTAGCACTACTGCTATATTTTGTGTAGTTAGTTTTAAAATATGGACAGCTCAGATTTTAAAATAATCTGAAAAATAAGAAAAATGCGGATATTAAAGATGGAATTGTAATTGATTGTTTGTTTGAACATTATTGTATTAAATTAATGTTTTATTAAATTGTGTTACTGCTGAAGTATATTTTTATTTGTCACAAAATAACAACTGTAGACAAAGTCTAATGTACAATTCGTGAGCAAAGTGTCTTTTTAAACTCGATAAAATTGACGCACTCGGCAAGCCTCGTGCGTCAACATTTTTCTCTCGTTTAAAAAAGTGCCACTTTGCTCACTAGTTGCACAAATAACTATTTTATATCAAAACAAAGAAAAGGGTTAGGTTAGGTAATAGGTTCTTATAAACCATGTCCAAAATTGCTTCTATTTCCATACATCTGACATTTTATTTATTTATTTTTTAGACAAGAACAGATTGAGAGATTTGAACAGAAAAAAAATTTCAGAATAATTTCTACTATTAGTTATTAGAATTTGTTTCCATAATGATCCTAGGTTACAAGGCGATGTTGTTCTTATTCATTGTTGTCACGTTTTATATTTTAACATACCCAGTATAGGAAGTGAAGGGCAAGTTTGCTAATCACAATGATCAACCCCCTTTATCGACTGATTTCACGTTTCTTCGCATCAGGAATCAGAAAAAAAGTTATTTTCTGTCCGAAGTCGTTGACTTTGTCGCTGCACAATAGCGGAACATGGAACAGAAGCTCATACAAAACTCTATTTATTTCAGAATAATCGAATTAAAAATGTCAAAATAGCTGAACTTTTGAACATTATTTTTTTGTATTTTGTGTTTTATTCAACAACACAATAAATTAGATATAAATTTGCATATTTCAATTCTGCATATAATAGTACTAACCCCATCTCTCCACTACATCAAATAGCGAATTAACTGTTAAAAATAACCCTGGTCTAACAAGAAAATGTGATATTCGTCTAGTTACGACAGTTAAAACCAAATTCCGATTCTAACTAAGCAACTGGGGACTGCTCAATACATGTATTGCCGGCAATGTGCTAAATCAGGTTTTGTATACAATTTCTAAGTATTATATAAATTGCCTAAAGTTGGCAGGCAAAGTATGAAATTAAGCATATTTCATAGTTTGTTTATGTATTCTATAGAATGCCCGCTACACTTCAGACAGAGTTTGGAATACCGGTGTTTCCATCGCTTTCTGATTAGGTTAGATTTGGTTCATTTTACTTCAGTAAATTTTTAGTACTCATACATCGTACTTTATCAATTTCATATTTTTTATATTGTTTATAAATAATTTTCTGAAAAAATCAGTTCATTTATACTTTGCCAAAGAACCGTAAGCATTTGACAAACACTTATTATTTATGGCGGTTTTGGATAAAAACATTATTTTAAGATTTTTGTATTCTTGTGTATTTTTGTATCACTAACCGATTAGGAGCTCTATCTGCTCAATGTTGTAAATATACAAGGTTTATTAGACGTTTCCAGTGGTCCATTTTCTGTACATTAAATAGTTGAACCGAGTTTCAAAATGAAACTAGGATCATTTTTAATGTGTATAAAATATAACACGTTTGAAAAGTAACATTTTTTTTAAATGAATTATTATTTGTTTTGGAAAAAAAAATTGACAGGTCAGTTTTAAAGAAATTCAATAAAGGGAATTCGATTAAAATGCCTCTTCAAAAATTTTCAACTATTGTATGCAAATTTTCTAGTAATTGTTTAGAACATCTAGCTTACCATAAGAACTGGTTTTCACCAGTTTCAAATTATTACTGGATGTATGAAAGCTTATGAATAAGATATTATAGCCGATACAAATGTATTAACAGTACCTAAGTATTAAATTTGTACTTAATTTAAAAAGAGTAATACATTTAGTAATAAAAATGAGCTGGTGTAAACCCGTGGATGTTTCTAATCAATTATCAGAAAATTATGAATTTAGTTTTCGATCGATTACTCTGTTATTCCTCACACTTCAGAACAAAACAATTAACAGTAGTGTTATTACACCTTTTACCCTAACACTAGTTTAAATTTTGTCTGTTTTTAACTTTAAAAAATCGTCTCGTTTCAAAATATAGGAATTTTGAACGTTTAAGTGCCTGTAGCTCTTAAATGGTTTGATATATCAAAACATATAAAAGAATAAAAAGATGTTAATTTTTATTTTTTTTTAAATTTATAATCGCCACAACAAATACGGGTTTCTAAAAGAAAATATAGAAACGACTATTGGAAAATGGCAGGTGTTACGAAACATTTGGTAATACCTCTAGTTTTAACTCAAAAATCCTTTGAGATCAAGTTATAAATTTTGTTTTACAACTTTTGTTTTACCTATTGAATAAAACAGCAGTCGCGCATGTATCAACCACACTTTATAATTTATTACTTTTTATTACAACCAAATATATTTTATTTCAAATATTTTGTGTTCAATTCTATCTCAAGAAAGTCGTATAGTTTTAAATCAAATACCTTCTTTACCTTCACCAACATATTGTACAGCACGTGTGGTTGAAATAGTGTATAAATTATAACCTTCATTCTTATATATTCTTGAATCAAGGTTCCTTCCTAAGGTTTCATACCATAAGCTCCTGGGAACTTGTTTGGTAATAAATCAACGTAGGAGCAACAGTTTCAATTTTAAATAAGCACCAACCTTTGGATTCCCTAGAGTCCTGTTTAGTGGGACGAGGAAATCCCCATCTAAAATGTGCAAATAATTTATCTACCTCTGAAATTAATATAATAAATAGTGCGGTTTTGTTAAGATGAACATAAAATCAGTTGGAGGTTAAAACAGATGTGAAATATTTAAATTATATTATAAATCTATTCAACAAAATTATTTTGAAGAGTTAATGAGATTTTTCTATTGAATCAACTATAAAAAACATTCCATAAACTTTATTACTAAACCATCCCCAAAATCTATCAAAACATGACTAGAAAATGTGCAATGAACGCGTATATATATATATATATTTAAATAGGACCCAAACTTCCTTACCTTGTGTTATAAACGCGTCAATGTAAATCGTATTTGATTAAAAACGACCTCTTTATGACGGTGCCACTTTTTTGACAATTATTACTGAACTGTCAATTTTATTTCTTAATTGGGATTTTTTCACAAGGATTTTAGACATAATTTTCATATTTCATAAAAATTTTAACGAAATCTGTAGAGCCGATTTTGAGTAATTGCGTCTTTTATAACAGCCCCGTGACGGATTTTTGTATTTACACACGAACCGACAATTTTTGAGAAATAAGACTAATACATTTTGAGTTCTTAGAAGTTACACGCGAAAAAAATTCAAAATTGTAATTACAAAATTTAATTAAAATCGCAAAACCCAAGTTTGTGGTTTTTTATGGCAGCTACTCCCAAATTTTGAGTTATCAAAAGAACGAAGAATAAAATTGCTAAGATGTGGGCAAAACATGTCGACATACTAAATTTGATTAAGATCGGTTTACGCGTTTTAGCTTTAAAGCACTGAACAGGCGACAGATATAATTCTAAAACTCTTTTTTTTAAACTCAAGGGACCTCAAAACGGATATAACCACAAAAACATTATTTATATAAATTACTTCACCCGCCCCAAAAAAGCATACAGAGAGTGAATTTTTTATCTCGCAAAGTTCAAAGTTTATATGTCTTATTGTTAATGTATGACAATTGCGTAGGATCTTAGATATTCTAAGTTTTACAAAATGTAAAACAAAATATCGGTCGCAGGAAGACCGAAGAAAACAGTTAAGCATTTTTGGTCGACGAGAAAACGACAATGACAGATATCGAATGGCACTGAAATGTGAAGTAAACCAAGGTTATATTTTCAATGTCAACATGAACCTAAGACCACGACATTACTTTAAGGAGAGATATTCCCCAAGCCAATCCAGACTTAGATAATCTAATTACAAGTGATACGCTATTTTAACGACATTATTTGGAAAAAAGAAGCTACAACAACGCACTGGCCTTCACATTATGTGAAGCTGAGGCTGAAATGCCAACTGGTGTTGCTCCTTACTGTTTTAGAAAACAAGGTACCGTTACCACAAAAAAAGGCTCCTTAAAACCGCATTCGGTTGTTTTATCAACCTACGGTTAGTTATACACAATAGAAATTTCCTAACTGAATTCGACTATTTTTAATAAAACTATATTATTTCTAGTTTTATAACTACTTCAAAACCATTTTTTACCAATATCTGATCACACAGAAGCTACTAAATATTGAGACGATAAGAAAGACAGCTTACGGCGATTAAAACTAGGACCATCCACACACAAAGCAAAAGCTTTAACCACTAAAACAACCAGTGACTCTTGTTCAACCAAATTAAAATCAATTTTACCCATGTTCTGGTCATAAACCAACATAAACAAAAACCTATTCTATATATTATGTTTACGGAAGAAGAATAACATGCAAATGCAATAGCCCTTGGGGAATAAAAATGAAAATATTCGTGACCATATCATCCTGTGGGAGAAGAGGGGCGGGGGAGAGTTGTGAATAAGTAATCTACTTGTGACGCAAGCCATGACGGTAACAGCACGTGTCGTAAATTGTTGCTATGCTACTGAAACATTAATGAAATTAATTTCTTTATCTAACACATAAAATATATCATTAATTAAACAAAAGGCTATTACAGTGATCATATTTCATTATAACTTTGTTTCTGTGTTCAAATCAATTGTGGTATGTTTATATTATATTAGATATATGGTTAAAGGAAATTTAAAACCAAAGGCAAAGCAACTTTATTTTAATTACTGTGAAATTGATCCCTTATGACTTACTTGACCAGATTCCCCTCAATGTTACCTTTTCGTAAGACAAATTAATCCATAATTGAACTCGAAATATCTTTAGCCTCTTGCCAGTTAGAATCAAAAAGCCAAATATTTTGTAGCAAGTAATTTCATTATCTCTCCCGCATATTCAGCAAAATCTCTCCATGATTTGCAGTTTCTTAAAAAAGTGGATTGAATGTAAAATTAAATATAAAATAAATATAAAGGGTCTTTCAAATGTGAGTTAAAACTTTAAATGGTAGTGCTTTAGTTATTTGTTGTCCAATCCCCGACCGGTATAAAAGCTGAATTTCTCAAAATCTGCAACACTGATTTCGTTGAGATTTTGATGAAATCTGTGACAATTAAAAACGAAATAAGTAAAATAAAAATTACATGTCACGAATAATTGGTAAAAAAAAAGTAAAATAAATTTGAACACAATCATTAAAAATTGAAGATAGGTTTATGACTCCTTGATGTTCTATTTTAAAATATATATCGTTTCATTTTTGTTTTAATTTTTTTAAAGTTATCCTTCTACTTTAAATATATATAATATAAGTGAAAACCCATTGATTGATTACGAAATCTCTGGATCCAAGAAGACTAGAGCTATGAATTTTTTTAACATGGTTTGGGGTAGGTCTGTAAATGCGTACTAAAAAGGGTTTTGAAAATGTTCCACTCCAAGGGTGGAACCCTAAATCATATTTCTGGATCCATGAAACCTAGAGCTATGAATTTTTTAACATGGTTTGGGGTAGGTAAGTCAACGCGTACTGAGAAAATGTTTTGAAAATGTTCTACTCCAAGGGTCTTTTATACCACTAAAACAAATATATATCTTTGTTATTAATTTAATTGTCGATTTTGAGCAAAATTGGTGTGGTGCTGTATTTGGGCATATTTTATTTCCATAGCACCACCATTACGGTTGTGTTTAAAAAAAATCTTTATAAATCTATCTCAACTATCCCCATATGAAACTGGGATCATCAGCTAGTATCCCTATAAAATCAACTGCAAGAAACAGATAAGCATAAGCGACTCAATTTTGGTTTAACATGGCTTGAATTGACAAAATCTTTGTAGCTGATGAAGCACATTTTCATATAAATGGATCTGTCAATACACATAATTGCAGGATATGGTTAGATATCCTCATAAAGTAACATAATACAGAAGTTGCCGTTTGGCTAGTGTTCGCGTCGAAATTTGTAAATGGTGTCGGAAAAACATTAAAAAAAAAATGAACATGATATTTATGCACGATGGAGCACTTCCACACATTTATAACCAAAGCAAAGGTTATTTTATCGGAAATCTTTGGTAAACATCTGTCATGGAGGTAATGTCCTGTATTATGGTCCCCGAGGTCTCCAGACCTAAATCCAATGGCTTATTATTTAAATTGTTTTTATTCCTCCAGATTTATAGCAGTTAAAAATAGAGATGAAGGATTACCTTTTCTTTTTACTGCAAATTCTAGATTTTATAAAAAATTTCTCTTTTGGAGTTTGTCAGTGAGCTAGACGATTGTCATTTATCATATTCGGTAACATCTCGGGAGGGATTTCTACAGCTTAATGTAATATTTCCTATGATAACTAGTGTCATTTTACCTAGATTTATAAGCAAGAAAGTAATCGGAAGGGGGCCCGACAGGTGCCTTTGACCCTCGCATGAAAAATCGTCAAACGATTTGAACCAGATTCTATTCGTAACATGTATTGATTTAAATTGAAACCAAAGATATTAAGCAATTCTGATATATTTAAACACTCTTTTTGATTGTAATTAAACAGCGTACTAATTAGTCAGATATACCAATGTTTGATTAAACAACGAAGTGCTCTAAATACTGTGGGGCATGACTTGAATAAAAGTGTAAGGAATGTGAATCTACTGATGGTAGAGTATACTCCAACCCAGCAATAACTCCACTATATGTAAACCTAACCACATTGGGTTGTATAGTGTAGTTAGACAATTCAGTCAAATAAAGAAAATATGCTGTCAGAGTAGATAGTAGAAGAATTAGCATGGAAACAGTGTCTAGGTACCATTAGTTCAGGTCTTTCAGCTTCACTTTATCCCTATTTGGTAATTAAATCGTCTCATCATTGTAATCACCTAAACTTCAAATTGTAATAATAAAATAAATGCTCTAGAACTAATAAATTGATTTAGAGTAGCAGATTTGCCTTCTCTGCGATATATATATATATATATATATATATATAAACATTTATTTTTATGAGAAGTCAGAAAGAAATTGAACTTCAAAACATTTTAGCCTCTTGTCGGTGAGAGTCACATGGTTAAACAAAACCAGTGGGTTCATTGCCTAGCTTACTACACAAAGATAATCCATAATATGGTACAGACATGCACCGTAAGAATATATTGTGGCCCGTTAAAAAAGTTATTGTTTTATTGGGAAATTTCTTTCAACCCCAACTCAGTCTGATCCAAAACCTAGTCTATGGGACAGTTTCTAAGCATTACAACACAAATTATATTAATATTCAGTCGTACCAATCTTTCTTGAGGTAATTACTTTCTAGAACGTCATTTTATCTTTTTTCAAATTCCCTAAATGTTTTTCTTGGGATTCAAAATACTGTATTGAAAAAAAATTATCTTGCTAAATTTTGGATCAAAATAAATTTCTTAGTAAGTGATTGGGAAATAAAATATAAATCCAATTTTTATCCAAATATAAGACAAACGACTTAAAAATGATTGTAATAAGCAATGGGGAATTTACGGTTTATAAAATGTATTTATTTTTAATTACATTATGTTAATATTTATGTTTGAACAGGACATAGCTTTGTAAGAAGTTGTGTAAACATAAACAGTGCAAAGAGGTTTTAAATCATTAGGGCGAGAAGTGAACAAGAAAACGTATTACCTTGAATATATTTAGTTAAGTAATTATTTATCTTTGCTTGTTTGGTAAAAGAAAGAAGAGAGAGCAAAAATTAATTACAAAACATCTTTTGAAAAAGTAATTAATGGTTTATAACCCTTTTTATTGATATGATACCTTCTGAGAGTATGTTCAAACCGCAGTGAATATGTTTTATTCTTACGACCCTCAGTAAGTGGTGACTAACAAATTGTTTTTTTTTTTTTTTTTTTTTAAGTGTAATACAATTAAACTGATATTATAAAAAGAGGTATTATATACATTTTTTAGTTATGCTCTGTTCATTTCGTTTATCTCCATTCGACTTGTATAGCCGAAGAAAAAATTATAAAATGTCCATCTTTAATGAACATGTAGATTTTGCATTTTTACAGATGTTCAAGATGCATAATCCTATCACAGGATTCTATTGACGAGACAAGATTTAATTTATAAAAATGAACAGGTTGTCATAGCTGGAAAATGATATCTTGCCATAACAAACTAAAAACTAATACACCGAACTCAGCAGTAAATAGAACCTACTGACGTTTCCAAGCTATATTTGGCCCTGACAATTGAGTGATAACACAAAATAACTGACAAATATCCACTTATTTGTTTTTGTATTTTGACATCCACTGAATATTTGTGAAATGCATACAGATTTTGTTTTTAAAAAGATCTGAAACACAAATTATTATACTTCGGTTAGTTAATGAAGAGGGTGGATGCCAGAACAATTTTCTTACGAAACAGTTGTAGAATTTTCTTAGGATAAAATCCCGTGTTGAAACTATTGAAGCAGATTAGACCCCAGATACATTTCCTATAACATACATAAGGATTCAGTACTTGTTGTTAAATATAGCAAGGATATACAGAAGACGTCAGAACCACGTCAACCACCATAATTCTTGGAGGTTACTTTTGTGTAGCTACAGTGCAATAGTGATCAAAAGAAGCACAGTAGGTGCTACTGCAATTCCATCGTTGAATAGTTAGAAATGAAGTTTTCTACACGATCAATATCTATGAATCATACGTAATTCTTGATAAAAATTCCACGGGAGTAAATATTCTACGCTACACCGAAGTTAATCAAGGGACCAGAGTGTTGTCCAGTTCTTTCGTTGGAGAAGAAAGGTACACTGGAGTCCAAGGCAAAATCACGGACTCTGTGACCGATATCATGTCATAAACAGGTTCAACTGTTATTCATGTTTATTTTTTCTGAAGCCCATAACTTGAATTTTGAATCCTACTTATTTCTCCATTTAATTTGTGTATTCAATTATTTAACTCTTACTGCTATAGTAAACGACCAGACCGTCTCTCTCAACACAGGACACTATATTCTAGGATGAATGTACACAGAATAGGTTAGGTTGGGTTAGGTTAGATTATGTTGAGTCAGCTTATGTTATTTTTTTTATTTCTTCGTTCAATTTGTGTGTTCAATTATTTAACTCTTTACTATTAAAGTAGACCACCAAACTTTCTCCCTTTACGGGACACTATATTCGTAGTATGAACTTATACAGAATAAATTGGGTTGGATTAGTTTTGAGTTATTATTTATTTCTTCGTTTAATTTGTGTTTTCAATTATTTAACTCTTACCTTTGAAGTAGACGACCAAACTGTATCTCTCTTAACCGGACACTATATTCTTAAGATGAACTTACAAATTATAGGTCGTATTATGAAGTGTTTTTGTGTAAATAAAGATTTTGAGTAAAACAGTAAAAAAATTTTGAAAATGCTTGTACATAAATCGATCGTTCTAAGTGTAAAGAACCTAACAATCCGTAGAAGTGTTTGGCTGTATATAATTAAAAAACGCATAAGTACGAAATGTCATATGGAAGAGTTGATAGAAACCCTCGCTTCGATCGGTCAACTATAAATTTTATTATGGAATCCGAACAATAAATTCACAGGCTATATGAAAGTATACTCATTACAACACTTAACTATAAATAATAATAATTTATCTAGAAGAAATGATACGGTGGTTTGTCTGATCGTTGAATTCTTTTGTAACTTTGAAACTTTGCCAAATTGAGGTGTTTGTCAGGTGGCCAGTTTTTAATAATTTACTTTAAAACAAGATGTTATAAATGGTTGTGTGTCTAGAACAAACGTAGTGTGACTAATAATGGCAAGGATATGATAATGAATATTTTACCATATTCTCTTATCTTAATTGAAGAAACTAAAGTACTACATTGATTAGATGTATTATAAGGTGCTAAAATAATAATGCAATATCCCATTAACTGAGAGGAAATACTATCATTATCTACATTATTACTATGATTTTAAATACTTTTATACAGGGTCGTTCAAAGTTACACGGCAATAATTAGGAACAGATTCTATATGTAAAAGTAAGAAATAATCTTTATATATGGATACGTCATAAAATGTTTTGTTTTCGAATTACGGAAGACGAAATATTTTGTTTTGATTTTTGCTCCAAGAGTGAAACTAAACCATAGTGTAATTCTTAGGACCAAATTTTGTGATTATATACAAGGTGGCTGAAAAAATTACCGCCCCTTTTATTTTTTAAATGTTTAGGATATTTGATTTCTCTTTGATTGTTAGGGGCAACCTAAAAAATCCTAGGTTTAGGGTATTCTAATTGTGAGGGCTAGAAGATCGGGGTTTGTTCAAAATTTCAAATGCCACTTATTCCTTTGAATAAAGCTTGTGATACTTCATTCTTAAAGTCTCTGTTATTTACGAAGCTAGACCCACCTTTTTATGTGGGGAATCATTTAAATCACCACCTAACTAAACTAAACGTAACTTAAAGAAATTTTGAAAACATCTATCAAGAAAGTCATGTAGGTATATAATCTAACTTCGAAAATAAAATAACTCTTTTGAATGACATTTTGTTTTGGGTGGTCAAAATTTAATTTTCTTCAACTCATTTTTCTTGCCTCACAGAGACGTTTAAAATGAGGTTTCACAAGCCTATATGTACAGTTTGAAGTTTTTGAACAACACCCATCCCCCAAATCAACACGATTAAAATAATATAAACTTTTACGTTTTAAGGTTTCCCCTTTCATCTAAAATAAAAATTAAGCAAAACAAAATCCAATTCCAACATTCCTGGGTTTATACCGGGTGTTTCAGACCACATGGACACTATCTGTAGCGCCTAAACGAAACCAGATAAAAATTTCCTTCCAATTAGAACCCCCGCCCCTTCTCGACCCCAAATAATTCAGGAAAATTATTTTCGACGCTCCTCTATGACCCAAAAACGGCACTTTTGGGGGGGCAGGGTGCTGTTTTTGGATAATTTTCAAATAGAAAGATAGGTCGTGTGATACCTCATATTATAGGTCTCTCTTTTCTGAACATTTTAGAGCAAAAAAAAAACGTTATCTTTTCATTACTGTACAGGGTGTGACGAAATAATTTTTTTATCTTACAGAATGGTGCAAGATAGAACCAAACTTTCAATACAAAAAAAAAATGTTTGTTTTCAAAAGGTCTCTCAAATGGTACAATTTTCAATCTGAGTTAGTATTTGAATTTTTTACTTTTTGCTCTATAAAAATTACTAAAGTTTGAAATTTATTAAAAATTTTAAAACTACATAGAAGTCCATACTACCCCCATATCTCTTGAAAAGGTGTGTTCTTGTAAAACTAGGGGGGAAAAAATGATTGCCCTACCTTGGTTAGGGAGCTGGCAGTTACATTTCCCGCTAAAAAATAAAAATATATATATTTCGTCAGACCCTGTACAGTAATGAAACGATAACAATTTTTTTTGCTCCTAAATGTTCAGAAAAGAGAAACCTTTAAAATGAAGTATCACACGACCTATGTTTCTATTTGAAAATTTTCCAAAAACACCACCCTGCCCCAACCCCCAAAGTGCCCTTTTGGGTCATTGAGGAGCGTCGAAAATATTTTCCTGAATTCTCTGGGGTCGAAAAAGGGGAGTACTAATTGGAAGGAAATTTTTATCTGGTTTCGTTTAGGCGCTACAAATAGTGTCCATGTGGTCTGAAACAACCGGTATACATATTTTGTTACAGCTTAATATGCATTGCCACTGTTATTCTAATAAACGATAAATCGCAATCACACTGTAAGGAACAAACCAACTGTATACTATTTTACTTTTATTATTTCTCTTGTGAGTGGTGTCCCTGTGTAGAGTAGCTGTGGCATTATTCACCGTTACTTCTTGGCCAATGACTAACGTTTCACGTCTCGCGCTAGAGTAGCCATATTGTGTTTACAGGAACGATTTAATGGATGGTTTTTTTAAATTTTTTAAGAGCAAGTTTACTGTTCAAAGAACGACAATTATGATTTCATGTGGTTTTTAAAATCATTTTTATTATTCTCATACTTTTTCCTATGTTCATTTTGTTGAAGTCTTCTAATGATTTTCTACTTATTAAAAATGAGTTCCTCATTTTGGACCTCAACGTATCCAAGGTATTCCACACACGTTTAAACAACAAAATTATGTGCCCTGGAGTTGTCTTTCTATCCCCCAGCTATCAAGTTGGCTCGCCAGCAGGGTTTAAGCTAATCATAGAAACATAACACACTGACCAGTACTTTCATCAGCATACAAAACTGAAGAGCTAGTTTAACTGGTTCGAGAGGTTATGATCATATTAGAAAACAGCCATGCTTCTAAATAATTTCTAACAGGTGAAATATTTCATATAGATTACTATATATCTCAAATAAAATATAACAAGATGTTAAATAAATTCTACGAATTCGTATCTCAAAATATTCATTGGTAAAACGAAACATTTATTCATCAATTCCAAAAATTTAAATGCGAACATGAAACATCAGACTCCAACCGCATGTACAGGAAATATTAAATTCAAGGATGGAGTTAAGGATATAGTCATCATCATCTAAACAATATTATCTGAATGAAATACTTACAGACTCTAGCTTTCAATTAATCTTCGCAGATACTTCAATATCTAAACACCGCCATGATGTGTTGAAAACAAACCTCGTATTTAATCACTGACTGTACAATAAACTGCCTCATCTTTCCTTAGTACCGAATTAGATATATTTTATGTCTACGTGGGCCATGTGTTCCCACATTTTATAGCTTTACTTGATATTAGGTATGAAGTGTTGTGAAGCATAGGCTATTATGGAGATTCTATACAAAGTGAGGATAGTCTGATGTTGTAGTTTCTTCTTTTATTCTAAAAATGTATGTTCTTTATAGTTTTTCACTCTGTTTAAAAACGTAAATACAAATTATTTAATTTTGTAATTGTGTTAAATATTTGGTACCCTACTATCCTAGAAAACAATGATAAAAGTTTTTAAGAGCACCCTCGTATGGTCTATTAGCTAGCGACGTCCTTTACTTATTTATTTGTTTAATCCAAGGAGGACCCGGATTTCAATCCTGGTTTCGTCTCTCAGTCATGAAGCTTATTATGGAGTCATTCACAGGTCATTCCTTTTCAATTCAGTCTCAGGTTTATAGAAATCATGATATACTTCGGGTGATATTCTATCTATCCTCTACTTCACAGAGTGTGCAGTCTAATATGTGCTTGGCTGTCTCCACAGCTTCTCTACATGTAACACACAGCCTTAAACATGCATTACTACCGAACATCTAGTGATCAGTCAATAATTCAACCACTTTTCGTAGGTCTGACCTGTTTATCTTAAGGGCTTCCTCTGTTTTGAAGGACTCTTGAGCATCCTCTTAGACTGAACATTACTTTCAGTTCTCTCCCAAGCTTCCTGATGTTTAGAGTCGTCCTTGGTATGTACAGTTAATTTATATTCCGGTTTATACCCTGTGGGAACTCAAAACATTACGGTGTTCACCGAACATCCATAAAAAAAGTTAGATTTATTGCGAATTCTGGTTGAGGAGGGTAGAATTCAAGCAAACGAAAACTTGTTTGTGTGCAATATACATTTTAAAAATGAACCGCTATCTCGTAGGCTAGGTGGTCAGGTTGCTGCGCCACAGATTAATAATATTTTCATGGTTTTAAGGAATGAATAGATGATGTGGTCACTACAATAATTTCTGATTACTTTTGTAAATCATCGTGTTATTTTCGACCTTACATAAAATTATGACTTATATCGAAATATGTTAACAAATACAAAATACAGTACCAAATTTTGTTTGTTTTGATTTCATTTTTCGATATCTAGAAACAACGATTTTGCAAACCAATTTAAAATTTATTTTTTTTAAATATTGGATATAAAAACATAACAAACAGATATCATTATGAAAATTGGCTAAATATAATCCTAAAAACCATAACAAATAAGGATAATATTTTAAAGCGTTTATTATAAACATATGGAACAAATTATTAATTATTAAGTAAACAAATTAAATCCCTTTAATAAATAACCCAAGATATCTTATTGTTTTTTTTAAATGGATCTATACGTGCAATTTAATAGTATTATATTCCTGTGGAATATTCTGAAAACACCTTTTTGAAAACTAAAGTAAGGACTATGATCCCCACTTAAAGTAAGGTGCCAGTGGCTGTAATCGACTGTGATCAGATCACAGCTTAAATAAGCTAATGGTGTAGCTCTTCTGAACGCTATAAAACAAACTACCAAATCGCCGATAGATAGCCTGCAAGTATCCCTACAATAGGAACCAAAACGTCTCTGTGCATAGCCTCACATGATATTAGAGCTGAGATAAATTTCGCTGCTTAGAGATTAAAAGGATCTTAAACATAAAACGATAGGCAATAGATCAATTGACATTATTATGTTTTGACCATGAGACACGATTACATGATGAGAAGGTTCTGTGGAATCAAACCCTTTGTAATAACTATCAAAAGGAAGATATGGTAGTGATGGAGGTGGTGCAGTTACTTAAAGCAAATCTGCTAAGGTGGAAATTAACACAACTTTAGGAAACTATGAAACAGTACTACATACAGAGGTGTAGGCTATATTTGATTACTTCATTATAGTTAGGTCAGACAAAGTTACAGTTAGGCGACGATGATTAGTCGTTAGTGTGTGAATTCAGCTGGGTATCTGGTCATTCGAGGGGAACGGAAAGCTGAAACACTGGCAGAGGAAAGTGCACACTACTCGCTTGCAGAATAAACAAAACCTTTTAGAAGGATGTCAAAACTGTCATATGATGTTGAGTTTAATTAATTAGAGATCCTTAACCATCGAAGAGACCTCAAAGGGAATGAGCTACGATAAAGGTATCAACCTAATCAAACACTCTCTACAGTCCACTGCACGAAATCGGGCGGGTGGCTTGTTTAGCGCTGTTGTCACATATTATGGAACCGGCCTAGCGAGGGATGATTGGAAGACGCTTACCCCTACGCACTAATTGACAACCTTGAGCGTCCAGTGTTTCCTAGTTCGAGCGTCAGACGGTTACTCGTCAGACTATTGCCTGTACGTGCCTGTCGCTGCTCAGTACAAGTTTCCGTAATTGTTTTTAAAGTATTTTTATATGACCCACTGAAAGACATTTCCCATTTTATTTTATATTCCAACATTAGCAGGTTGGTGGTTAATATTGTAATTATTTTGTTAACAATTGTTTAAATTTATTAGTTTTGCAATATAGGTTTTTTTGTTGAAAATATAGGTTTTGTTTCTGTGTGATCCTGGAAATGGTTGTTCATTTTCTTTTCGTTTGTTGGCAAACTCATTTCCGACATTAATAAAAAACAATGTTTTTATAAAATTAAATAAAACAACGATGTTATAAAAAAACATTGTTTTTTTTATTAATGTCGGAAATGAGTTTGCCTAAAAATTAAAAAGAAAATATAGGTATTAATTTAACAACCTTTAAAACATCTAATACATTTTCCGGGTAACTAAACTATGTAAATCAGTTGGTTTTCGATTCGAATACTCTCAACAATATTATCCGATTTCCACCTATTATAATGTTAGAATAATAAATATTTGTCTCAATTAAACGCTTCATGAAACGAACTCGGGTGTGATAATTGATAATTGTATGAATTATCATTCATACAGCAGGTTCCTGTAAACCTTAACATAACAGGTTCAACCGCCCCTGTAATCTTGATGACACATTATTTACCATTGATTATATAAATAATTTAATACGTAAAATTTACCTTTGCGTTTGGCTTCTACAATCGACATTATTTAAAAGTAACACTCATATTAAGCGATCAATGTATAATTTACTTGTGAATGAAACTTGAAGGCTAGTACAAAATACAGGCTGTTCTGACCGTTTCACGAGCCATGTGGCAACACTGCATTTTCAGCCACCCGCCCGATTTCGTGCAGTGGACTATAGGTATGTAACCGCATTGAGTACGGCAGCCAAAGGTAGACCCAAGCTTTGTAACCGAAGATGGTGTATTCAAAAATAATTTTAAAACCCTGACTTAAACCCAAGGCATATTGAAATGCATTTGATCAACACACAGAAATAACAGAATATATATTTTTTCAAGTGTGAAGTAATGGATCGAAGAAGACTTCTGATATTCGGCCTGTCTGGAGCTCGAATAGAAGAAGATAACCTAGCGAGACAGATTCTACGGATCAGGAAGGATATAGTACTGAATTGAAATCGTTTATAATTAGTGCATGAAAAATCTTTTTGGCTAGTGCGAGGGGTCTATAAATTCTGCTTTTGAAAGAGAAAAAGACCAAAAATAATACATAGACATAAATAAAATGCCATAATTCTAAACCTTTAACAACAATATAGAATGATAACTTTAAAGGTTGTATTATGAAAACTAAGTTATCCTTCAATAAATAATGCATGAGATCCTATTAACTTTAAAAAGTCAGAAACGCGGAACTTTATCTAAAAATTCAGTTTATTATACTATTATGTAAATTTAAATGGGGAAGTAAAATCTTACTGCTTATTATTGGATTAAAACGATTACTGAAACAAGAGTTTGAAAACTAAAACAGGATTAGAAGGAAAATAGTAGAAAAAGCCGCATTATAATTTGTGATGCAAAACACTTTGTTCCGTTCATTAAATATAAATAATATACCCTCTACTTGGTCAGCCCGTGCAGGAGAATTTAAAGATGAGCTTCTCATTTCTTCTTCCCTTTTAAACAACCTAATTCAAGTGAAAGATTGTTCTCTTTATCATTATTATTGAGTTAGTCGATAATTTTTCTCTAATGGCGAAGCCTAATTTCATTAACAATCAAAGAAACAGAACATGGAGCTATAAAAAGTCTTACGTTTCATCATTTCGCACTCAAATAAAATTGATGTTGGTTGAACGAAGTCTCAACAAAGAGTTAAAGTATAGTTATTTTTCACAAAATTGTGGATGGTTTCAACATTTTCCTAGTCTAAGCTACCTCTTATACTAAAGACGATGAATATTTTGGTCACAATTTGATATCAAAATAGGAATTGTAGCCGCACAGATCTCCTGATCTTACACAACTAGATTTTTTTTTGAATGTTTAAAATGTGTAATTTTTCGAGGTAATATTCATGTATTTCAAGAATTAAAGACTTACGACGAAGGTGATATTTAAGCATCAATGAAGAAACATTAAGAGGAGAGTTGCAAGTACAAGAAAATTTTATAAAAAAAAAAGTTATGTTCTTTTTTAAAGGTGCCTACTGATTTTAAAATAGAGGTTGTTCATAATTTTAGTTTTAATAAAAATTAAAATAAATTCAAACAAATAAAATATTTGGCATAATATTGAACATTTAATATTTTTTTCCCGTTGTTATTTAAAAGAAAATGACTTCTCGGTCATCATCTCCTTATAAAACAAAGACGAAAATCACATAAAATCAAGACCCTAACCCTCAAATACACTTACATCGACAGGATCGAAAAAGAACAAGTGTTGGTCAAGTGAGGCCTGATAGAAAATATGAAAGAGAAAGAGCTAACCCTAAACTACATGAAAAAAGTGTAGAAACAGCTAGAGTCGCTCAAAATTATCCTAACGTTACTCATATAGTAACTCCCTTAGGGGAAATTATTATCAATAATTAAGATATTGATTGCAGATTTTAAAATTAGGTGTCTTAATAATATAGGGAAAATAAAGATAAAAATGTAGTCGCCAGACACGATATCGTATAGACCATACGTTTTAATAAAACCAAAAAGTCCTCAACCCATCCCCCCTTCAGGATGCAAGGTTGTAGTTTCCCATAATTATGTAAATATACACGTTTAAAACAAAAATTCAAAGCGTATAATTTGTAGAAATAAAATTACCTCTAATTTGTTGAATAAATTTGTTTCCTAAATTGTCACTCAAAAATGGTCAATACGTTCTTTTTAAGAGAATTAAATTACCTGCAAATTATTTTAAAATTTGAGGAATTTTCTAAGTGAAGTTTAACATTATGTTATGAGAAAAAAACTAGCATTGTTTACAGAGAATTTTTGGTTATTCCAAAACTAGTTTAATCTTTACAGGTTGTAAACGAATTAATTGCTGATAAATAATAATCCTACATACTTAGTGAAGATTGTATTCAATTTGTAACAGCTGATACATTTGATATTGTTGGACTTGTAAAATTAATTATCAAACTTTTATGATAGGTAAACAATGAATTTCCGAACCACAAAAACAAGAAACAAAACTAAGATGTCATAATCTAAAATGTTTATTATAATACCATTATCAACGTTTCGATTACATAGTTATCATCAGAAGTTTACAGCTAAACTAAACATAAACCTAATGCTAAGTAGCAAGTAGCGCCCCTTTAGCTAAATTTAGGTTGTAAATAAAACGTGTATGGAACATTATCATTTATCTAAATTAATTTACTCATTTACTAAATTAAGGAGATGAAAGTTGAGGAGATGGATCTATTGGTTTTCTTAAAGAAAACGCTCTAGAAAATACCTGGCGAAATTTTTTCAGCAAGAATATTTTTATAATTTATTTATTTTATATTTTTGTACATCCTAATAGTTTTTTCTATCAATAGGAATTCCTTACAAACTAAAAATGCATCCACTCCACTGATAATGCAAGTGGCTATGACATGTAAGTTAACTCAAGATAAAACTACAAAGAAACCCAGAAAGTGCATGTCATGCAAGTATAAATCAGTTCCTCTTCTTCTTAAATTTGCAGACATTAAGGCAGTGTAGGTTTTATGACGTCATTCCTACGCCATTACTTAGACCTTTAGGGTACACGCAATGCAGTTACATATACATAACTTTGCACAATCTTTCTCTCGTAGATTCCCTCACGCACATCAATATAAAAACGAAAATGTATAAATATTACATGTGAATTACTTTGAAAGGGCTATCGGAGAGGCTCCAGACCGGCAGTGTGCGTTGAATGTTTTCAAATTCAGAGGGAATATTTGACATAATTTACAAGTGTGGAAAAAAAAGTTTTGCATTCTTTTTCTGAACGAGAAGAGATGAAAATTTCTATTTTTCCAAAACTCATCGGGTAAGTCCTTTCACTGTTTATAGAATAAAAACGTTTTTGTCCCTTGTAATTGGGTTAAAAGCGGGGAACTTAATTCTTTTCAAGCAGAAACTCCCATTGTTTGACAAATCATTTTGAAGGACATAAAAAAAGAATGATTTTAGAGCCTTGGAAAAATCTCTGCGATATTTTTAACCCGAAAGTATGGAGGATTGTTGAATTTTGAGTTTTCTATTTGTCATTTATATTAATGGAAAAAACAAACAAAACAAAATACCGATGATATTTCTTAATAACAGCGGATTTCTTTTCTAAGCGAACACACTTTAACGTTTTTTCCCCCTATTTTAGCAAACCGATTCTAATTTTTGAAAGGAGGCACAGATTTTCCCCTCATCGTGTGACATAGAGTTTTAAAGAGAATTTTCAGAAGAAACTGATGTATAGAATAAGTCTTTACAATTGCTTTAATTAAATAAATCAGTTTTAATTTTGGACCTACTTGTCCTTTTTGTTGAGTTAGTTCATTACTTATAAGATATATGGGGACTTATTCTATACCTCAGTGTCCTTTATAATTCTCTTCAAATGATATGTCACATGCTGGGTAAAAACAAATTACCATACTTTCAGAAATTTGAACCATGTTTGCTAAAATAGGAATAATACATAAAATAGACTGTTTATTTATTTAATTAAGTCGTATTAAAAATGGTAATTGTTTTTCAAAAAAAATAATATTCATGACAAATAGAAAACTCCCAAAATTTAAAATCTCTGTAAAAATAATTTCGGTCAGAGTTCTTTCTTATGCCCTTCAGATGATGTCACAAGATGATGGGGATTGTTAATTGAAAAAAATTCAGGTCTCAACTTTGAACCACCCTACCACCTCAAAAGAGGACAAAAACCTCTTTACCAATAAAAATTAAAGGATTTACCGTATCAGGTTTGACAAAGGTTGAAAGTTTTCATTTCTACTCGTTCAGAAATTACTTAGGGTTTGCAAAACTTTTTCCACTCTGTATAAGAATTTCAATAGTTGAAAAACAAATAAATAAAGCTCTAATGTACTCTGAATTTTAAAAAAAAATCGTTTTGGAAGGATGCCTGTCCGTCTTTCTGGAGTCTGTCTTCTGTCGTCTATGCAGTTCTTACAACCTAAATGAGTTGACCATTTTTTATGAACTGATCAAATTTGGTACGTGAGTTTTTGTTAAAGCCTATTTCGAGAAGTGTGTTTTTGTGTTTTGTGTTTTTTCGATAACCTTATATTAGAAGTACCTGTAAATAAGACAAACAAAATTCTGATTTTTCAAAACTAGCCTATTTACAATTTTATTGTTTATTACAATTATAAACACTCTATTCGTCGAAATTGGGGGCTAGTTTTTTTAATTTTATTACCATTTAGATTTCTTATAATTAACAAAAATAGGCGTTCTAAAGAAAGTTGGAACATTTCATTGTCCGATATGCAATAGTTACATTTTCAATTACATGTAAATTAAAGCATTAGTAGAATACTGTTATGAATAAGTTAGATCTAAGATATTTGTTAGAACAGTCATTAATCAATAGTTTTATATTTTATGAAAAAAAATAGACCAGGTTATGTGAATTAGTAACATAAAGTGAGAAAGTTTACATATTATGCTGACTAACCTACTAGTCTAAAAATATTTGATTTGAAAATACACAGTTGAGAAATGGAGGGGGGAAGGTTTTAAATATCATGGGTGAAAAAAGGAAGAGACTTTATCTGAATTGATCAACCAAGTGAGACTGCCTCTCTTGTGAAGAGATCGTGATAGATTTTGGTGCAGCAACGACAAGACGAGAGCCGAGAATTCCAAGACGCTGACTGGAATCCCAAGGGGAGAAGTCTTATAAAGAGGTCTTTATGTTGAGTTTTGTTTTGACGGTAAAGTTTAGAAAGTCAAATTCAGTCTTTCTTTTGGAAATAGAATCATAATTGATATATTTGAGTTTTTTATAAAAGCTTAAGCTCATCCGTGTCATTTAATATCATGTTTATGTAATAATTATGTAAGAATAGATAAATATTTTATTTTATTCTAATAAATTAATGAATATGTTTTACACACAATTAAAAATTCTTTTGGTGATAAATCACTATTGATATATTTGAGTTTTTTTTTGAAAAGTTTAAGCACAGTAATTGTATCATTTAATATCTTATTCTGTAAACTATATGTAATTGGTAAGTTTAATAAATTGTGTGTGAATAGATAAATATTTGATTTTGTTGTAATAAATATATGAATATCTTTTAGGCACAATTTAAAATTCTTTGGAGATAAAATCATAGTTGATATACTGTTTTGGGTTTTTGGAAAAGTTTAAGCTCAGCTGTGTTATTTAATATCTTGTTTCTAAAAACTAGATCTGATTGGTAACTTTAATAATTGTGTGCGAACAGATAAATATTTGATTTTGTTCTAATAAATATATGAATATGTTCAAGCACAATTAAAAATTCTTTTGAAGATGAATCATAGATACGAGTTTTTGGAAATGCTTAATTAAATACAGCTGTATCATTTAATATCTTGTTTATATAAACTAGATATAATTGATAAGCTTTGTTGTTGTGTGTGAATAGATATATAAGAAATTTGTGTTCTAATAAATATATGTCTGTATTATGCCAAAAATAATTATCCAAATAATTACACCTCTTGCATTAACTGATTTTGATATTGCTAATAGATTTATATTTTTAGTCGCATCACTAAAAATTCACTTAGTTTTATTAAATCGAGTATTGATTTGATTAATTAAATTTATACAGAACAGGATTATATAGGCTCATAACTAGGAAACTCCTATACCGTAAACAATATACTAATACTGTTGTTAATTCCCTATCTAATAACATAGGGTTACCCCACGGGGGGAAATTGCAACCACCAAGCAATCAGAGGACGATGAACTTATCGGACAAATGATATTCACAGTAGCGTGCAAACAGGACTGGGTTAACACGCTACTTCGTACGTCCTTTATCGTGCAGAAAGTCAAATAAATGAAGTTACACGCGCAATGAGTTTTCAAAAACATTTCCAAATTTGAGTGTTTATTTTAATAATTGTATAAATGCTAATCAAAAGTTGGTTTAGTTGATGACCTCAAAATTTGGAACTCGTTAAAAGACTATTTTGAGCTTCAAGGAATCAAGTTGATCCAATTTTGAGCTTCATCAATTTAACAAATCAGTGAAAATCTCTTGATTGGGGCTAACTACAGGGTGTGTCGAAACTGTGGTTTCATATACAGAATGTTCTGAATATTATAACTCATAATTTCGCCCTTTATTTTTAAATGTTAGCAAATCAATATTTTCCCCCATAAGTTACTCCTAAAATATTGGTGAAAACAAAATCTTTGTATTTTTCAGGAAATAACTAATGTAAACAGCTTCTTAAAGGCTTGTCGGATAAATGCTTTTCTTGTAATATGGCCAAGTAATAATGAAATGAGCCTGTGTATTTAATCCTAATTAAAACACATTTTGTTCTCATCAAAATAAAGGGACTTTTTAGATTATTTCAAGTGGAACACTAACTACATGCTAATATTGAAAAAAAAGAAGGGGGGATTTTTTGAAACATCCCGTATATGAATCTGACCTTTGGCACACTCTGTAGATAACCCCAATCAAGAGCTTTCCATTCATGTATTTTCTACTTTTCTACGCCAATTAGAAACTAAGACATCGTAACATATGCGGGACTTTTACCTAATCCCCTATATATGTAATGATTATCTAAAAAAATTTAAATGGGTAAATATAAACTGTTATTATAATATAAAATAAACAGGACAGTTTATTATTATAGGTAATATTTAATTACTTTATGCGATTCCCGACCGACAGAACAAATGTCTCTCTGATCCGTATGGTAAGGATTTTCTGACGGAAGTATATGGAATAGAGTGAACTTGTAGGGGGACAGGGCGCACCATACTTGTAAAGACGGGTATGCCGAGCTAATCGATAAAACAAAATTGATATCCCTATTGTCAGTTCTGGTTTTTTAAGTAAGAACACTCTTTCCTCGTCTACTCTTCTATATTTTCTAACTTTCTTTTCAGTAGGTTTGTGTACAAGAAATCTAACTGTCTGAACTGCAACCGAACGCCTCCCGCGCCTCCTAACTAACATAAACATTCGTAAACGGTAACTTTTTCTGATGACAACATAAAGCTTCCTAAAGAATTAATCACCAACACAACTTATCGAAACTGGTGCTTTGTTGGTTGCCATTTTCTACTATCACATCATGTAACTTCGCCTCCATTTACCAAAAAAAATTAAATAAAATAAATATATATATATATATATCTTGTATCTGTGACACTATTAGCCAAAAATTCATTGTAATTTTGGAAGAACTCAGGTTAATTCAAGATAGGCTTGACATATTTATAGAATGAAAAAAAAAAAAAGGAAGGCTCTGGACGGGGGGGGGGGCAATGAAAGAAAGGCCGGAGTTGAGAGGGTTTGATAACTTAGAAGACGGTAAGGAAGAGAGAAGAATGTGGTGAAAGGGTGTTATATCCTACAGGAAATGTAACGAAATCGATATAAACTAAAGTTTAATACTCGAATATCACATTATCATTTACTCTCCAAGGATTTATGATGTTTTAAATATGTTGTTTAATTAATTAAATATGATGTTTTCCTAATATACAAAACAACAATTTCGTAATAGTGTTCTAGGCTAGATAGTACAAACATCTAGAATTAATTTAAACTTCATATGCTGTAGAATTATTACGGTTGTTCTAAACGAATATTAAAGGAACTTAAAGTAAAAGTACTTCTTAAGAAACAAGGCTGTCTCTACGATAAAATTTCCTGAACAAAACTTTCAACACACGAGGGTATTCTCTGTGCTCGAAGACTTCTAAAATATTTGATTCCCTTCATTTTACCGATACGCAGGACTTTTAGCTAAAATATACCCAAGTATTTTTTGTACGAATCTTTTAAAAATTTAGTGCCCGGAATATTTCCTTACAATGCAATTTTTTTTTTCAAAAAGGTTTTTTTCTGCCCCATGATAGAACTATTATTTCTGTTTATGCAGTGTTCCCTATAAATGTTTGACGGAAGTATTTTGTGAGTTTTGACCAAACAAAAATTTCTACCCGACTTTCTACTATTTTCACCACACAAATCAATACCACTGCTAGTGAGTATAACTGTGAGACATAACGAAAAAGAAAGAAAAACGAATACCACAAGACATAACAGAATAAACCAGAAAGGACAGTGACGAAAATGACCTCTATGTGTACCGACCCCAGTCCTTCGTCTTTAAAAAAATACAACTCAATAATTTCTCTGAATGAAGGAACAAACTCATAATTAATGAACATCATAAAATTCACAAACAAACAAAGATCATTTTGCTGCAGTTCTGCAGAATCGTTTTGATGCCAAACATGATTCTATGTATGTGATGTGAACTCCTTTCACCACCTCCCTTTTTTATCGGCGATACTTCTATTCTAACAGCTTTACTAATGGGTTGCCAGAATAGTAAATGCAGGGGAATTGTTTTGCATCAAATCAGTTTACGCTATCCCTCGGTGATGAAAATCCTTATAACGCATAAATGTTAGAGAAGGAGTTGTGTCATCTAGTCTACAGGATAACCGATATTTTAGGTACCCCCCAAATTCTTCACCACCAACAAATCCCGAATTACCCCGTTTTGGAATGGGTCAGACGGCCCAGGATTTTCGGCGATGCGTCTTAAAATTAAAATATGTGATAAGTAGTTAACAGCCATTTTGTACTAATACTGTTTCCTAGGCCACTATTCTCTTAATAGAGTTCCCTTAATATAATTCATAGTTAATTTAGTTTATTATGTATTATATTTAATAACATAGTTTTAATCGCCCATGAAGTTGACAGGCTGAGCTGTAGTATTTGAATTGTCGAAGGTACGTGTCAGGTTAATCTCCCCCGCCTTTACGCAAATCTCCTTCCTGAACTCAAAAACACTTAAAGATCCACCACCGGCCGCATAAACCAATTTATAAAAACTTAGGTCACTGCAAGTAAAAGTTAGCATATTTTTAAAATTTGCCCGCCACCTTGTTTTTTTTTTAATTTATCATTAAATGTAAAATTACGGCCATATTGGAAGATAAAATACACAAAATATACTATTTTCCCTCTTGAAAACTACAAATTAATAAAATTAAGAGCACACATTTGCAATAATAAAGTAACTTTACAAAATTTAAAATAGATGAGCTATTGAATTCCAAGTTTAAATTTGTTCGGTACTATGCTATTATATTAACCATTTAGGTTGTTACATTTCCAAAGGAAAATCAAAAAGGATATTCCAATCTTTCATAATTTAGTTATAGTAAAATAATTGTTTAATACAAAAAATATATAATTATTAAATTTATATTTAGATACATATAACATTAAAATATTCAAAAGCGTGAATAAATAATTTCATGGAATTTGTAGATTTTAGAGTAACAGAACTCTATATCTATATATACTATAATATACTATATTTGTAATTATAACTATTATATTATATTACTGGAAATTATAATGATTATTATTATTACACATTGTAAAGTAATAATAATTATTAAATAATACAATTATTAATCAAATCAACACAAACAGCAAAAAGTGTTTTCTTAAATTGTAAACATATTAAAGTTACTGTCCCAATAAGTCGTAATATGCACAAAAAGTTTAAAAACATTATTTCATTTTATTAAAAAATATTTTTTTCAACAACAATTTTATGCGACCTTTTCTAATACATTGTCTTCGTTATTTTATTTGATGTTAAAATTCTTTATTTATGTTTCATGATTTTTCTTTCTATTGGTTTCTGTAAATTTTATAATTTCTAATTTTGATGACTGATTCAGTGGTGTTTTTTTAGGATCATGTGAGTCAGATATCTTATCTATATATGGAGGCTTTCGAAAATTTTAATGGAAATTTCAAAATGACGGCCGCTAGAAACAGTTGACAGTTTTTTTTCCTAATATAAGTCATTCATTACATCATTTTCTGTTTCTGACAGTCTGTACTTTAAGATCGAAGCCGCAACAGAACGTATACACAAAGAAAACCGCAAAATTTGTGGCCTGTCAATGTCAATCCTGCAAGCCGTGTATTTTACCCACATATTTAATATAATTATTAGTAATTTGAATACCTACCAGATTTAAAAACAACTTGTTTAATCCTTTTATTTTTTTCTAGAACAAATATATTCTCAATTACATAAAATTGATTATGTCATTTGTAGAATACAACGTTTAAAACAAAAAAAAAACACTTTATGTTACACTTAATTAAACTTGTTTTGAGTTAAAACGAAAAGCGCGAGAGAAATATGATAAGACTGTAATATCGTCCACAAATTCTTACAGCGTAAACCTACCAGACCAAAACAAATGTTACACGATGTGAATTTGATGAGGCATACAGTGAGTACTGAGACATGAAGTTGAGACAATTACTTAGAGTACTTTGTCGATTAACATGTGCTTGGATAAATTTTAATACAAATCTGGTTGATATGAATAATCATAAGGATATCTATAAGCAGTTTAGTTTACCTATTAGTTAAATAATAAACGATAAAAATGAGAATTAGATACAGGTTTGAAGAAATTTTATTTTTTATTTTTTGTACAAGTTAATAAAAAAAACTTATAAAATATTTATAGTTTTAATACAAGTAACTTTTGTTATTGTGGCCCAACATAGTCCCTCTAAATAATCGTCTTACAACACACATGTAAACTCCCCTCTTCTCTACCTGCAGGCACCGCAATTTTCAGTGATAAGTTTAATCGTGCTGTACTGTTATTGGATAATTTTCCCAGTTTCAAATAATAATTTGTTGGATGTTTCAAATAAATGTTACCCAATAACGTAAGATCAATAAATATATTATCTCAATCATTATTTGTTCATTTATAATGTTTAACAATCTTACTTCTTTTTTTTTAAATATTTATCCGTCTACTCGTTACACAGTAATATACTAACTTCATACAATCAATTCTTTACGCATGGCTCTTCGAACATATTTAACTATATAATTGTGCTGTTTATATTCGACATTACGTGATTGATGATTTCTTGTCCATTGGTCTCATAAAGAAGGAGGCAGGTGGATAGACGGATGAGAGAGTCTGTGTATGTTTGACAAAGGTTATAACAGAGCACTGTTCAATGAACATTCGTAGCAACATCTAATTAGAAGATGACCGATCTTACGAGGGGTTCTGGTGTCTTCTTGACACTTGACGTCACTTATTAAAGTAGCAAATTCTATAAACGCATCTGGTAGTTGGTGCTGTAGGACTGAGTTATAACATTTCAGATCATCTAGTGAATTTCGTGGCTGGCACAGGTACGTTCAGGAAGCAATGTCCAAGTATTATATATATATATATATATATATATATATATATATATATATATATATATATATATAGGAAGGACGCCCAGTAATTACAATTACTTATACACAAAAACAACCATAACTTTTAAAATGTTGATATAAAATACGTCTATAAATTCTATATGTTATAATTTTCCTTATGTTACGATTTCTAGTTCTGTAAAATACAGTTTTAATGATTTGGAATTAACCAGCAGCAAAAAACAAATCTCATTTACTACAGTAAAAAAAAATGATAAAATAAAGACAAAAATATTTTAAAAGATGAAATTGGTTCCAACTAGTTAAAGGGACCTTCCAAGTTGAGCCATAAAAATAGACATTAACAGCATGTTTTAAACCTTTGTTTTAGTTTTATTACTCTACATTTCACTTCATGAAAGAAGATGTCCACTTTGCTATAAATATATAAGAAGGAAACAAGTTTATGGTACCACCATGGTATTTACCTAGCCTGATCATCAAAAGTAATACAACCAGATACTCTAAATGTAATTCCCAAAAGCTAGTCTTTTCGGATAGATAGGAAATGTTATATTGTATAGGTATATTGAGATATTCAGTAGGGTAAGTTTGTTTAAAACCATCATTATCCCGGCTTTCTGAACCTCGTAAATAATTATGTGGATCACTGCATTCTTAACGACGACTACGAATTAACATGTCTCGTTTTATTAAAAGTCTCCACTCGCTTCGCTCGTATTAATAACTCTATCTTGTCGGACGTAGGGTTGATACTATATGCTGATTTGAAACCCTGAAAATTTGAATCTATTTAGTGTGTTATAAATTGAAAAACTCGTCGATATGAACAAAAACTGTTTAATATGGTCGCCATTTTGGCATTATTAAATGGATTTTTCTCAATTCCAATAGAACTCTGTATGAGCACACTATAGCCCCCTTTTATCAAATTTCTTGTTCCTATCTTAATTTTTTGGCCGCCATTGGCCTTAATTTTTTCCGTACAGACAACTATGATGAGACGGTATGTCAAAAGTCTTTTTTTTTTCTGTTTCCTGCGACCATGATACGTGAGGATCATTCGAAAATCTAAAGTCAAAATTTTGAAGATTAAAAACTCTTACTTCGCAAGTAAAATATATTACATTTTAAATTATCACGTTATTTTCAATCAAAGTGATTTTTAAAATTTAAATTCAATCGTTTTAGCCAACTTATTCTTGGTGTAAAATAATCCTTTTTGTCATTTTGTGTCAATTTGCCTCTCATTAAAATCATGTATTAAAAACTAACGATACACCATAGTTACATTTAAAAACCACAAATAACATCGAGTCGATAATGTGTCATAGATGAAAAACATAAACGAATCGAATAATAAAAAGAGCGTATACAAAAATAACATTAATTAAAGCCCTTGTTTTTACGTAGGCTAAATCAGATGTCCTTTCCATAAAAGGTTTGAATAACAAAATTACAAACAAAATTCACCACCATAATATTTCTAGCTATGCAAAACATCTTTTGCGGGTAATTTTGGTAATTATATGAATATGATTCTTAAGATTCAAGTATTTTCTAGAATAATTTGAAATATACAGATTTTATAATTATTCCACGACAATATTTCTGGAACTGATTTTAGAGATAAAAATAAGAAAAAATAGATCCGAAAACGCTTAGTTTTCCCTTTATCGGCCATTTTGTATTTTAACAATAAAACATTGTATCTTTTGGAAGTAGATAAGAGATTGAGTGAAGATTTGGTAAAGGGATTGTGTTAAACACTTTACCAGTATTTCATTTTTAATATTATCAAAATGTCGAATGTTAAAAAATTTTAATGTAAAATATCTCGAAAATTATGAACAATAGTAAATATTTAGAACAATAGATTTTTTTAATTTTTATTTCTTTTTATGATAATATAAAGTTTTTCTTAGTTTACTGTAAGTCAAAGGATAACAAAGTTATTAGCGAGAAGAAAACAATAAAAAATTTAAAAATCAGTAGCCATTTTAAAAGTGTACATATAACATTTTAATTTTTGTAAATTTCTGAGCAATGGATTATAATATCATTATCAATTTTAATAATTCCATAATATTTTAGTTAGGCTATCTCGGGTGTTTAAACAATTACCAAGAAATTATGTTTTGAAATTTTTCCGTCGAAAATTCGGTTACCCTTTGTAACCTACAAAATACAGGATTTATAAAGACGTATTAAATATCAATTTTATAGTTTTTTAAATCAATACACTCTGTGTATATATTTTATTTCAAATATGTGATATCGTCCTTAAAACGTCTAGTAATAAATATGAAAACAAAAACAACAAAAAACCTTAAATCTTTTGGAATGGTTTAATTGAATAAAGAAATAAAATAAGTCCGTAATAGAAATGCTTTAATAAAAATAAACTACCCTGTGAAAATTAACTAATATATTAAAAAATGTATTATTACAAAAATACATTTAAAAAAATAATTAGTTATTCTTGTATTATTTCATTAAATATTTACCTCGTAAAATCTTGTCTTATTAGAATATAGAGACGTGGAACAATATCTCGCCTAATACTCTTTGCAGTAAACTTTACACCTCTAACATCGACCCAAGCCATGGTTAAACACATAATTAACTTCACAGCTCAATTTCTGCGGCGGACATGGAGTTAGTAATTACTATTTGCATAGTTTAATTGTTGAATAATATTTGACTTTATCTCCAATACTTAGTAGTTTCTTGTTTAAAGGTGGGAAATCTCTCGATCAATATAGCCTTATAAATAAAAGGAAGATAAGCTCTCGAAACCAATATAACCAACAGCTCTAGAAAACTTTAATAACGTCAGGGTCGAAAGGCAACAAGAGTTGGTCAAGAGAGACATGATAGGAAAGACAAAAGAGAGGGATCTCACCCAAGGCTACATGTGAAAGTGTATATCCAGCTACAATATCTCGGGGTTGAAACACTTTTAGAGTGAGCCCTTGAGAGCGAAGTCTCTCAAAGTGTGAAACTGTTGACTTTCTAATTTTACATATTTATCAATTTTGAGAATCTCTGATACCTAACAATTGTTTTAACTATTATTTTCAAAATCTGCGAGTAAACTTATCCATAACAAACACTTTGTTTGTAAAAAGACTTTACAATGATTAGTTAGTTATAAAGTTGTTTCATATACGCACACTTTTGTGACAATGAACCAAAAGAGAAAAAGCCAGTGCTTCACGAATGAAGGGAGCATGAAGCATGTTACTTGTTTCTTGTCGTTCAGTGTCACAATCGTTAGTTTAGATGTAACATCTGAAGATTTTGATTTAATCATTTAAATATTCTATTGTTACAAATGTGAACAATCGTGAAAGTTTTTCATTTTATGACAGAATATTTTCTTCATATCTTTACATGGTTTTTATATTTTTTGTTAATTCGAAAAACTAAAGTATACTGTAAGACAAAAGTACGACAATTCTTCTATTTTAATCAGGTCTAATTATTGTATTTTTTTTTCTAAATTGAAGTCACTAAAAATTCAAAAAAAACATACTCTCATAAATACAGTTCAATAATATTGCTTTTAAAAGTATAAATTAAATCGATTGAGGTTTTTTCGACAAATTTTTTAATGAAAAGTCTAGGATTTATATAGGTTTTTGACATCTTCAAAAACTATTTCTTACTCATTGTAAAGACATGTATTAAAAATATGTATTTACAAGATAAAGAGGGAATTTCATTCATACAAATTACAGGAAAACCGATATTTCAAATTTTTATTTTGTGCATATTTGTGAGAAGTAAAACTTACAACACACTAACTTCCGTGAAAGTTTGAAAGTTGTATTCTGAAGAGCAACTCTTTACCGTACAAAAATTAGCAGTTTTTAACATGCTCCCTACAAATTAGGACCATACAAATGGCCACGCGTCAAGTCTGTTGAGGGTTGAGCCAGTATACAGTTTGACCTTGAGAAACCAATTTGGAAAGTGCGGGATTGCCAACTCATTTCCCGGCTGTGATATCGCTTCGAATTGCGAATTTTTCTGCAGTTATTTTCATTTAAGATGGTCGGAAAAATCACAGATACACAACATTTTACACAACAGTTGCAAGGAGCCATAATTTAATTAAAGAACATTAAAACCAAAAACTACATCCGTTGCTGTTTTCATTCCTTTTAAACTAGCCATCAGGAATTTCTCAACGGAAGCAAAATTTTAATGTTAAAAATCTTTTCACTTAAACTGAGAGTAGCTTCAATTAAAAATTAATATTTATTTTTGTACCGGGATATTGCTATTATTCAAGGGGAAATAATTATTACCGTTAAAGCATAACATGTGTAAAAAATAAATATGTTAGTACTGCTGACATAATCTTAATGTGTCAGTTAGACTGAACATGTTTAATTACAAATGGTATAACAACAAATTATAGTTTAACTCATTACAAACTAGGCAAACACAATAGAACTACTTATTTACGCAACTCTATAGGCTATAAAAGGGTGCTGTTCGAATTCACAACCGGGTGCTACTCTTGCTCTCCTATTGGTTATTAACCAATGGACATGACTCATGGCTCATAGTATAATCTTTGAATGCGTTCAATCGTTTCAAAAGTTTTTTTTTCTGTGTTACGTGACATTTGTATGTTTTAATATTTTTTACTAATTGCATCTTACTTGTAGAGATAAAATAAAATCCAATTTTAAGGACATGTTCCTTAGAGTAATGACAATTTAAGGAATTTGGATGTGAAGGTGGTGGTTTGATCCACCAAAACCGGTAATCCAGTGGGATATCCCTAACGTACTCTACATTCAAAATAAACAAAGTTATTTACCTATTTGTATTAAAAATACAGACTTGTAATTTCGGAACCTCGCCTAACAAGAACATGAAATATTCATATAGTCTTAAAGTCAGCAGAAGCAAGACGTCGACACAAGCGAATCTAGAAAACTCTTAAATAAATACGCAGGTATAAGACTCGCCAACGGAGCGAAATCCCTATGAATGTTGTTTTTAACAAAAACCAGGTTAAATAAAATTGTTTTATTCTAAACATTGAGCATCACGTGTAGTTTATCAGAAAATAAATTAATATAGTTGAGTGCAGAACTCTGTTAACTGAAAGGTGTTTCAAATGAAAGCAGTTAGCTTTATCGTTTCTCTCTCGAGATCAAGGTATTTTTTTACCTGAATGTATGTACGTTTGTGTCGCTTTATTAACTTTTTTCTTTCTGGATATATTTAAACCAAACTTTGTAAATTAGTGATTTTAGGTTTGTTTTGTTTTATACATCTCAGTTTGGAAGCTATGGAATAAGGGAGGGGATTATTTTTATTATTTCAATAACAATTAGTTGGTCAGAAAATGACAGAATATAGCGGAGCAATAATATATATATATATATATATATATATATATATATATATATATATATATATATATATATTACTTTTTTGTAATGATTTTTTTCTTTTGTGGGGATTTTTTTTCGGTTGTTTTGTCGTCTAAAAGACGAAAACGTACTAATAGAATTATATGTGGCAGAACATAAATAATAAACATGGCGTTCAAAAATACTTTTAAACTTTGTACATTTATTCAGACTACTTTCAGAGATGATTTTTGTGTTTTTTTTGTAGTAAAATATACCAATATGTTGGTAGTTGGGTTTATATGTGACTTCCATTGGTCATTTTTTAGATATCCAAGGTAAATTCGATTGCCTGTCAGACCCTCCAGCAGGTCAGGCGTAACTTTTTCAACTGCGGCGTACATTCTTGCTTGGAACTCAGTGAGAAAAACCGGTAATAATGGATTTTAAAGGTTATCCTTGATAAATCCCCAGAAGTAAAAGTATAGAGGTCTGAGATCCGGTGAACGTGGTGGCTATCTGATCAGCCCACTTCGACCTATCCATCTACCTGGAAAGTGTTTATTGAGGAAATCCTGCACCTCTGTGAGGTAGTGTTTTGGTAGTGTGCCATCTTGATGGAAGTCTTTTTGGAGTTCTTGATCGTCGCTATAATTATGTGAGATTAAAAGTTGTCCAGTAAGTCTAGATACATTATTTCGTTGATGGTTTTCTCTTGAAAATAGAAAGTACCGTAAAATATGCTCTTGCCTATGTTACAAAATACGTTAAGTTTTGCGCTATCAAGAACGTATTACAAGGACTGACGTGGATGCTTACTGCCCCTAATCTGACAGTTCTGTTGTGCGTATTCATTTTAGCGGTTACATGGAAAGTCGACACATCGCTGAAAATTATGTTTGCAATCGATTTAACATTTCCGAATAAAACTCCTTACAAGCAACCCTGTCAGTATTTTTTAGTGCTTGCACAATTATTAATCTAAAAGTTTTGAGATAGATTAATATATTTTTAACCATTGCAGATTAAGCAATAAAACTTATCAACAATATCTTAAAATAATCTTTTTGAAACAATCATAACTTTTTCATCATCTTATGGAGGATGGACCGCAGGGAGTCAAAAGAAAATCTTAAATCAGAGCATAGGTCAAATTTTACATCATTTTAAAGGTCTTTGTTAGGAGAACACAACTTCATAAATGCGACTTCAAAAGGCTCACCATATACAAAATGGCGGCGATTTAAAGTTACAACGTTGGGCTTGTTGAAAATTGATTAATTCTCTTTCTTGGTATGAGTTAAGGTAATCCACACTGAATGTAAGGAACATTTTTTCTGGGTAGTGAGTGACTTTGAACCTCCAGTGGGAACGGTCTACGAGCAGTACGGAAAATTTTGTTAAAAAGATATTCTATATACAGGGTAACTTATAAGTATGGTAACTTATAAAGCCGTTAGGCTTTATATTGTATAACTGAGAGATAGAAACAAATGCAGATCTACGTAGTTTAAAAATTATACTTTATTCTAGGTTTTTAATTTTTGCCCGCCGTATTGAAAAAAAAAAACTTTATTTTTTGAAGTGGGAAAGTAGACAGGTGATACATGATTTTCATGTAAATATTTACCCAAAAAATGATGGTTTTTCAATAAACGCCTTCCCTTTTACGTTATAACCATTCAATATTGCAATGATGGAAATATCACGTTAGCAATAAAACGGGGTAAAATGTCCTTTCGAAACTTTTCTATTATATTTTTTCTGCAAAATATATTCAATAATGAACTAGAAAACAATTTTGTACAATTAAAATTTAATTTTACAGGCGAAATGAGTAGGAAATAACCTCCATTGTTCTAACGTAATACAAAGAGCTGATGTAAACTAACAGCTGATTTAAACTAGGCCTACTTTCATAACCGGATAATATTTAAGGTTAGCGCATTGCCAATCTGTATAGGAGAAGCACTTTGAACATTTATTGTAAAATGTTATGCTTTCAAAATTTATTGTATTAGTAATGTATGAATGAAAACATCTATTTAAATTTTATAATTATATGTTTTAATATTTAAAGTGAAAATAAGAATTGACATTTAATTTTTAGTTGTGTTGTTAATTATTATTTATTATTACTTTATTAGAACTGTTTAAAGTTCGTTATTATGTATTTCCCAGGGAAAATAATTATAGAAAGTTTCGACGGCGCATTTTACCCTGTTTTATTACTAACCGGATGTTAAACTGTGTAAATCGACATTTGTTCTGGCTTCAAATACCTCTCAGTCATGTAGTTTAAATACTTGAAAAGCTGTTTCCATACTTAAAAATCATCCTGTATAACAATATTTTTTGGAGGATATTGATTAACCTACCTACGAATTGATCTAAGAGTTATTCTAATGAGTCGATGTGTTTTAAAAGTGGAATTCAGGTGATATTAAAGTGTCACTATAAGCCTTTCTGTGTTTTCCAAGGCCAAAAATTATAGTCGTAACTTTTTTATACTTATTTTCTTACGTACTCCAAAATTCATTTTTATGAAGAAACCGGGCTCCAGAGAAATATAACTGGTTTATTGTTTAATGTAATGAAAACATCAAACCATCTTTCGATAAGGAGACTAGGGATCAAACCCTGTTCTCTTTTGCAAAATCTATATTTATAAAAGTTTAATTATTGTCGAAATATGTTATGTTTTTGGTTAAGCTTTTATACATGGATTAAAAAGTGTATTTTTCTTCATGTAAATTTTCTACTTTTTTCGGCATTCGTTTTGTTTAATGATTAATTTTGTTTATCTGAATGCGTTGACGTCTTAATAAACTGAACAAAGAGTTTGTATATAGTTATATATTTCTGTTAAAACAAAATGTTACGACCACACAAACTTTTAATAGAGTTTTATAAAGTGATATAACTTTTCCTCACATTGACTTGTCATTTTTATGTTAACAGTGTATTTTATGAAACAGGTTTATTGGTGTTACTTTTTTTTTAGTTCTTATAAAAATCGCCTTTAACCTACCCAACACACTTTGTATGGAGTAACTACGAATATCGTGTAAAAAGTTTGAGTTTTTTGGCCTAATCTTCGCTATAAGGTCTGTCTCTTGTATGTCCAGACAAAAATTATTTAAAATCAGACAAAGGAAACATAATTTTTTATTGAATGTTTATTAGAACGACCCACATTTTAATTTCAAAATAAACAAGAAAAACCCGTAAAATAAAGAATGTGTTTAATTTACAACTAATCAAATGTGCAATATTGTTCTAGATGATTGTAAACTATCATTATTTTTAAATATCTTTTATTTCTATAAATTTAAACCACACATTTTTTACCTAAAATTCTTGATTTGTGACCCATTTGCTCAAATAATCGTTTCCAGCAAATCTAGTACATACATTTATACAATATAAGTTCATAATTCTTTTAAAAAAATTATAAAATATCTATTGCTGGTTTCAAGATGTGTGACTCATAATATGACAGCGAAAACAATTTCGACTGATTTAAAAAAAAAAAAAAAAAAAAAGTATATATTTCTCAATAATGCAACTAAAAATGCTATATATTATAGAAAATATTCAGATTGTCCCCAAATAATAATCACGGCCTCTGATACAAAATCGCGAAAGAGTAAAAAAAAATTTTAAACCTGAACTATTAAATTTTAAATTTGATTAATGAATTCATACGATTAATGAAACAAACAGTTATTAGTGAAAACAAACAAAATATAAAATATCGCTGCCGCATCCAGTTAATTGCCACACATTGCGTATTACAACAACCACACAATCATTTTTATCTCCAATGTGGAAATTTGCTTACCTCACATCATCAGCATTATATGTACTGAGAATATACTGTTTACATATCTAAAAGGGTAAAAACTAATTAATTTTTAATTTTAAAAAGTGACTATAATTCCAAACATAACTGTGTCGGTAAACATGCTGTGTGTATTGCACACGAGAGACCAATGATCTGGTCATGTGACTTGGAAATTGTCATCTTTACAACAGTATGTACGTATGCAAGCAATATTTAAATTCCTACTTATAAGGTTAATTCAAAAGTGACCGGTAAATTTCGAGAACTGATTTTAGAGCTAAATATAGTTTTAGAGCTTCGTTTTCAGTCTGTCCACCATTTTTCAACAAAAAATCATGTCTTTGGAATTAGATAAAATATTGAGTAAATATTTGGGAATATTTATGAAACCTTAATCAGTATATCAGAAAACCAAGACTTTATTTTGTATAGATCGTATAAAATACGTAATATAGAATATCTCGAAAACCAACAACATTACAAAAGCTTTTTTTTTCTTCTGTAGGTCAAAGAGTAACCGAATTTTCGACAAAACAAAATTAAAAACATATTTTTAGCCTAAACTAAAATATTATGGATTTATTATAAATATTGATAATAATATTATAATCAATTGCACAGAAATTTACAAAAATAAAAATGTTTCGCTTTACAGTTTTAAAATGGCGACTGGTAATGGAATATTTTATTGTTTTCTTCTCGCTAATAACTGGTATCCTTTGATCAACAGAAAACTTAAAAAAAATCTTATATTTTGTAATGTTAATAATTTTCGAGATATTTTACATTAAAAAATTTTAAGATTCGGCATTTTGAAAATATATAAAATAAAATATTGATTATCTGGTGTACTGATAAAGGGTTTAAGTAATGCCTATATCAAATCTTTACTCAATATCGTATCTACTTCCAAAGATACGATGTTTTTTTTTCGTAAAAATACAAAATGGCCGACATTGTGAAAGCGAAGCGTTATTATTACGTAATAAGTTATTACAGGTTGAATGGGGTAAAATTTATAACATACGTAGATTATGACATTAACCAAAATTTTGGTATGATTAATTTGTTTAAATATTAACAATTTGTCACATAAACCAGTGTTATATGTTATTTTGTAAAATAACGTGTAATAAGTTTTTTTTCTTGTTGTTTAAACGCGATAAATTTATCAGGTACCATCAACAGAACAAAAACTATAACCGAAACATGTAAACATAACCAGTAATAAAGACGCTAATAACGTCAGGGTCGAAAAAGAACCAGAGTTGGTCAAGAAAGTCCTGATATGAGAGATGATAGTCATCTAACCCATGATTACATGACAAAAAGTATAGATCCAGCTATGTTCCTAGGGATTGCCACGCCAGTACTCACTATACTACACCCCTGGGTGTGTGAATCGTTTTAAAATACGGATTCATATTATTTGAATACAATATTTAGATGTACTTTTAATTATTTATGTAAATAGTATTTAGATAATGAGAGTTTGTACAGCCTAAATAGAGTACAAACTTTTCCAGACATTCTATATAGAAAAGATTGTATATCTTTTCACGTCATATTAACTACATAAATATTATCAAAATAGAATTATACATCCATGTTAAACATTATCGAAATAATTGTAACTGAAAAGATAAAAATAATAACCTAAATCGTAATAATAACAAACAATCTGTTGATAAAAGTTGAGAATGAAAGTCCTACTTTAGTAAAACTTTGGTCTTTACGACTTTCATCTTCCCACATTACTTGTACGCCAAGTTCCAAATAGATCTTTCGGTTACAATTCCAAATCTTTCTGTCTAGTTTTGTTAAATTTGGAAAGAAAAAAATCTATACGAATTGTGTACGTGCTTGTTGGAGCAGACAAGATTATGAAATAAAATATTTGAGATTGCTTATAGAGTTGGAAATCTTAAAGAATTTACATAACGAAATATTTGAGCACAGCATTCGTATATGAATATTGAACACAATGTAAACAGGTTAACCTCCCCGACATGGATTTGTAACACGACTATAGAAATATATCTAGTACAATGAATATAGGCCTAAATCTTATATGAAAATATGACTGAAAAAATCATAAAATTACCTTACAGGGGTACTGATATGTAGGGTGAAAAAACAAATTATTTTTTTTCTTTTATAAGATAATAAGTGTTCGATTCCTTTAACACTTATTATTATTATAACAGACTTGCTAAAAAAATCAAGAAAGAATTAAGTATGAAGATACTCAAATTGTTGTCCATTGTAACTGATGTTAGTCATTCTTGGACCCTCAGGCACACCCGACGTAAATTTGCGAGAGGACTTCACTTATCCTTGACAAACTCCTGTTGAAGATACTATTTGGTGTCAGTTCTTGTAATTGTGGAGATTATTTGTTGCATCTCCACTTTCAAGGCCAGTATTTTTCAAACTGACCCTTAAGAGCTCCCCTAATAAAGAGTGCTGGCGTGAAAATCCCGTGAGAACCTAACTGGATCTACTCTTTTTTTATCTAATATTGGGTTAGATTCAGTTATTTTATCTTTCCTATCACGCCTCTTTTGACCAACTATTTTTCTCTTCTGACCCTGAAGCTATAAAAAGTATTTAATTTTTATTCGACGATGATGACGAGAAGTTTTTCGTCTTTAAACCACAAAGAAAAATAATTCTTGAAAAGTGGTGTGGTAGAGTGATGAGCCATCTTGTTGGAAAAAAACCTCGTAATACTACCACAGGTCTGAAAAATAACAGTGTTAAAATGAGTACATTGTTCCATCTTCCTCAGCTTCGTAATCTTACGCTTGTTGACGGGTTTCGGATATACTCCATTCTCAAAACACTTAATAATACTGATCATCCTACACTTGGATTAGTTCCTTTAAGCAACTCGCTCCTCCCACTCTCCCCCCCATCCTTTCTTCCAATTGGCCTATCTAAATATCTTTTAACTTGTTTCTGATTAGTAAATCACTCTCACTCTACCCGTGTACTAAAACTATAGTCAGTCCGTGGAAGGAATGTTGGTGTACATGACAAATGAGGACGACAGTAACCGTAATATTTATTTTACTTGCGATTTTAAACACAAGTTTAGATTTTTAATGTTCAAATTTGGATTTTTAGAGCCAATTTTGAGAAATTACGTATTATATAATAGCTCCATGGTCGATATTTTCGTTTAATATTGATAACTCACGAATATCATTTTTGAATACATGACAACCAACTATTTATTTTGAGGTCCTTAGGAGTTGCACTTCAGGAATGTTTAGTCAAAATCGTAAGAATATCGTAATGTTGTCAGTTTAGCAGCTTTAAAAAATTATATATATTTTTTAAATCACCTCCTGTGAATCGCTCTTAATATGCCAATATTGGCTACCAAGTTTTATTAAAATCTATTCAAATATTTGGGCTACAGAGCACTGGATATAAGACATAAGGAGCCCGCTGACATTCAAAAACCATTTTTTTTTGGACTAAGGGGGACCTCAAAACGGAAAGTCAGCAAAAACCTCTACATATATATTTTGTTACCCATCTCTATACTATACGTACATATATTTTTATACATCTCTATACGTAAAAAAATTAAAACGAAGCTAATATTATAAAAAATACAAAACTTCATTTTGTTCCATCTTCATTAAAAAGAAGCTACAAATTTTTATCGCATGTATTCTATTTGGTGGTTAGTACATGGCTATATAAAATAAAATGGAACTAAGGGCGGCCAAGTATATTGCATGACATGACAATATAGTCAATTTTCCGCCCTAGCTCTACACGAAAGGGTGTAGGTTGTCATTTGTTTTCGCACGTAGGGACTTGTATTAGAGTAAGGTAGAAATATATAGGGGATGTATTTTCATCAATTCTTGTTCGTTGAGGTAGGGATGTGAGGTGAGTATGCCTAAAGGGTTATTGGGGATTTGTAGGGGTGGAAGGTAACACGTGTCGCAAGATTTTAGTACTTTCCTTTTTTAAAATAATATTTAAGGGAGGTATTTTAGTGGTTCTAACAGTGAAATAGAAATAACGGATTTATTTAGAAAGTTTATTATTCGTTTTAATTTTAAATTTATACTAATAAGTCTATTTCAGAAAAATAATATTTATTTTTAATGAAAAATTTTTTTTTTTTTGTTTATTATGTAATTTAATGCCAGCAATTCTTTTGATTCAACCCCCAATAATGAACTGATAAACCAGCTGCTTACATTACCGAATTCAGCTGAAAGACAGTGCACTGTGTAAAACCAGCACAAGACATGCATAGAAAACATTATCATTTGTGCGCAAGTGCTATGAATGTTGTAGTGTTAGTTTTTTGTATTGAATGTTTGTAAATGTGTTTTTTAATCACCTGACGATGGATGAATAGTGTCCGAAACTTATTACTGTGAAATTTGGAATTTAATTTGAAGAAAACTTCAAAAGCATTGCTGCCAGTAATTGAGATAATAAACAGTTATTTGATAAGCATATTCAGTTTGCCCTTGTAATTCTCCGAGCGAAGCGAGTAATTTCTTTTTTTACTCAACCATTTCATTATTTCGTCTGTATGTTTCTTTGTGTGTTTGTCACCCAGTCATTGCATTTGTATCAATCGTCACAAAATTAAGAAGTAAAATTACTTAAAAATAGGCCAATCGATGCAAGTACAATATTTGTTTTTAAAGTTTGTTTCAAAATGGCTTTCCCTTAAAAAAGTTAATGTGCATTTCCAAAGAATGAACGCGTGTGCCCCTAACTATTCAATATAATGAAACGAATATGTGAAAAAAATGACCATTGAAATAAACTATTAAAATTGAGTGTGCTAAATAAGCAGACTACCCTTCCTACACCTGAACAAACAAGAACTTTAAGGGTACTTTGAGTTTAGATTGATTTTTGATCAAACTTAATCTGTATCTTTCTTTTAATTGACCGCCATATTGGAAGAAGTGAAGTGTATCTAACCTAACCTAACCTACCTTCAAAGTTGCAGTAAACCTTTCCATCTACTGAGACAAAGAGAAGTATTCCCTCTCGTTGACCCTTTGTAGTTTTTTTTCGCAACACCAATGAAACAGGGGTATAATTAACAAACCCGTTTAATGAATAATGAAATTTAAGCTGTTTTCTAAAACTGTCTCGAGAGAAATTTTTATGTGGACAAAAAAAATAGGTTAGCTTTCTGGATATTACTGTTTTGATGTTTTAAATTATATTTATTAAAATATTTCCGAATTTTTATAAATTTGAAATAAATTATTGAATGGGTAAAATATTTATATTAAAAATATTGAATTATATATTATTGCTCACAATGAATCTTAAATAATTATTTTTATTTTTTATTATACTACACCGAAAACATTTGTTTTCTTTACCTGTTCATATACAACAAAGTCCTTCTTTTCTGTGTACTACACCGTAAATTTTCTGTGCAGCAGCTGATTTACAAATAAAAATAAACAAATGAGTTTTATGTAAACAGCTGATTTTAACAATAACACATTTAATTATTAGAGGTTAGTTCCAAAGCCTAAATTTAGAGTACACATAGTGGTTTAGAACATCTTGTGAGTTCTAAGAATTTCAATAATGTATTTCAGTGATGAACATAATGAGCCTGACATCATAGAAAATATTTGAAAAAAATCAGAAGAAATAACTGCAAATTTGCTACCAAGAAAATCAAAAGACAGGTATCAAATGAAACACTACCAATTTTCATAATGAAAAAAATAACAGAAAATCAAACAAGTAAGTGATGATGTGCTACTTGTTTATTTATTGGTAAAAACCAAGTACATGAAGTCTACTCCTTTATGGAGTAAATTTCGAATGTTAGAGAATTGCATTTCACTAAAAGAAAATAATATAAATGTTAATAACTTTATTAAAACAAACGCTTTTCTGAAACGACAGAGTACTGGCTACACGCTAAAAAAAAGTCGAAGATGCATCAGAGAAAGTTAAGCAATTCTTAAACGAAGCTCCTGATGAGAACTGGTTATTAACTAATACAGTTTTAATATTTGGGATTTTCGGAGCATGCCGTAGAGATAATCTACTACGTCTTAATGTAAACTATATTGAGGACAATAGCCCGTTTACGTAGTTTTTATACGTGATGGGAAAATCCACTTAAAACACGCTCATTCAGCTGTATACGATAGTTCAGTTTCCACATATATTTGAGTATTATTGTGATATTTGTTGTACAATAATTGATTTATACAAATTCTATGATACAATCTGATGCCTACTATAAACGTTTCATAATCTTCAATCCAATTTGCATACATACTTCCACATGATGGTCTAATATTTCAATAATTACAACTTGATAATATTATTTAATTATTATTTCCCAAACAATATAATAAAATGTCTCTCAAATAATACCACAGATTTATGACTAATAGAAGTACGACGTCAAAATTAAAATATTACACAATAGATGTAATAAGTATCGGAATTTATACATGAAGAAACATGTTTACATATAACAATTTATATAATAACCAATATCAATCAATTGTACTGTCCTTTAAACTATATTTTATATTATGTGGCTAAATGCATCCTACACTACCACAGGCAGCATCTTCATGTTAGATAATTAATTATAAATCCACTTATAGAATATTACACAAAACACAAATTTTCAAATCACATAATTACACATTTAGAACATTGACTGTATATATCACAATATTTAAATGTTTAAATAACTTCTAACAATAAAATGTTGTGTATTTCATTGAAAAAAAAGAATGAAAATTTTTACAACCGATTTGATAAAATCGGAATGTACTTGTTTTTAAATTAATGAACAGGGTAATATTTATAAGTTATACCAACATACCTCATTTACTACTCTCTTTAAACAAAACATTGAATTGTAGTGAAAAAGGCTGTACTTACTTATAGCTACTTTCTTAATTACAAATCATGTCCAGAATCAAACTTACCTGTAACAGAAAAAAATTACATTTGAATTTATTACAATATTAAGTAACAATGAAATACAGTATCATTAATAATAGACTTTAAATTATCATAGGTAATTGGATTACTTAATATTTTATATAGATGTTTATAAACAATGACTTGTTTATAACCAAAGTAAAGAGTTAACACGAATAATAAATATTATTAAGTTCAAGTTGTTTAATGTTCTCTATGAATTTATTCATGTTTAATATTATACTTTTAGATGATAAACGCCGTGCTATGACATTCCGTACATATTTCATATAAGGAAAATTAGATTTTTAAATATTTCCTTGTTGACATTTACCAAAATTACAACATTTCTGAACATTTAAAAAACAAATGTCCTTTAGAAGGTTTCAGGGTTTATTTGGACACCTCTTAGAACTTGCATTGTATTCAGTAGATAACAACAATTTATAACGTTCTGGTGGCCAGTATGTGAAGTCGATATTATAATGTGTTTTAAGTATATCTTTTATGCGTACATTTAATATTGTATTTTAAGTGAAGTGTACGTAAATATGAAACATTGTACTTTAAGTAAAATGTATGTGTAAAGTATATATTTTTAGTTTTATAAAATACATCTTATATTTGTACATTTACATTTGCCTTGCTACTAAGTGTATACCAAAAAATAAACAACTTTTTTTTCTTAATCAATTTTGGGTCATTTTAATATTAAAATTGTATAAGATAAAAATTTTAAATCCTTAGTTTTTATGAAGTGTTATACAAATAAGTTATTTATTAAGAATATAATTTAATTTAATAGACATATATTTTTTTAAATTGTTGAAAAATACCCAATCCATGACAAGGCAATTATATTGACAACAATTCAGAACTCGTTACGAAAAACAAAAATGACTCAACCGTTTATATTCAAAACTCCCACAATGGAACACACACTAAGTTTAAGCCAATGATGAAGTAATTCCGTAAAGTCTAATTCTTGGAATTACTCGAGGAAAGGCTATCTCTGATCAATGGTGACGGGTGTCCTTCTCGTCAGTCTCGGACCGACTAGACCTCTTAAGTCTCTAGAATATCAACTGACCTCGTTACTAGGTCAGTTTAGGTTTTCATAGTTACCTTGTTATCTTTCTATTTGTGCTTGCGAGTCAGCGATTCCATCACTTTTTAAGTTCTTTCGAAAAGATGCTCTACTTTCTGCGCATTGTCTTGGGACTTGGAATAAAAACTATATTTCCATATTATCACAATTCCTAACAGATGTTTACGTTTATAAACTAAACTTTATTGTACCCCAAACTCGGTAAAAGCGTAAATGGTATTTGAAGTCGAGTTTTTTATGTGGGGTGAAGGCTAATTTTCTGCAATTTTACTTGAAATTTAGTACTCTGATTTGGGTAATTAATTTACACATTTTATTAAAATAGCTTGAACAGATTTTGTAAATTTAGGAGTTTAAACTGTCGAACCGGTATTTTTTAAATGGCGACGAATACTTGTTTGGGGACATTTTGAGTGTTTTCTTGTGTCAGGCGTAAATTTTATCGGAAAGAAAATATGCCCACGTAACAAATTTGATCAAAAAGTGACAGAAAGACGTAATTCCCTCAAATCTAACATATACTTCAAAGTTGAACCATCATAACTTTCACTACAACCACGTGTGTTATAGTTAACAAATGGTTAAACAATTTCAAAATGGCGCCCTTTGAAACGATTGCTACCTAAGACCTCCATAAACTTCTAATATTTCATTTCTATCAGCTCATATTAACTAGATCGAGTTCGGCAAACGTACAAACTAAACAAATTCGCACCCTATAATAGCAGCGTATTAACTGCGCAAATAATATCGATTAGTTGACATTAACCAAACAATTACCAAACCCAACAACGCACTTATATAATTCACACAGTCTATATAAGTTTAACGATTTCTCAACATATACACCCGACGGTCGTCATGCCAACATAAATAATGTAACAATAGTCATTAATAACAATAGTCTGACGTTCCACACCTCGCTTTTTGAAAGATGCTCGATAGTAGAGCTTATAAAAGAAGAACAAAACTAAAAAAAGAAAAGCATTGAAGTTCTTTTGTCGTATCAAAAAGTACAGTAGAGTAAATGGTGTGAATAAAATATGAAACTGCCTTTTCATCCGTTGTCTTTTTTGAGTAAAAGACAAGTTTTAGAGATGTGTCAGTTCAAAGCTGACTTACATATTACAATTTTTGTTTGAAAGGATATATGTAGAAGAATATCTTTCTTTAAGAGGAGACATTAGAACCATCAGTTCCTCTCTATCGTTTAACCTCAAAAGAGGTCAACTTTAGTAGATAGTGTGATTGTGGAAAGTGTCGGTGGTTTAGGTGTACTAGAAATTAAGAATTCTTTTTCCAAAATAGATTTTGTTAAATCACAACTTTCCTGTAAACAGGGCTCGTTAATGTTACAGCACAGCTTTTTAAAAGTTAACCTAACCGTACTGAACCTAACCTAACCTAATCTAACCTAAAATAATTATTTAAAAATAGTAACAATAATAAATAATAATCTCCACAATAATAATAATAACCCTTAAAGAACTAGCTAGATGGGTAATGTATAGTATCACCTTCCCGACGTTGTAATTCTCTCTTTCACCACCAGAGTTCGCTGCCAAACGTAACTCCCCAATTTTTAACACTATACGAGTTTAATACCGTAATTTGGGACTGAACGAAGCCTCTTAAAGTAAACGAAAGATATAGTCACTAGTACAACCATGTTAAAAGTATTACATCCCGAATTTAAAATATTAAAAAATTCTCTTGATTGAATACTTTTATTTAGTTTTAGTTTCCATCACTATAAGATAAAGTTATCTGTTTATAATATTTACACAAAATGTTCCCCAATTTTTACAAATATAAAAATAGACTTTATTTCACTTGTAACGTCTGTTTTTGAATGTCATATTGGTAGTAAATCGACCGAAAATACAGTTTTTTTTATAAATTCTTAAGCTACATACTTTGATGGTGTAGTCAGAAACTTAAACTCTACTCCAATATCTGTATTGTGATTTCCTGTCACCGAAACTCTACCCTTTATAACTAGAGTTCGTCACCAAACGTAACTTCCCACTTTTCCCGTACATTTTGAATCCACACGGGAAGAAACTCCCAACCCCTTACACATCAAACTAGAGCGCTGACATTAAGACATAAACACCGTCTGAATTGTACAAAAGTTACAGTACCGGTACGGAATATTGAGTTTACATTTATGAGTTATTTCTTTGAAAGATCACTTACACAGAAGCGTAATCATTGAATGTTTGGTTGAAGACAAAGGTTATTATTCCGTTAACTAGATATTACAAAATAAAATTACACACAAATTTCCATAAGAAACAGTTATTTCGACGTTTGATTAACGACGTTATCTTCAGTTGTTTATATGTACACACGCTTTGTACAACCGAACTAAGAGGTGTTAGGCCAATCCAGATAGTAATACAGAGTGAGCACGACGCATTGGGTTACCAACTTTCTCACGTAATTAGTATATTACAAGTATTGCTGAGTCACAAATTTGATGTCGAGTTTGTTGCTGATATACCATGTGTCCATAAAGTCCCACCCCTGCTATTCTTTTTATTAATGGAAATAGACAGATTTGCTTTGGGGAAAGTTTAGATAACCAAAGGAGGAGTTTGATGAAGTATCAAAATTGTCAACCCTTACCTCCAAAATGGGGTAGTTTGGGGGTAAGTCAAGAATTTTAAATAGCAACCTCTATTGAGTGATTTAAATATTAATTTTATTAATTTCGGCAAAACTGTGTACCCTATGGTGCATTGGTAGACCAGGGATAACGAATTAGACCACAAAAATATTACGGGCCAAACCAGTATCGTCTATAAAAATCTAGTTCCTAGGCTAGACATTAACGTAATGTTACCGTTACAAATTGGTTTGAAATTATTACAAAATTAACCAATTTCGTTCCAATATTAGTGAAATGTGAGAATTGAGGACTCTTGTGAAAAATCGTACGTAAAGAAATACGCATGTTCACGAATAATCGGTAAGAAAAAAAATCTTGCCCTTCGTCATTAAAAAAAAAACAAAAAAAAATCAATTTTTATGGAAATTAAGTTTATATTCTATTTAAATATTTAAATATGTTTTCAAAATTGGCGTTATGGTTCATTTTAACTTTATGATTGGCAGCTTCAACTGACAATTATGGTAATTATTTTTCGTTCAGGACGTTGTTGCTTTAGAAAGTTTTGTGCAATTTTTTTGACCATTTATTCATTTACTCCATTTATCCATTTATTTTAGTTTCACACAGTTTATGGAACACCTGAAGATGAAAAATTAGATACCGAACGTCCTCTTGTTCCGAATAACTTTTGTATTTTCTTTCATTTTGTTAGACACGATAATATTTCTTAACAGAATATAAAACCGTACATTCATTGACAACCCCTCTGGTGCAAATGAAACTTCAAAAAAAAATTAACTCATAAATGGAACCCCCAACGTTCTAGACCGTAAATTTCGTATAATTCCGACGCCGTTTATGTCCTGTTGCATTTCAGACAAGGCGTAAAATGTGGTAACCGTAAAACCTAAGCCCATAAGTGTCGCCAACGACATAAAACAACTCGTAAATATATTCGGTTATACTTTTAATTCTAAATAAACATTGAACGAAACATATCACTCATAAAACAACAAAAACAGAATCAAAGAAAGATGTACGTTTTGTACAATTATTGAATGACGTTGTGAATATTTGACTTACACAATACTGCAAGTAGTATAGTGTAAGCTTGGTAATCCTCATGCATTTTATCTTCACGTTTCTACATTAAATCAAAAAAGTAATTTTCGACACGACGTCCGTCCGTCGTATTATTATTGTCGTTGTTATCTACGACACAAAAATAAAGATAGAAACGTAAAATTGTCTATAGAAGACTATAATGTGCTAATACTACTGAAATTCAGTAAAATTGAATTAACATTTCAAAATGGCTTTCAATTTAAATAGTTCATATCTAGTTTGTAATAAGACTAGTGTGTAATAAAACTTAACTCAATGAATTAGAAAGAAACTACAGATTTCATTTCATCATATAGTGGTATCAACCCACCACTCTACAATGATAAATACCGAAGATTGTGTTAAAAATGTAATTTCGAACCCTAACCTCACAAGTAAATGAATTTATTTACGAAACTGACTCGAGCGAAGCGAGTTGAGACATTTTAATATGTTCACATCAACACAGTACGGAAAACCTGTGTAACAACTATTTTTAAAAAAACTTACCCTAGTTGGTAAGGCCTTTTGATCTACCAATGCAATTAAATTGCCTATATAGACTATGAAACTTACTTTTGGGCATTACATTTAGAATATCTGTATTACATGGTGTGGCTGGGTAAGAGACATGATGGCGTCGAACAATTTGTTTATTAAATACTAATGAACCATAATTTTGTTTTACATATTATTTTTGTTAGGAAATGTTATATTAAAAACAAAACAAAAACGATCGCAATCTGTAGAATCTATATTGAGATATTAACACTTTTAATAACAAGTCTTTTTTATGATTTTAACTATAATATATCCAAAATTTATAATTTTCGTGGGTTGATTTTAAAATGTTACAATACTGACAAAAAGTTAAACATTTATAAAATTATTTTAATTTCTGAGATAATATTATTGATATAGGTTATTCTGATTTTACTTATAACGTTTTTCATTATTGTTTAAAAGCGAAAACTTCTCGGTCATCATTGCTTTATAAAGGAAGGAGAAAAGTATAGCCTTCCTTTGATTACTAAATAGCGTAAGGGTCGGAAAAGAACAAAGGTTGGTCAAGAGAAAGCCTAGAGTCCCTCGGAATTACCAAGCCTGTACTTACTAAAGTGAGCCCCTGAGGTCAATAAAATAAGTAGATAATGATAAATTTTGAATGGTATATTATTAATATACTTTATTCTGACATTTGTGTATATACAAATTTATACACGACGTTTCTCGATTACAGATCAACTCCCGTTATCATAACATTCGTTGAATATTTCACTTGGTAACAAGAGTTGATCTGTACTTACGAAACGTCCGAATAAACATGAGTTTTTGTAAAAGAAGGTGATAGATAACGAGTAGACAAGGCGATAAGGAGCATTTGTAGTAAGAATTAGTAACAAATATTAAAATGGGGAAGTTGATATGAATTGGAGAAGAACAACTGATGAAATGGCAGAGAACCAAGCAAGGGAGATAAAAGAAGATAGGGTAGATTGAAAACAAAAAAGAATTGAGATGGTTTGACGACTTGAAGGACGATCTTAGGCAAATAGGAAAGCAAATGGTGGATGTCAGAAGAGCGTGGACAACTGTGGTGAAGGAGTTCAAGGTGAAATGATCAATATATTGCATACGTACCATACCCGATACATTTAATTGCAATAATTATGGTTGGTTTTTTGTATGTCTTTTGGTCTTATGTTAAATATCCCAAATTTCGAGTTAGGCAAACATTTTAAGATTAATAAAAGCCTTCTATCAATTTTGATTAAAAAAGACAGATAAACGAAGAGGTGACAAAAAGACTAAAAGCATAGACATTTTAAGATGCCCCTTGAAAGTATAAATAAAATATTTGTAAATTAGAATACAAACTTTTAAAAATATTGTTTCATAATATTATAGCATTAAAGTATGGTTTTTATTCAATATTTCAGTAGTACCTGATTGGTCTTGTCACTAGGGCTCTCCTCGGTGTGTGAAATATTTAGGGTTTAATCGCCGTTCATAAGTTACGGTGTTAACCCAAAATCGTGAGGTCTTGAGAAGCTACGATTGTTAACGATTTCTGGTTACAAAAGCTAGAATTACAAGCGTAAGGAACTCCATATATTGGCCGTAAAATATTCAACTGATGTCATAAGATTTGTTTTTATAATATTTATATTACTACCTTTAAATATTATAATATTTTTTGATATGACTGTGTTATATTATTATATTTTAGACAGGAAATAAGACCAATGTAATCTGTAAGAGGAAGGGAACTCTACAAATATACAAATAAGGCTATGCAGATAAAATTATTTCGTAATACGAAATTTGCGACGTCTTTTACGTCTAAAATGTGATCAAACACACGGGTCAACACAAATTGAAGTCTCTTCTTTCAACATGAAATGGAAAAGTATTCATTTTTTTCCCAAGAACAGCCATAAAAATACAACTTTCTTTGTATTCTGGAACAAAATATAACAATATAAATTATTAACGGTTCTGCGTTGGCAACAAAATAACACGAAAGGTTTTCATGTTTTTATGGGTTAGTTTGGCAACGAAGGCCGCTCTGTCTGTTCGTACATTTTTATTTGTTTGGATTTATTATTATTATTATCATCAATCTTTAAAGTAAGCTATATATAACTTTTCTTTCTTTATAAATGTTTAGAATTTCATTACTATTTATTAGTTCGGGATTAATTTCACGCAAAAAAAGAGTAGAAAATGTTTCACTAATACAACAAGTCTTAATTTTTATAAAATTTTAATTGTACGGGTAAAAAACTGTGTACAAACCATAAGAGTTGTTTTATCAAAGTTCTATATAGAAACCGAGTTTTTTTTTTAAGTATGATAATATAGGTAGTATGAATATCTTCATTTTGTTCGGGTATTGTACTACGATAGTATTAAACTAAGTTTGACAAAAATCACAGTTAATCATAATACCAGGAAGATCTCTAAATTTATGACGTCCGATGTCGAAGCAGATTTTATGAAATCATTTAGTTTATATTACATTTAGGTTTTTAACGTATTTGTATTGTTACTTTTCGAGTTAATACACTAATACGAAGATTGGATACCACGGGAAAGACTTCCTGTGAAATATGATGAATTAATGACTGAGGACTTAATCCCACAATTAGTCGGCTAAAGAGTCCGGCAGTCTGAGAGTCCACAGTCAGAAAGTTAGTCAGTCAGTGACAATGTTTTGTAGTAAGCTTGAGAGTTAATGAAACAGACATTTATATAGCAGGTCAGTCACTCAGCGGGGCATCAATCAACCTGCCATTGAGCTAGTCAACCAGAGAGTCAGATAACCAGTCAAAACGTCAGCCATAGTGTCAGTCAGTCAGCCAGAGTGTTAGTCAAATAATAGCGATCCAACTCGATAGATAAACAGTAAACCATAGAGTCAGTCAGTTCACTATAGAGTTAGTCAGACAGTCAAATACAGAATCAGTCAGTAAACCATACAGTTATTTAATCAGCCATAGAGTTAATCAGACAGTCAGTTATAAAATTAGTCAATAAACCATAGAGTTAGACATGCCCTAGGTCAGACAACTTGTCAGTAACTTCGATGTAGAGTAAGTCAGGAACCCATATAGTTAGTAAGTCATCCATAGATTCGTCAGTATGTCATAAAATTAGACAGTTCGCAGTTGATTTCGTGAGGAATTCAACCAGAAAACCAGTCATAAATTCAGTTACTTGAAAGCGAGGGAGGGGTATATAATGTGGTTAAATTAATTCATTCGTATTTTATGTGATTACACATTAATTTCATTTATAGAATTTGTATAAGTTGCATTCAAACATGAAAAGTATTATAGTTTAATTTTCAATGAATACGTTAAAGGAATGATATTATTTAAGTGTGGTTTATCACTTATTTAATACGTTATATTTATTGTCCTCTAACAGAAACCACAGGGCATGGAGACTGTGGTTAATTTGCCCTCTGAACTCGACCACAACAGAGACGGGACATGGTTTCATTTGGGATGTAAAAACCACTGAAATAGGTGAAGTTGGATACATTGTTATATTCAAATCCTGACAAAAGTTTTAACAAATTCAATTAAAGTGATTTATTAATAATTTTTATTTTTAAACAGTTTATATATTTGGTTTTTACTAAAAAATTTAAATTAATTTTATAGTAATTATAATAACGTTAATTTTATTATTATACAAATAAAGAATTTGTTTATTCTGTCATGAAATTGCATTCTTTTCATTTAAAAAGGCTTGTTTCCCAAAACGTTTTAGTGATTAAGGTTTCTTATTTCATTATATCAAACAACAACTAGAAGCACAGTTACGTCAATAGTCGCTTGGTAAGTAACCTTACAATTTCATTATAGCTGTTATGCTATAGTTATAGTTCATCAAATGAAGAAAACACGACTCTACTTACGTCATGTATTTTTTATTCATCTCATGATTTTTACAATTACAACAAAACAGATGAAATAGAATGAAAAGATTTTCCTTAACAAAGATCTAGTGCTGTACTCACAATAATGGAATATAAGCTCTATGGATAGAAAAATAGTTCGATTAAAACACTAAAGATTTTTAATCTAAAAGTGTGTCTGTTAACCGAGTATTCAACTATTGAATCGAAGAGTTTATTTAATCACAGTTTTGATTTATTTTTATAATAAATTGGTTTCTTAACACGTGTCTTTAAAACTCGAATATTAAGCGTAGCAGAGAATTTATTTTTTTAAATTAAAATCTGATTAACCAAGAAACCTCAACACCCCATACACCATTATCACGACTAACATTTCTATAATCCATCTGATTATTAAGTGGGCGAAAATATGAAAACTGATATTGACCTATGTCATCGAAGATAAATTGTATCCAAAATCGGAGATATATTTTAAATATTCAAAATATATTCCAGAAGGAGAGGTGTTAGATAAAATAGATTACTTTTGCAGTCCTGGAAGCATCCTTGACAAAGAAGGAAGAGCAGAAAAAATGTAAATATAAAACTGAGAAAAGCACAGAATGCTTTTTTGACGTTCAGAAGAATATGATCAACGAGACAACTCTTGGTGAAGTAAATAATCGTAATAATTAACTACAGTGTAAAAACCGTTTTATTCCAAAGACAAAAACATAGAAGAACAACAACATTAAGAATCTGGTAACAGAAGAAAATCAAACAAGAAATTTTGGGGAAGATCAAATCATGTATCAATTTTTTAAAAACACAAAAGACAGAATTAGATGGTCACACAATAAGAAAACCTAAAAGAAATATCACAAAACAAGAATGTAAGCCAAAGAAAAAGAGAAAGAAATTTAGTTGGAAGAATACATTAATTACGGAGGAGGTAAAGCGAAATGGGAAATCAGAGTGTATTCAAGATATCTAGCTCAATGGTGATATGTTATGGGTATTAATTTTTACAGTAGTAAAGAAGAAGATAAGGTCGGTGAATAACAATGATTTTGATGTGCTCATCACATCCCTTAAAATTAATTAAATTATAAAGTAAAACCCCAATGTAAAATTAAATCGCATAGTAATTACAAATATTATCAAAATCGGATAATTAATAGAATTTTCATAAATTTTAAACAATCTAATCGTTAAACTAAAGTGTTTTTATCGCTTGTAAACAAATTTTGACAAATCCCATATTTACAACTATTTTGTAACACTTGGATCAATCGTTCTTTAGACGAAGTACGACAATAACTTCCTTCCTCCAACTATTCACAAGCAAAACCCTTTCACGATTTTGAAAAATATCCTCCACTGAAATACTACATCACAGCAATTTTTAAATATTAAGTCAGTCGGACAAATCATTTTTGACGTAATGCATGATAACAATGCAATAAAATGTCGTAAAGAACATTCCGAAAATAGTTTAAACATACTTCTCTCTCAAAATATCTCAAAATCTCGAGAACACTTGATATTTTTGCATCATCACTCTGACCACGTATTTTAAAAGTAAAGTACATTTCTCAAAGATATAAAACACTTCGTGTTTAAAAGTGTTTTCACTGGTGTGAACGGGTTTACGTATGAATACATAACTATTTAACATAAAATTGAGTCTTTAATAACTGCGTTAATGGTTATATTATATCAATTGCGTCTAGACATCACCAACACAAGCTCCCTTTTTATTGGTACGTGCCTACATTTACAGCATACTTAAGACTCAAATGTTCCCCGCTTACACTTTGTCAGTGCATGCGTTTAAACGTTTAGTAAAATATGAATACTATTAGTTTTGAGAAATAAATAATAGTTTTAATATGTAAATAGAACTAAGCTAGCAAAACTCATTTTAGTTACCAAGTGGGTAGAGTGTTTTGGCGAATGGTGGAAAAGACAGTTTTAAAATCCCAGTGGAGACATGAATTATTGGTTATGAACTCCTCCAGCTGGTTTTATCGTGATGATCTATTAGTTATCACAAATTTTAAAACAACGTAACCAAGTGTTACTATACATTATTCTAAGCAGTTTTCTATTGTTGTTAAGATAATGTGCAACTCCTTGAATTTACGATCAATGGAATAAATTTCTCCCTTGAATTCAAATTCATCGCCAACTACTTTCTTGCTTAGAGGTTTCTGAAAGTACTCTGTACATGACGAATGAATCATCACCAAGGTGTAACGGAAGACCAATGTGAGGATTTTGTGTTTTCGTACTGTGTGTAGTTTCTCTTTGTGTTTGAGCTTACCCATACAAATTTTTGCTAATGTAATTTGTTAGACGGGTCTAGTGACCTCGAGGTAACTAAATTGATTTTCTCTCTCGTGAATTATTGGAAATAATATTAATTACATGGTAGCGGCCTTAAGCATGGCCAAGTAATCGCGTAATGAGTTTGACCACGACGTCCCTTTTTTGTAATTAAAATTGCTGGCTTGTGTTAGAGAAATCAAATTGAGATAATGCCTGTGATTGGAATATTCGGCGGACGTGATCCCCATTAGGTGTTATAACATGTCGTAACTAACATTTAATTAAATGGCTGTCCACATTTAATTAAATAGCCAATTAGTTAATATTTTCATTTAAACTTCCCCACCCAGTACTAAAATTTTGTTTCAGTACTCTGAAGTCAGGAGAGTATTTCTAAAGGGTTCTAGAGTAGTGTAAAGGCAGCGTAGACTTCTACAAGTCATAAGACAACCGGCAGGAAATTTCATTATAATCCTGAAAACAAGAATGTTACATAAACAGAAAAATAGATGTCCTTATTTCGGTTCTGTTTGCCCTAAGGTGGGACCACTCTTTCCATAACTTAATATCCCTTTCAGTCGGTCTAGACGTCGGAGTACTAAAAGTCTGACCACTATAGAAGGACTCTATCCTTTTAGTAATAAATCCATAAAACATGATGTTATGTGATTAATTTATAATAAACACAACGAATAATTGGCATATAAAAGAGATTATATGAGATTTATTAGTTTTATTTAATTATTAAAATTAATATTTACATATTAAAACCTTAGTAGACGTGGCAACTGGTTTCGCCCGGGGGCTGAAATATCTCTAGTGCAGGTCCATAATGTGTGAAATTTCTATAATATTGGTTTACTCCAGAGAAGTGCTTATATACCGCTGGTTTAGAGTTTTATCGGATTTAGTGTTAATTTCAAGTTAATAATGTAAGTTCCATGATTATTTATTAAAAATCTAAATTCCCATGTGTTTCTCTGTCAGACATTGTTTTGGGAGAATTCTCGAAATATTCATTTAAAAGATCAACGTACTCAAAATTGCGTACTATAAATTGGTTAATCTAATGCCCTACATAATCTATAGATATTTGATACATTACAAGCTATAAAGAAGGAGGTTATGTCACCTATTATATCAGTAGGTAATATTGATATTTCGAAATTTCCTCTTTCTTCGAATGATAGTTGGACCAATTCCTGCTGATTATAACCTTTGTATTTAAATTTCGAGAAAATCTCATGTCAATATTACAGACAAATAATAAATTGGGGGGGTGATGTTGTATATTAAGAGAAGGTGTTGTGGAATGGGATAATCGTTCATCAATTATCCCTCCTCGAGCAATTAACCATATTGTACATCAATCTAATTTAAAAGAAACCTGAAGTTTCGACTCACCGATCCAATGAAGCTTACAAAAGATCACTTTAATCTAAAGAAGAGAAAGAGTGAGAGATGACAATAAAGTGCAACATCACTATTCTCTTTGACAGTTTGTTAAAGGTAACAACTTGCAAAGACCTATTTTAAGAATCTGACGTCACTGGTGAAGGTGAGATATTTAGGGCTTACTATGTTCTGTGGATTGTTCTCAAGTTTATCGCTTCCAACAGTTGCTCTCCTACAAACATGTTTTCATCCCGGTATCAATAAAATACAATAATTATTGCATGGGTTGAGTCACCGCTAAATCAGAACGTCTTCAATCCTGGAATAATAAATTTGTAAACGTAAATGTGTCAAACTGGAAAACAGAGGGAATGTTTCATCTGTTTGGATTAAAATACGAAAAAGAAACGTGTGCACCATCATTGTATTAACTCTCACATATACTCATCTAAGAAACCGAAAATAATTATCTTCACTATCTTTCTAAAATAACTTTATACAACTTTTAGATAAGAAAAAATAAACTTTCTTTCTAAATGTAACTTAAGATAGATGTAACTTTCTAAATGATCCCCCTCAGGATATATTTTAATCTAAGATACGTTGGTAGAGAAGAATCTCACCTGATCAAGTTTTAATGGCATATGTACGAACTCAGGGGACCATTTTATATTGTCGTGACTATAACGAGGGATTTAGTTGGATCTACACCTTCTTGAAGGGAACAGGTCGTCTTGTGTTAAATGCCTCTTTTTATCTCTCCTGTCAGATTTCTTGACCAATTCTTGTTCTCTTCCAACTCTTAAGCTATTAGAGTATTCGAGGACTTAAGAGTTTCTATTTTATATTTTATCTTCTTTCTTTTATGAAAAATTTGTGATTTTTTGCTGATACAAAAAATTAAAAAATTTGAATTATGATCAGCTCTAAAGATGTTGATCAAATTTTCCTACAACCTCTAAGAACCGAAAAAGTATTGCGCTATCACTCCAAAAATGCCGCTCGGTGAATTATCGGTAATAGATCCTAAAAAACATCCAACAGGTTGTTACAAAAGACGTAATCTCTTAAAATTGGCTTTACCGTTTTTATTCAATAGTGAAACGTGAAGATTAATTACTCACACCCGATCAAAATCGCAAGTAAATAAATTTTAATATTGAGGAACAATATGCAAAAACAACAATGTACTTGAACCGCCGTCATTAAAAGCTCAAATTTAATTTCATTTATGGCCACGCAAAGCGAAATTTAGGCTCTATTTAAAAATATATTTAATTTTTTTAAAGACGTCTATGTTTGACTGACAACTACCGAACTGCCATCTTTGTGACAAATAATTTTGTTGGTATTTCATATAATATAAGAGAGTGAGTGTGAGTGAGCGAGTGAGTTAGAACTCAGTTAGAACAGTGTGTAAGAGAAATATTATTAATTTTAGGTTTTTCGTAACAGTTAAAAATTATAATTATTTTTGTGTTTTAAATATTGAACACAGTAAGAAATGTAACAGATCACCACACTCGAAATTTAGTTTCCTTTTATAATGATACGAGTTCCAATAAGTTTTAATAACAAAATGAAAAAAATTTTGTTTTATAATGAAAGAATGTCCTTGAGGAATTATGTATTAAATTAGATTGGAAACATTGCGTCATCTGAGAGAATCCATGTTAGAACAATCCAATTTCTATTCATTTCTGCCGATCCTTAAATTTATGTATATCGAAATTCGTAAACCAACTTTTATAATGAATAAGTGTCAATAACTACTTCAACTTTATATAAAATATAAAGAAGTTTTTTTCGCGCAGACCTTTTGCACATTTAAATCAATATTCGCGTCTACTTTAAACCAAGAGTCGTGTGTTAACTGTATCTCAGAATTAGCTGTTGATATTCAGTTTTATTACTTATTGTTTAAATGATACACAGGGTATGAAAAAACATGGAAATAGTTTAATGACTTTGGAACGAATTACAGTAAAACAACAAGAATTCGGATACTTCTGTCGATCGAACCGCCTTTTAAAACACACATGATTTTCTTAATCCAAAAAGGAATATTTTATATTACAGATTTCATTAAACAATCACATAAGATGAAAACATTTTTCATATACAATCATTCATAAAGATAATGGTTCTCAAAAATTGTTGAAATTATGGAATTTTCATGTCTATAACCAAAACTAATCATATTAAAAACAATTAAGTAGATGGGTGCCATAATGGTGCTTTTCCAGCACCTCATGCAATGTAATAAAAGCAGATCCTTCAAATATAATACGAAAATTGGTTCTTTGGACTTCGTAAAAACTGGTTAAAACTAAAACACAAGTTCTCACAAATATTACGTTTATTTAATCAAACGTATTTCAACGACAAAGTTGCCATCCTCAGCGATACATGAGCTACAATAACAAAACTATTAGTGTAGCTCATGAGTAAAGCCAATAGTTCTTTAAGTAAACTTAATTTTTGTGGAAACTTGTGTTCGAGTTTTATTCTATCTAATATTATCTCACAAGTCAAGCACAATATTTATTTATAGTTAAATTATATTTTTAAATCAAGGAGTCTAATCCGGTAGGGTAAATTTCTTTAAAACAGTTTAAATGGATTTTTTTTTTATCCTCAAATTTTTTATATCACTATTTTCTGGACGTCGGTTAGGCCTTAAATAACATATAATCAACAAAATAATAAAATAAAATTAACCAGCAACTATTAAATAAATTGTATTATTACAGCTACAATATTTAAATATCAATTTTTGTCTTTTTAAAGGTTCAGTGTTCAAATTCATGTACATAATTATCATTTTACATACTTATAATCAGTTTGAAATATTTTAAATAATTTTTTAAATATTATTTATCACGAATTTTTATTTGGAGTTTAGTTTTGATTAATGTTCAAAATTCTACAATTTCAACAACTTATGAGAGCTGCAATCTCCAAAATGGATTCATATTTTTTAATGAAATTTTATTTATAATCCTGTAACAAAAATATATGTTTATATTTGAAAATTTTGACTTCACTCACTGTGGAATTGTTTTCTAATATGAAAAAGGGGTATGCATAAAAAAATTAGTTTAATTGAGCAACGTTTGCCAACCAATTCTGCTTTTTCTACTGATATTTAATTAAAAGTAGTCAAACGGTTTCTAACCTATAGGCCTAAAATAAACAAAAAAAAGTATGTCAATTAAGAGAAAGAAACCTGCCACATCACTGTGTGGCTATGAAAGGACTGGGGTCAGAAATTTGGCGGATGGAAAAAAATTAATAGGGGAAGTCGGTCATGCGCATAAACTTTTCTTTAGTTTGTTGTAGATATATAATCCACTGTATATTAGGAAAATAAAATTGATTATTTTTCAAAGTGAAAATTATTGCGTAATAAATCTTATTATGTTAAGTAAATACACTTTACTCTTTCATTATTACTATTAATATACTTTTCGCAAAAAAGGCATTACGTAGTTAGTCTTTTGCAATAAATAAAAAATAATATTATAATTAAAATATTAGATTTGTAGCTCCATGACTAAAAAAAAGTAAAAAATATTAAATACCATTTTAAAAGTTTTAAAACTTTGTATATTGATATCAATTAATGAATGGAACTGTAATTTGATGTTGTGGAAAAAAATCTCGAATAAATCCCACAATCCCACAAAATTTGTAAAAGTCACAGAACATTTACAAAAGAACCGTTTAATAACTTGAATACAAATTTTGAAACAAATATTATATGCCTCCTTAGCACGTTTAACGCTACGTAAATCTCAAAGTATTTATTGCTGCTTAATTTGCTAATGACACTATCCGCTTTAGATATTTACGTAATGAAAAAACCTTTCAAAATTAAATAAAGCATGAAGTATGACTACACGAAATGAAATGGTAATAGTTAAATTTGATTTATGTATTATTCCTATTGAGTCATAACTAGTTAAAATACATCAAATAATTTCTGAAACGTGTCATGCTTTGTAGAACATGCACAGCTCATAAATGGAATTTTAGGGTTAGTTTCATAAAAAGACATTAATCTTGTTGTATCACAATTATCTAAACTTTGATAAAACGTAACGAAATATACTATAAAGCTTCATTAATCCCCACAATCGCAATTTCACGAAAAATAACTCAAAAATTAAGTTGTTTTTTTTCATTTACACACTGATATACATTTCTATATAAGTTTGTTATTTTTAGAGGTTTGTTCTGATAAACTAGAATTTCATAAAAATCAAATGTTCTATAAATTTTGATCTACCATTCCTCCCCTACTTCCAATCATCCAATCATGCAATCAACAATGCCGACATGTCGTGGCCTCAAGCTGATAGGTTGATACATCTGTGGAATGGAGAGAAGACGTAATATATCACCAATTAGGGCAGGTTAGATTAATGCAATAATAACTTTTTCCGTCGTTATTACAATTATTGTATTTTTAGTAATTGGTAATTGGTTTAATAATTATGGTTAGTGATATCTATTAATATAGCGAATTTCCAACACAGTGCTCATCCTAGATTTTACATATAGGCTACTGTAAAGATAAATGTAAAACTTAACTAAAGGTTTTTGCCTCTTAGTTGTTATCATTGTAATCATTTTAAAGTCTGGAAGCTTTATGTCATTCACCTTTGAAGAGTGGCTATTAGGAACTGTTTTATACGATAAATGATTTAAGACGATCCAATAAGATCATTCTGAAATTATTTCCTGTTCATTTAGGTGTTAGGAGAACTAGGCTGATGATCGTCTTATACAAGCTGATGAAAAATTACCACTTTATGATACAGATAATTTCAGTGAGTGCTTGAAAGAACATTTCGCGAACGTGGTAGAGTTTGTGAACCAATAAATGTAAATCACTACGAATGGTTGGACACTATAAAGTTAGACAGACGTACTCTAACAAGATCACATCGCAGAGAAAAGCAGTAACGTATCTCTCGCTGAACAGGCAGTACTTGCGAAGGGGCAATAGACCCACTAACTGGTTACATCCTAACATATTGGGGTTCGTAGAACAAGACATCTTTCGATTCTGTTCCTACGAAACAGAAATGGTCAAATTCCTCTAACGGGAACTATTTGCTCTATGAACGTTCAGTACGCTTGAAAGGACCTGTGTGTTACCTGACGACTTTAGAGTTTATCATCCGGAGGTCCTAGGCCTAGAGACCTAGGGAGGATATCTAGGAGGTATTGTATAAATATTCCACACTAGATAATATCAGGTCCTTCGTGATGGTTAGAGACTTAAACATATTCAGGAGTTTGTCCTATGTTCCACGTTTAATGCAATAACGTAAAGTATGTTACACTGAACAGGCAGGACTAAATACTCTGCGAACTGGACGATGCATAGTAAGATAACTCTTAACAATAATGAAGTTGCTAGAACGAGATAACTAGCGATTCTTCTCCTACGAAATAGAGACGGCAAAATATCTCTAGTGGGAATGTTTGCACAATGGAGACACAGAATACTTAGATCTTTTGTAAAACCTTAGTCTTTAAAGGTGATGCTAAATAGAATCTAGAAAGAATCTTAGTAAGGTCTATTATATTCCACCACAATAGACAAACTGTAAATGACAGTAAAGAAAGGCTTACAGAAGTCTTCATCTAAAGAGGAAAAAAATATATTTCGTTATAATCAGTATTCATCGTAGTCATTAACTTAGATCAAATCAGTTTTTATCACTATTATTTGTTTTTTAACATATATCAACTTAGCATCATTATCTCGTTGCAAAAATACAACTGCTATAGTAATTTTTTATTAAAAAAATTATACTCTTTGAATATCGATTGTGGGCCAACTTCACGTACTTTCGAACTTTAGGTTTGTTCGGCAGCTAAACATTTCACAATCAAGTGACACGTAGCGATAGTTTGACGTTCCCTTAAATTAGTTTTTTAAATTTGATAATAGTTTTGAATTTCAATTACAGATTTATGGATATTATTATACTTAACAATTGGAGACTGCAGCGTTCTCACGCTCTGCTGATGGCGTAGAGCTCTTGCTCACTCCCTCCTTTACAAATACCGACCCGATTTGTAACCTTGTTTAAATTATTCACAAGGAGGACGGTCGGTTCCCCCCTCCCTCCTAAAAACCTCTATTGAACCTGCAAACCCTACTTTCTGGTGAATGTATTATAATTCAGTAAATTTTAATGAACGGAAGCTGCAATTTAATAATTCCATTCCATGACTTACAGTTGGAAGTAATGCAAAGGATTAAATTCAGATTATGTACAGTTATATGAATAGATATTTTCTGGCTAGGTTTTTTTTCTGGCAACTATATTTATTAATTTTAGAAATCTATAAGCACTAGGTAATGTTTGTTTACTAAACTATTCTACTATATGATTAGTTTTACACATTAGAACAGGGATTTATTGTAGGGCCTAGAAAATCGTTTGCAAGCACTGTGGCTACCTTACTTTTAATATTAGACAGATGCGATAAAGAGTAAATTATAAAGAAAAGTCCAATATAAGCTATAATTCAGAATATCATTAGTGCTACTTTCAGCAAAATTTTAAATCCCACTTATACATAGTATTTATAGGTAAAATAGACAAATTAAAATTTATGTAGTGTATAAAAATTGCATATAAACTCTTCTTCTGGCACCTTATTTTAAATCATAGAAATATTTATCCAACCCCATTTAACCAAATAAGCAAGAAAAGACATTAGAAGTTCATTAAAAGATTTTTTGAATACTACGGATTATAGTAGTTTGTTTCTTATGATCTTATCCATCCCCCCCCCCCCAAAACGTTATACGAAACGATTCTCATTGTGGAATTTCTGTCGAATGAAATACTTATTTAACTATAAAACTTACTTAGTTTGACGTCAATAGTGGAACTGTTATTCTTCTTTTATTGCTACACTACATGTGTTTCAGGATATATCCAATCATCCAGTGATTTTCACAAGTTAAAAATGAATTAAAACACAGATTATTCACAATATAATTTTATCTAATATGCGACCACATTTGTTAAGACTGGTGTAGTGTAGAAATAAAAGAAGAATAACAGTTCCACTATTGACGTCAAACGAAGTAAGTTTTATAGTTATTAAATAAGTCTTTCATTAGACAGAATTTCATAATAATTAAACCTCATGTTTTTTATTAATGATTATAACGATGTTTATATGAAAATTGTAGCTTACGACATATGTTTATCGATAAGAATGTTGAAAGACTATTTATCTAAGACTGCTGCATAAATAAGACTTAAGGGTTTTGACCCTTAAGTACAAGAATAGAAATGTTGAGAGAATTTAGCTGCATCTACACATTGTTTCCTGTAATCTTGTGTTGGATACCGTTCTTTCCTCTGAGGTCCCTATTGACCAATTCAGGATCCTGACTTAAGATCATGATGCTATTAGAAAATTCGAATGATGTGGTCTTTATTTTAAAATTTTTCCCCTTTTTATTTAAAAGGCTATGAAGATCGAGAAGTTTAAACAATTAAAACAATATCGATCCCTTTTGTCGTGGTATGTACACCCTAAAAGCTTGACCTTCTGTAAACATTAGATTCTTTTTTTGTAGACTTGTATTTAATTTCTTTGTTTCGTGTTTAAGAAAATCCTACTATTGTCTTTTCTGAAACAAGGAACATCTACGTCAGAATTTATTCTGGCAGTTCAGTTTTAATTTCTAAAATACAACAGCACACGTCATTATTAAAATGCTAAGCGTTTAAATTGCTTCATATAACGTTGCAAGGAGCAATCAAGAAGATAAACGACCTGAGGCTATGTGACGTCTTGTGTTGTATGTTGAGATATAATATTGTCGTAAACTCGTGCTTTGTCAGTTTTAATCATAAGATAAAAAGTTATGAAACTTGTTTTATGCGTTTTAATACATAAGATATGTAAGAATCGAGGAAATATTCAAAAACCTTTATAAAATAAATCGTACTGGTTAAACTAACGGTTCAAGTTTTTTATTTTTATTTTAAACCTCGTATGAACTATGTTAACATAACCTCAATTTTTCTTCGGTCAGAGCTCCTTCATCCTCTGGCTTTGTCTTAGACTTTCCTCTTCCGATTTGATTGTCTATTTTCTTTTAGATTTCATTTCTGTCGGATCCTTCACCTATGCTACTTTTCCTCTGAACCATTTTCAGTCGTTCATTTCTTCTTCTCCTACTCTGACTTCTATGTCTTCTTTCACCCACGGTGAATCTTTCTTTAATCTTGGTGGTTCAATACCTTCTTTGCTAACCTATTCTTTCCTTTAAAGTGTCCGTAGGTTAGTGTTTTCTTTCTCATTGTCGTTCCAATATTTTCGTAGATCACGAACACTTTCTTGCTGCTTCTTAGTGTTAATGTTTCTCCAATCGATTTTTTCTGTCCGAGGATTTCAGAAACTTGCGCTCGGTTTTCTCGATCTTAGTCAGACCATTTCTTGGGTTTGTATAAAGACATTCCTGCTTGACTACTGCGGTGTATGTCTGAAATATATTTTATTTTATTATAATTATACTAGATTTATTCTCGTTGTCGCATAGAACAACTTCTTTAAGTCGTATTTTGGAAAAAAAACAGACAGGACATGCAGGGTTCATTAAGGATCGATAATGAGAAGATAAAGTCTCTGTGAGTAAAATTAGAGCTACTTGAAATTGGCGGAAAAGAAATAAAATACCCATAATAACCATAAATGTCTTGATAGCTACTTCACCTGCAGAGGTAGATCAGATGAAGTTGTACACAAACGTAATAAAGGAAGCTAATGTGCTGTATAAGATTTAGAGACTACATCTCAATGAAAACCAAAATTGATAATTTTTCCAACAAATTAAAAGAGTGTTCTCTTTTGCGGATTTAAGACAGAGCGAGTGTCAAAGTCTGTACCTGGTAAGTAGCAGGTATTTATAAATATATGTTTCAGAAGAATTTTGAAATGTAAAATGGCTCTATATTATAACAAACTAGGAAAGAACGTTGGCATGAAAAACGGAGAAAAGAAGAACATCTGATAAGAAGAAGAAAATTAAGAAGCCTAGCTCAGATGAAGAAGAACTCAGAAGCTGTGGTGAAATATGTGTTTGGAAACGAAATAAAATGCCTAGAAGATCTGTAATAACGCGGCGAAGAAGAACATTGAAGATGGAAGCAAGTGAAGGTGGAAATCATGAAAAGAAGACTTTGGAGTCAGGTGTCAGTTTTTATTATTATTTTTAGATTGCATACCTTCAAGACAAGACTTGTTTCGCTATGTCAGTGACTCGTTGGATCTGTTGGATCTCGTAATTATACAATATCACATTTTACTGGAGAAGTCAAGGTGCTGAATTACATTTTTGACAATGACTTCGTTGATTGTCATCGTAAAGCGGTGAGGTTGGTACTATTACTAACAGAATTGAAATCTGAAAATTGTATCGAATTTAGTGTGCTTTATGTTTAATAACAAACTAAATATGAACAAAAAACCTAGGCCTATTTAAAATGGCCGACATTTTTGTTTTAAATTTGATTTTTCTGATTTCAATATCGTTCTTTCTATAAACCAATTTAATGTCTACATCTTTTTTTTTTTTTTTTTTTTTTTTTTTTTTTTTTTTTTTTTTTTTTTTTTTTTTTTTTACAATATTGTGTCTACATACAGACGACGACGGACAGACTGCGTGTCGAAAATTACTTTTTCGGTTTCCTGAGGCTATGAAATGTGAATATCATTCAAAATACAGAAGTTAAAATTTTTGAGGATTTCTCAGCTCATCATATATTTCATAACTCGTAAGAAGTTCTATATTGGTCACTAAATGACGAATATCTATTATTTGATTATCACAAAACATATAGATATATATTTAACTTTTCGCTTTTATTTTACTTGAAAGAACATAAATAGTCAGTTATTAACACAATCACTTCAATAGTAGCCTACTATGAATAATAGATCATAGATTCTGAATTATAAGAAATATTCTGCTACAAATTACGAAGAAACTAATTTACATTTAAAACAAAGCTTATTAAAATGTTAATTTCACCAAGGACTAAATAAAGTAACCATTAGCAATTAATTTTTAAAGCATAAAGTGGAATACACAGTAAAAGTTCAGAGTTATGACAGCGTTAATTAATGATAGCGAACCTGCTGGCAGGTAGCCAAACTATTTAATCAACGTAACCTTAAAAGGTCTTACGCCATGTTTAATATAGCTGACTTGAATCTGTGTTATCATAATGCATTAGTTGATATCACACAATATTGATGTTTTAAGTGTTATCAGTGCAGTGTCAGAAACAGGCCTTATGGTGGCGGCATTGCATGTTAAGCGGTAACAAGGTTATCCTTCATATTATCGACATATTAGAAATGATGAGGAGAAAAAAGTGGTTGATATCGGTGGTTAGATAGAAAACTAGATTAGGCTAGTTATTCCAATAATTGTCACAGAAACATCTGCACCATAAAATTTCACCATTTCTACCCGTTTAAGTAATTTGGCAACAATTTTTTCTCAGTATATAAATATTGAAAGCTGGTTTTACACAACTGGCACCTAACAAAAAGACTTTTTACTTACTTCTTAAATATCAGTAGATCCATTTCAGCCGACGTTATTAGTGAGCCTAAAAACGTGTTTCGCTAAGTCGTCTTATTCTATTGGAGCACCAGATGGCTTCTTTAGCAGGAGTGTCTTTGGATACAGTACTTCACGCTTCAAAAATATGTGTTCTGCTGTTTCTGTTATTTGACCACACACAGTGCATTTCAAGCTACAGTGAGGTAAATCCAGAGTAATTGCATGTGTCGTGAATCCCTCATCTCCAGTAACGATATCAAAAATTTCCGTTGGTTACACCCAAAGTGTTTTTGATTAGATTGGTGCGATGACAGACAAGCTTGTCTGTGACCCAACTTTTCAAGATAAATCTTGTTATAGTTTTGCTTGATCTGCAAGTAAGTTCTGTGCCAATGAAGGTGTGTACCTTCTTTATGCCAGTTCATCAGCCTTTTGGTTCTTCAACACCAATCAACCCAGTTCAGTAAACGTTAATTAATCTAAAACACTGTTTCTCTAGGTCTTCTTCTTCTATTGGTGTACCAATGGACAAAAGAACAGGAGTCTCAGTCGACCCGGTGCTTCACAGTACTTCAGAGTATGTGTTTTACTGTTTCTGTGTGTTTAACACACAGGTGACACCCTAAGATACCGTTAATTAAATCCCGGATTATTTGATGTGTCTAAAGTCCCTCATGCCCAGTTACGAGGCTCAAGGCCTCCGTTTGGTTACACCTAAAGAGTTTTTGATTGTATTAGTACCCAGACAGTTTTCCCATTGAGGTTTCTCTACAGCCGTTAAGGGTCTATAATTAACCCTACTTCTCACGTTAGTTTGTATTACAGTTTAGGTTGGTTCTTGTCCAATAAATATCTGGATCCCTATTTTGCCAGTTCATCAGAATCTATTTCCCCACAATCCCTCTATGACTGGACACCTAAATAAATTATATCTGGTTTATAATTAAGAACTTAAACAAGGTCTACTGACATTTCCATACTGATAAAGAATTTCGTGTGAACTCACTATATATACCCGGCGTTCCAGGAAAATAATTCCTGCACAAAACGAAAAATTTATTTTTTAACCAATCAAAACACTTTCTACAAATTGCATATACAGGATGTTACAAAAAGGTTGGGCTGGCTATGCATTTTCATATTCTATGTGTGATTTTAAGCTGAAAATGAAGAATTTATTTTTTTATTATTTTTTTTTCTTTTCAATTTTTACTTTGTTTAGCAGCTAGACCCCATTTGGTTTTTTTTTTTACAAAAACTCACTGTAACTCTGGAAATATATAAGATATTGAGTTCAAATTTGGAATAAGCATTTTACATGTTACGATTAACAAGTGTACAAAGCACAAATAATTTATTTTTATAATTTTGAAAATGGCTGCCATTACAAATTTTTAACGTGGAATCTTGAAAACCGTTAACTTTACAAAAAATGTGAGAGACAAAATATTTTTATTTTTTAAAATTTGTAACGGCCGCCATTTTGAAAATTATAAAAATTAATTCTTAGTATTTGGTACACTTGTAAAATAGTAACATACAAAATGCTTATTCCAAATTTGAACTCGATATCTTATCTATTTCCAGAGTTTCAGTGAGTTTTTGCAAAAAAACAAAATGGCGTCTATGTCCTAAACAAAGTGGAAATTGCAAAAATTGTATTCTTCATTTTCAGCTTAGAATCACACATAGAACGTGGAAATGCATAGCCACCCCAACCTTTTTGTAACAACCTGTATAAGGGACCGTACAATTGCAAAAGAGCATGTCTTTAAACGTGTCCTTTGAGATTTTCCTCTGCATTTTATTTCTTCAAACAAAACTTTCTAAACTACGGATTTGGATTTTTATCAAGTCAAAATTTGGTATACAAAAATGAATTCTATTCTTAACAAAATCTATTCATACTTATAATTGTAAACAAAACTATTTCAACGACGTTCTTTTAACCGCGGGATAGCGAATATTTGAGCTGTTTGATAAAACACGCTAAATTCCACGTAACAAATTGGGGTTGCAATATTAATGCCTACAAACGGACAGACTACAAATAAAACAAAACAAAAATCTACATACATCCGATCGATTTACTTTTCTACTATTGTACTAACAATGACGTTATTCACCTTAGGGGAGGTTAAAGCATTTCACTTCGTTCTACCATACCAAATTGATAATTAGACTCTATAATTATGACAATGCCAGCTGTGTCAATACGCCTGCATTGTAACAGAGTATTGAAAAATCGGTTTTCGTTCAAAGAAAGCTTATTTAATTAGGTAGCACTAAAAATTATGCAATAAAGATGTTATTGCAACTCATTTTATTGTACATAAATGTATCGTATATATTATGTTATGTATATTATACATCAAACATGAAAAAATTAAACACTACAAAGCTTTTTTACAGATTCCCCCCTGTCAAGTCTTTTGACACATTTAACCGCGTCTCAAACGAAACCAACACAAGCTTCCAAGAAAAAGAAATGTTATATTTTCCATAATGTGGGCTATACTAAATTGATTCGTGGAAAAAAAGCGGCCCATCAAACGTTTTTGTCTGTGTATGTCTGCTATACCGACGGGTGACAATGCCGCGGTGTTTTTATGCCGCCGACAATGGGATACGCTATCGCCAAAGTCGTTTGACTCGCCGCTGCTTTGGTGCCGCCGACAATGCGATACCGATATCGACTAAGTCGTTTGATATCGCCGCCGCTTTGGTGTTTCAATTACAATTTATTTTCGGAAACTCTCATCCAACCAGTACACTACGATATAGGCCGGTTAATCCGAGGACCGGTTAATCCGAGGCTGGTTAACAGAGGTTCTACTGTAACTCAAAATATGTAGGTAGTTGACATAAGAAAAAATATTAAATTACGAAATTTTGACTCTAAGAATCGAAACTAAACGAGTGGTTGTCATCTCTCCAAAAATTCCGGCTCTTGAGTTATCAGTAAAAACAAAAAAAGTCTTTAGACATTTTTAAAAAAATAGGTAATATTTTAAAATCAACTCTACTGATTTTGTTCAAATTTTATTAAAATGTAAAACCCTTACCAAAATAAAAGTAAAACAAATATCACGGTTCAGGAAAAATAAACAAAATAAAACATAAAAGCAATTTATGATTTATAATAAGTTTATGTTTATCACACAAGCGAAGCAAGTTTAGGTTCTTATTTAAATATTTTTTTTTAACGGCATCGATTATTCATTTATCACTTTTTGATTGACTACCAAACCGATATTTTTGGTGACTATTATTTTGGTTCGGTTAAACGGACGGGTGAGTGAGAAAGTTTGTGCAATGTTTTAGCACCATTTTTTAACAGGTTGCCTGGGACTTCTGAGAGGTGAGAGAAGGTATGAGCTCAATGTTTTGAAGTTCCTCCTTTCCCCTTTCCAACTCCAGACTAGAAAGTTCTCCCTACAAACATTACACGCGACGGATAAACTACACATTCTTGACTTTTGGCAGTTGGTTCTTTCTTCTTGGAAAATTGTCTCTACGTACATGCACAGTGATGGATTTAACTCATGATAAAATCAATTATTTTCAATTTTCTGCAAGAAACTTGTCTTACATTGGCACGACGGCCTAGACAATTTAAAATCTAAGCACGGGTGGAGCTGTCTAGAGACAAAACATAGATTTCATTCATGCATTACTGATACTTACATCTCATTTTTTTTATGTGAGATGTTGAGTACCTTTATATTTATTTTATTATTAGTTTGTATAAATCAATCTACTCATTCAACCACACAAATTAGGATCCCACAATATCAACTTAATGATCCGTTTTTCTCCTTTATTCTCTTACTTGAAAAGAGTAAATTCACCAAATTTAAAAATCCTTAATCACGCTTTCTAAATTGAATTTACAAATATAACATAATTGCTCGTTAAATACAATTTTACTTATTGGAATTTCCGAGTAAACATGTATTAAACGTGAAAAATACTTTGGTTAATTAAGCACACGGAATAACATTTGCGTTATTGATTACTTGGCGTAATGATTTTTTCCCTTTTTTTTAAAGAAGTACAGTCGAGGGAGAGAAAAATTATAACATCAAAATAAATTAATTTGATATGTTTTTTTTCCATTAAAAATTTTAACTTTAATAAAATGGTTATCAACTCCCTAAATAAGTTACCCCAAAGTCAAGATCTAGTTAAATCACATTTTCACACAAAAAACTAAAAATTCACCATATTTCAACAAAAACCTTTGATCCGTTTTTAAGATAGATTCATACTAAAATTACACGGTACAATATCGTAAGAAGAGACAAGAAAGACAGATCTGTGTACTGTCTCGTAAAACGCACTTCTAACTGCTCATAAAATAGAAGTACATAAATAGCCGTTGCCGCATTCTATTCAACGATGAAGCGCCACTAAACTACTGGAAGCGTGATCTATTCGACTTTTATTACAATTGTATCTATAGTACAATTTTACCTTCACTTGTCGCTTAATCGAACTGAAAACATGCTATTTAACTTACATCTGTAGACGATTGTAAAAAGTAAAAATGGCGTAGGTCTAGTAGTAATCCGTGTCTTTATATAATTTTGTATTTTTTTGTCTTCATTAGTCTCTTTACAAAGCCAACAACTGGGTTCGAAATGTAACGGACGGTTCAATAGCACTAACTGCAACGAGATAAGAGTATGCTAATGATTAAACTAATCCTCTGCAGGAATACGTTCCGATAAGAATCCAATTTCTTTTGTTCTTATTATTTTGTGTAACTATTTTAATTTTGATATCAATAAATATCTAGATCACTAAGCTGCGCAAAGTTGTTATAGACTAATGTTTCTGAAAACCTATTTTGAACAACTTATAATTACATTTTTTAGTAATAATTATATTCCAAGAAAAGTAAAAACAAATTTAAAATTCGAGCGCCATATATTAAATTCCACTTCATATTCTATCTGCTAAACACAATAATACAGATTTTAGACTATCCGTTTAAAATTTTTAAAGTAACTTTTTTTAATGCAATAACTGGCTTTTTAAAATAATATTTTCTAACGTCATTCAACGCTGAAAATTTACTGTATTCACAACAAAACTTTTTTGTTTCTTTAACGCAGATAATTTTAAAATTTGCCTACCGCTTTTTTTTGTAATAAAGTTGTCCAATGTTTAGTAATATTTAATCTATTTGTACCAAATTTGTAGGAAATCGGACAAATTGCTAGCACTAGAACATTAAAATAACACAAATATTTAAAGAGCATCATTTAAATTAGAAGTTTCTTTTTTATAATTAGAAATTTTATTTGAGACATTACTTATTCCGACTTTTAATTATTTAAGACATACTTCGAGAATTTGCTCCTCTAAAAATGGATTTTTAAAGCAAAATTAGGGAATCTTTTTATCACTTTAATAATTCATGTTTTACTCCGACGAAATAATTGGTGAAAAAATCTGAATATATTTTCTGAACTTTACCGAGTTCAAATAAACTATTTGTCTCTTACGTCTCTAAAACATTTTTTTTTTTTTTTCTGGAAAGGTCAGGAGATCTCGAAATATTTTAATAATTATCTTGAAAAATTAAAGTGGAATAAAAATGTTCAGTTAAATATTATCATTTTTTAATCGCAAAATAAATATGTACGAAAAATAACTGCAGGTTAATATTTTTCTTAATATAATGTATATAAATTACTGTACTGCGTATTCATCTAAATATTATATAAATATTTTATTATTATTTTTAACTATTGTAATTTGTACTTTTATTAACTTATTTGTACCGGCTGTTCAAATACAACCTTTAACCCCCTTAATATTGTTCATTGCAATAAATTAACAGAACTTTGTATGTATCTTGTGGCGTTTAACAGGACATATGTTTTGATACGTCTGACCCTTTATGATTTTTAGGGGATTGAGGGGGGAGGGTTAATATTCTAAATGTAGAAGTAGGTCATGTGGCACATCATTCTACAGCTTATTAAAAGACAAAGTAAATGGCACAAACTAGAGTTTAGTATTTCACTCCGTTTCAAAATTTTAATAAGCTTTACAACGATGTGCCACATGACCTACCTCTACATTTAGAATATACCCCCCTCAATCCTCCAAAAATCATAGAGGGGCAGACAAGTCAAAAATACACCTTGTTATGCACTACGATAATGTAATGTTCTGTTAATTTATTTTAAGCAATACAAATATTTTAAATGCTTAAAGGGGGTTTTTGAACAGTTTGTGTATATTTCGTAATAGTATTATTATTATTGCAATCTGTTTTTATATATTTTTGGTCTAAAATCTTTTATGTTAGGTGACAGAAATAAGTTATCAATCCTAACCTTACTCCAACAAAAATATAGACATTCATTCGTTAAAAAAACAACTGACCAAAGAGAGGATTAATATTGTCAAATATTTATCTCAAAACAAAATAACTTTTATCCTAAATAATTTTCTTCAAGGCTTACCGATTTTTAAATATTCAGTTGTTTTAATTTTAATTGTCGAATCGGCTACAATTATAATTTGATAACTTACTGAACACGTGTTTTGACCGTCCCGGTTCCCAGCTTATCGTAAAGACAACTGTAATAGCTATACTTCCAAAGGACCTACGTTCAGAACGGTATCCATTATAAAGGAACCCTTTTGTTTTGTTCCTATATTGAGTTCGTAGCAGAATCTTATGAAATATTTAAAGGCAATTCAAAGGCATTCCTGGAAGGAAAAATCCAAGGAATCTAAGAGAGCTTTAAGCAAGTAAACTAATCAAGGATTCAGTACCGACTTGGATATGATGATTCGCATTTTTGAAAAAATTAGCTAAATGTTTGAGTACTTTTTTGTCAAAACCAAATCCAACCTGCCTCCCGTCCACTTCAAACATTCCGCATTACAAACCTTCATTTCCTATAAGTATGATAACTAACGAAAGTGTAAATTGTTTGACCTTAATGTAGACGATTTGGTACAATAGGGTTTTTGGAAAAAATCAATCAGTACATTTCAAAATCTACTATTTATTACAACATGAATTAACTAAATTATATTAAAAGTAATTTAATCACTAAAATAGGAGAAAATAACATTCTAACAAAAAAATTAATAATATTGCATGGCATTAGTATAATAGTGCAAAATGTATAACGTTCATATACCCAATGTGTTTTATCGTTTTAATTTTATTTTTGTATAATTAAAATATATTTACTGAAATACAATCATGTACTTTGTTAATATTAATCATTTTATCATTTTGCAGAATATATAAACGGAATATTAAATTGTATTAAAGTGACGTAATAAAATTCGATATCTTGGTCAATTTTAATCGTATTAAAATACCAAAAACATTATAGGCTACATGAATGCTCTAAAAATAGTTATCTTGAAAATTTTCTTTTATCTGAAAAAAATAACCTGTTTCATACATAAATCGTGATTATTCATTGAATTTTCAAAACAGCTTGATTCCGTTATTTTTTTAATAAAAAAAGAATTAAATAAAGAAAATCTAAGGTATTTTATTTCTTTACAAAAATATGACGACCAATTTTCAATCGAAGAAGTGTTTTCTGATTTATATGGGAAAACCCAAACAAACTCCGAAAAACAGGGTTTTTAGAATAATTGTTCTACCTTATCTAACGCGCTGTATTTCTACTGTAAAAAATTGATGTTGATTTTTTAGCTCAATATGGAGTAAAGCTTCAAATTTTGTTGAAAAAAGAATGTGGAAAATTGAATACAATTTATGCAATATAAAAATTATGTCTTGGTAATTTTTAATAAGATTCGTATATTTATTGTAGTGAAACAATATTGGAAATACATTTATTTAATCAGTATTTCGGAATATTTAAAGAAAGTTATGTGATTCGTCAAGCCAATTTTAGTTGAATTTTTCGTGTTTTTCCTGAACCCAAAATATGGTTTGTGGAACAATATCTGTACTTCTCTACTGACAAAACACTATGACGATTTATTAAGTCATATTTTGTCTAATCTCGAGTTTTTCTGTCTTTCATTTCCTTGATAAATTTAGACGTAGTTTAAATATTTAAAACTCTTTAAATTTTAATTCTTAATCTCATGACAAAACTTTAGACCTTGATTGGTATTTTAAACTGCATATTTTGTTTTAAATATTTTTTAAAAGTTTAGAAAAAAGTAAATAAATGTTATTATTATCATTTTATTTAAGAAAATACGTGGAAACAACGATTTATGGGGGTTATAAAACTTCTAATATGTAACACAATTTTGTACGTTGGAAAGAATGGACTCTTTATAAAGCAAAATAAAACATAATGGCAGTAATTTAACTGATCTTCACGGTTCACTTCCTAAGGAATCTGGAAAAATATTTTTCCAATACATCCATCCATTGTATTCAGAACCGACGCCTATCTTTAAACACTATACCGGCTATAAAAATAAACAATGTAACGTGAAATTTGGTATTTGAGTCTCTTTAGTTTGGTTTTTTTTTTAAATCCCAAAATGATGATCATTTGGTAGAGTTTCTTTTTTTTTATAGCGGTACTGGTAGAAACACACTAATCGATTAACAATAAATGGTGGGAAAACATTGCACAAACTTTCTCACATCACTTATCTGAATAAAACAGTTGCTAATCAAAAAGTAAGAATTAAATGTGGATAACTTTTTGAAAAACAATATTTATATAATTAAATAAGGGATAAAACGTTTAATGCTTGTGACATAAACATAACCTCATGGAATATCGTATTTAATTAATCATTCTTAGCGAAGTTATTTTAATTTTTGTTAAATTTCAAAAATAATTCTAAACATTAATTTTGAAATGCGATTTTGGCACACGGTTTTGAGTCGTTAATCTTCACTAAAATTGGAACAAAATATAATAGAAATTATTTTTAGATATTACGCCTTTTATAACAACTCCATTACCAATATTTGGTTTGCACCTATAACTCACGTACCGGAATTTTTGGAGAGATTTTTGAACCAATTCGTTTCCTTTGAATCTTTAGAAGCAACACATAAGCAAAATTTATTCAAATCGTTGGAAGCAATTTTGAAAGAAAGAAAAAGTAAGATTTTTCTCTATGGCAATTATTCTCAAAATGAGAATTATCAACAAAATGAAAAATCTATCAAAGTTATGATAAAACTATACCCTCTTGCCAAATGTGAATAAAATCTCTCCACGCTTTTGGTTGTACACTACCACACATACAACAGATGGACATAATTTCTAAACTTTTTTTTCAGGATATTTAAGAACGAATCGACACCGATTTTGTTACTCATCACATAAGTTTCTCTCGTACTGCATATATATATATATATATATATATATATATATATATATATATATATATATATATATATATATATATACAGGGTGTCTTTTTAACTGGGCCACCATTGGGATCTCTGAAACTAAATTTACAGAAAAATTCAAATAGATAACCTTTTTCTTTTTTTTTTTCTCTGTACTAAAATAGTGAATTTGAATTTTTTATATTTTATATCCATTTTCCAATGTGGCTGCCAACATTAAAAATAAAGTCCTCTCTTCCACTTAATCTCTAATAACATATTACAAAATTAATAATACAAATTAAATTAATATACAAATAAGAAAACTATAAAATAATAATTACCTTAAAAACATATCACAAACTACATCAAAATTAATCAATAAATAAGTAAGAAATTATAAAATGATAATTACTTCTAAAAACATCTTATAATAAACTTGAAAAACTAAAAACAAACACATTTACCTTTAAAGTAAATAATAACTAAAAGTAAATTGTGATATACAAAAAATCTAATATAAATAGACTCCCACTCCCAAACACACATACACTCTCCAAAACACCAAAATCCGCTCACTCAGAGCGGTTGCAAAACCAACTACCCAAAGTGTCTTGAACTAAACATGAAATAACACTTAGGAAAATTGAACAAGAATGCAAATTGAGAAAAACGAATGCATAGTTCTGTTCGTGATCTCATTATTTAGAATTATAACGCGATAAAAACCCAAATATAAACTGAATTGTAGTGAGTAAGTTGACAAAAACATTACTAGTACTAGTTATGGAAGTAATCCAGCTAGGGCTAGTTGTAAACGTTTGGAATAAGTTCAAGTTAGTGTTAGTTGTTTTTGTCTTAATTTGTAGAATGTTCAATTTGAAAATTATGTACTGAAAATTTATTCACGAGTCAAGGGGAAACACTGTTAGACTTTATTAAGTATATTCGCTATTTAGGTGAATCAGGCGATTCACCCTTTGACATCAGGTGATGTGAATTCCTATTCTGTTTTTACCTTTATATACAGTGTGTCTATTTTAACTGGACCCCCATTGGGATCTCTCAAACTCAAAAGGGAGACATTACCTATCCTCTCTCTATAATAAATTGGTGTATTTGAATTTTTAACATTCGAATGGGATTTTCCATTGTGGCTGCTAACTTTAAATTTGATTATGAAAATGTCTATTTTTTATGTTGAATTTGGGTTTAATCCTTGATTTTAAGATTAATTTTTTGGTATTTTAAAAATTCTAACTCGTTTACGAGGTATAAGCCCCGAAAGTTCACCATAGTTCCGTTTAAAAAAATAGGAACAAGAACGAATACTCTTGTTTTAATTTTAATTATACATGTATTGTTTTTTGAATACCGTTGAATTTAGTGTTTTATAACACACATAAATAGTTATTATTTACTGATATACTATTATTTGTTTTGTCATGAATTAAGTGAAATTTTAAATATTTAAAAATAGGTCGGATACAATGAAAACTAGTCATACAGCTGATGTCAAAATGTCAGCTTTTTTACAAAACAATAATTGATACCCTTTTTAACAGTGTTGCAATTAATTTTTAAAATAGGTTCGTTATTATTTTTTTCCATATCTTCGACCGAAGTATAACGTTCTTTTTAGAGATCATTTTTTTTAGATACTGTACCCCGTAAGAAAGAAAATAAGGAGTGTTAAGATTGGGGAGTGTCTGTATTTACAGAGACGATTTTTCTTATTATGCAAAGTCAAATTTAGGTGAAATTTAATCTAGATCTAGGGTGAAAGGTTTTATAACAATACTGTTATATTATTTGTTGTGTAGGCTGAGAAATAACAGAACTATCGATGGTAAATAAAAATCATAATTATCTGTTAACTGTTTAGAACACTTACAGTACTGACTCACACCAGTTTGTAATTATAGACCCTAAGAATAAGATATAACTGAAATGTATTAATAAAGTTTAATAATACAATATATCCTTAATCCAAAAGGTGTAATAAATTTAAGTAATAATAAAGAGCTGGTGTAAGCAAGTAGGTGTTCTAGATATACCAAAAAATATGATTTTTGTTTTCTCTCGATGTTGTTATTTCTCAGCCTACAGAACAAATAAAAATACAGTAACAGTAGTGTTATTACACCTTTTAACGTAGCTCTAGATTAAATTTCATCTGAATTTGACTTTGAGAAAGAAAAATCATCTCTGGAAATAGATAGAATTTGCGAATTTTTGAAACATTTAAGTGCCTGTAGCTCCTAAACAGTTGGAGATATGAATATATACTCATGAGTAAAAAAGTCTTAAAATAATAAGCTTTATTTAAAAAACTTAATAAAAATTATATATATGTAGGTACGTTGTTTTAACTCGTTTGAAAGTTCAGTATATTTTCAATAGAACCACAGCTTCACAATTTAGAGGTTATAGATGTTAAGTATCAAATCTTCTAGTATTAGAGGAAACCATTGACTTAGTGATGTTAATTTTATCTTAAAATTCGTGTAATAGAAGCTACTTTTAATTAAAGAGGTATATTTTTAGCAAATTCAAGTTACCTTACCTCACCACGTGAGTTATAGCACTAATCTTTATTTCTAAAAGTAGCTTGTAAAGCAGCATAGCACCTACTTCCTACAGCCAATCTTTTGCTGATTTCTTTTAATATATTGTCTGTCAATAAGGTTCCAAGTAAACCCTTCTGTGACAAATTAGTTGATTTCCAAAGGTGATTTAAGGACACACTAATATTTCATATTTAATTCTATTTATTTTACGAATTACAGAGGTTTTCTCAAAGGAATGGAAAGGCATTTGAATTGGTTCGAGCTAATCAGGTTCGACTGTATGTGGATGTTTAAATGAAGGATCAAGTGCTTTGAAAAGCTCTAAATATTTATCCAATAATTCAAGATTTAACATCGAAGTGTTTCATAAGTCATGAACGTTCTTTGATGTTTGGTTTTATAGTATTGCAATTTGTTTCAAAATTATAAAATAAGCAGATAAAAACATATTTACTAAAAGTTACTTATTTTATTACATAGTAGAGAAAGTTATGTGATGGTCGAGAAACCAGTTTCGAGGTCAAAATATCGGTTTTGAAGATCCACGACAAAAAAAAAAAGGATTTTTAAAATGATGTCTGTCGTCTATGAAGTGTGACATCCAAAACGAGTGAACTGATAATAAAATTTGTTATATGGGCATGTTGGTCCGTGTCTTTTTTATATTTTTTCTCAAAATATAAACTCAAAATTTTGGGCCATAAGAAAAAAATACGAAATTACAATTATCATGGCTGTAATTCTTTTGTACAAATTTTGTTAAATTCTAAACTCTAATTACCCAAACAATCTAATACTCCATAAATACTATTTACTGAGTTAAAGGTAAACACCAAAAACATGTTCATGGAGAAAAACACAAAAACATAATTTCTCAAAATGATTTCAACAGATTTCATTTACAATCTTTTTTTAAATGTGAAGATTAATAATCAGTTTGAAAATTTAAATATTTAAAAAATTACATTTAATGAATAACTTACAAAAACGAAAACGCAACTCAAATGCAGTAATTTTAAATTGATTTCATCTTATAAAATTTATGATTGTTATTTTATGAATATTAAGATTTAAGACTAGTTTTTGACACAAATAAACCAACTTTGTACCTTATATAAATATCAAGTCTTTCTGTAAAATAACCTACAAAATCTATGACGTTAATTATATCCTACTCACTTTTTTAATGACAACTGACGAACTGAGATTTTTATCGACGTTTAATTTCGTTTAATTGATATTTCGATTGTGAATGGTTGTGGAAAAAAGTTTGTGCAATTTTTTATTAAATGTTTCATCCACAAAATTTGACTATTATTGGTTATAAAGCGAACGCGATAGGGACGTTATATACAAACTAATACTTTTGAGACTTCAGTTAGAGACAAAATACATTTGCATTTCCACTTTTAAGTAATCAACTCATTCATCCGAATTTCCGCTTATGAAGTCACTTCCACAGGTAATGTATTATTAAATTCGTATTGATTAGTCGTTTAGCAAATTCGATGAACCATATCCGACATGGCCGTCAGGGACTGTTGGTCAATTTCCATTTATATTATATCAAATGTACTTTTACAAGAGTTACACATATTGAATTAAAAGCTTTTCATTTATTCTATATTGTACGCCATTCACAATTTTCACCACTCCCTGTATACTTAATTCCTCTCTTCTACGTTTCCCTCGCTCTATTTTACGTACATTTAACCTTTGTCTCTAATCCTAACTTCACCTTCACTTTTTATCTTATGTGGTAGTAGTAGTGATGTGGTGATGAAATCCAATGCTACCTATAGATATCTAGTGCAAAATCTACTTCTTATAAGACGGGAAATTCCCATATAAGGAAGCCCCTCCAGCCCAAACCCCATTAGGAAGCACGTGAAGGTAGTCGGAGGTATTCTTCTACATTCATCTGGTACCCTCCAGAATTATAGCTCTTTGGTGCACACTTAATGCGCCCTATTCTACTAACATATGGTGTGGAGATCCTTCCCTTCTTGTCAGAACCTGCAGGTCCCATCGTTGTCCATACCGATATTCCAAGCTGGTCTCTAAATCTACACTGCCGGAATAAAAACCCTCTCAATGTTTTCATTTTACACTACTGCTCCACTAAGCCCTCACTGGGTCATCTATCTTGCAGATTTTTCTAGTGGCGGAAGAGGGGTGGTAATTCTTCCACGTTTGTGAGGCTTTTCTGGGCTGTCTTGGATCTATCAGAAGTGTGATAACTCCTGAGTGACATGTTCGACCTTTCCCTGCGTTGTCGAGGGAATCTGGACTTGCTGATAGTCATTACGAAGGGCGTACTCCATTTTATCAATACGTTTAGTCGCGGAAACATCTCGCATAAGCTTGTTTTGTTTTGTTTTTGTTTTTTTTTTCAATTCTTTCTCTTTGCCTTAAATAAATGTTCGGTTGTATGTTAGTTGACACTTATACTAATATACAGTGTACAAAAATATGGAAACATCTTAATAATTAAAAAACTGCTTTAGATAGAAAAATGTTGAATCTCTCCTTTTTTGCTTCTTAACCTGAGCTACCTACAAGGTGATACATAAATTTAGTATGATATAGTGTTCCAAAAATTAACAAAATATAATTTTCGCTACAATTTAAATATGACGCTATTATTTTTGGGTCTTTTTTAGAAGAGGGCCGCCACTATTAAAAGTTAGGTTAGGTTATGTTATGATAAATATGGATACACATATTATTTACCTGATACAGCAAATTTACTGCACTTTCTTTACTATTGATTTCCCGAGCTAACAATAATAGCGACATGATTAAGTAAATACTCGAGCTCGACTTACCAGTGCAGCGGGGGCAGCGGCAGTCCGCATGTTACGTCGCGCGATAAGATAACGGTTGATAAGATAAGCTTGACCATCGTACCTGAGGGTCCGTTGGCGTATTGTGGATATTTCCGTCTATATGCATCCCAGTAAGGTTCGCTGTGTAGGGGAAATTTTAATAGTGGCGGCCCTCTTCTAAAAAAGACCCTTATTTTTATGTACATATTATAATAGAACAAATTATTAAACTTCAAAGAAATTTTTCATTTATCTTTAATAACAACCCAGTTAAGGCGTTTAAATATTCGTAATTTTGTAAACACAACATTAAACTTAAATAATAATTTTTATTACGTTAATGTGATGTACAGTAAGTCAAAACGTATTGAAAATCACGTATCCTGTACAGAATGTTCTAAAAAGTAATCCTACACATTTCTTACGGTATACAAATTATTAGAATATCAATTATACTAACATATCAATTGAACGTCTATTACATACATTAATAAAATGTAATTTTATATACAGGATGTTCAAAAATTAACAGAATTTTCTAATGGAACTGTAAAAAAAAAGAGACGAGCAAATTCTATTCATAAACATAAATTTATTTGAAACAAAGAGCTTGTTGTGGACGAATTTCTGACACGTCACATTTTGTTTTAGATTACTTAATTTCTCCGTGCTATTTCCCATTCTTCTCGCATTCATGAACTTTTAGAATTTTTTTTTCCACCACAAATAACAGAGTCGGCGTTCGCGCTCTGTGAAGCAACTAAAAAGGGGCCTCGCTTTAGATATGATTAAGCTGAAGTGTGTATTACCATACAACAGTAGATTTCCTGATCTTGTCAACTAAACTCAGAGCGCAGACACGTTTGTTAAAATTGCCGATGCAAAAATATACAAAAATCTTGATATTAACCAAAGAAAAATTATTTTCTCAATAAACGTAGTTTTAGTACTAACCTAACCTATCCTATACCACGACAACGAACTTATTTTCTAAAATCTAATTTTATTAGTGATATTAGTAGAGTAAGTTAATCCGTCACGACAGGAGTTAGTGAGAGAACTTCGAGGTCCACCAGTTCAAGACACTAACGTGAACGAAACGAGTTTTTAATATCTACACATCAAACCTAACCAATACACATCTACGAGGACCAACCTAGCCGGCGTCAAGAAAGTAGTGAAATACGCAATTACAAGGTTCAGAAAAACTGCGTAACAATTGTTTTAAGCAAACTTGTTAAGACTCCTTGATCTACCAATACAATAACGTTTCCTATAAAATACAAAAGGTCAACTTGTATCTTTAGATTGCTTGTATCACATTTTTTGACGGGGCTAGATAAGTATCATAATAGCTAACAACAACATTACAGTAAAAATATCTGTTGAAAATGTTTTCTTTTAATCGGCTTCAAGTTATGCAAATTGTTTGAGATCAGATTGCGATTCACGGAAACCAATTAAATTGGAAAATAATAAAACTATGATTGTGTTTCCAACCAATATGGCAAAAGTTCAAGGGGTTACCCCTTAACATTATTGTTCTGTTTAATCGATATCACCAGTTTGATATGTAGGTCGTTCTTGATTGAATATTGTACACTTTGGAAAATATTAACCAAGGTCACGGGAAGTAACCAATCGCGTCGAAAAGAGAATATTAATTAGCTATATGCTATTATGTTATCTGTATCAGATAAAAACAACTGGAAAAAAAATTTAATTCTTTTTATGTTATTTTAATTAATTTAACTTTTATGCAAATCAAAATTGTTTAAGTTGATAATTTTTAAATTTTGAAAAAGGCAGAGTTTAAAATGATGACCTTAGCAATGACGAAAAACAATCACAGATATATTTATTTAGATCCAGTGTTAATAAATAACTTTTAACATAAAATATTTACTTAATAACGTAACATAAATTAACAACAATTTAAAAACACTACAACAAATAAAAAACACAAAATGTGATTATGGCTGTTATCTTGGACAAAATGTATACATTAAAATTACTTAATATGTGTATAAACATCCTATATCTGTCTTCGCATTTCTCTATTTGTGTCTCTTACTACAGCTGTTTCGCCAATCAATGCGTCGTCATCAGGTGAAAAAATTTAATATTCATTCAATACACAATTAATATATTTTGCTTAAATATTCGTTTAATACACACAAATAGACGATGAATTACCGAAAGTTGCCGGAACATCAAGGTATTTACCCAACCCCATCATACAACAGATCTTATAAATGTAATGCTTGGGTCACGTAGGCAATCAAGGTGTCTTTTCCTGCAGGGTAAGTTTATTAACGGGCCTACACAATGTTTAAAAAGTATCCACTTGCTTCGCTCGTGTTAGTGCCTCGGTCCTCGAAGCTGTATTTAAATAAAGAAACCTCCACTCGCGTGAGCTCATGTCGATGACTTGATCCTGAATCTCGTGATTATATTTTGTTAGAGTCCGAAATCACATTTTAGAAAATAACTTCATTATTTGTCATAGTAGAGAGGTGAGGTTGGTAACATTATATCTGCGTATTTCTATATAATTGAATCTGTTATTAGTTCAATACACGCTACTAATTAAATAGTCGTAATTTTGACATTATAAACTCGCTTTTTCTGATTTTCAATAGGGTTCTATATTGGCACACTCTATAACAAAAGTTCATGTTTTTGTAGTCTCACGTGGTTACGTACAGACGACGGACAGATGGAATGTCGAAAATCTCTTGTTCAGTTTTCTGAAAACTCAATGTCAATCATTTACGCTGAGGACTATATTATACCACGTTGCTATGGTAACAAGTTAAAACCATTTATAAATATATTTTATATTTTTAATGTTTAATTTCACTTTTCAACTGGGAACTATCGTAGTAACATTTTTAATAATTAATATTTATTGATTAGTTTTTTTTGATTTTAAGATGGGAAAGTGAGAAAGTTTGTGCAACATTTTTACAAGTTTTATTAATGCAAAGAACCTTAGTCGCTAACTGATCGATTTCCATTTCTAACTGGACTTATTACAGCCTATAACAGAAAGACATTACACAAGGAAGTCTGCATCAGTTGACAGAGTAATTATTCCCGCTACAAATTCCCTCTCGAATCTAGTCTCGCATTTTACAAAAGAAATTCAATTTTCTTTGAGATGCTTGCACTAGTTTAATGAGATTACAAAACGTATTGATGATGTCACAGAGGTACGAGTTCAAGTTTCGACGTAATAAGCTATCACCTCTGCATAGAATCAATACAATCAATACAAAATATTAAATACCTGAAACTCATTGTTGGAGAAAATTAAATAGACATTTCTAAGTTGTTTGACCTTTGAATTTAAGAGAAGTCGGACAGGTGTACAATTTTTTTTTTTTTCAGATTTTTAGATTTTAAGCAATTAATATTCTATGAGATTAGTTGTCTGTATCTATCAGAATTCAAACTGTAAGAATACATACTAAAATTTAGACAACTTGCACAACTAAAATGAGTCGCAACCTCTCATAATATTTTATATTACAACTGTTTTATTGGATTTCACCAGAACAGGACCTCCCGTTCTCTTTCCTACCTACCTAACCTTCAGATTCTTTCTGTAAAATCGCGATTTTAAAATAAGCGTCCAAGATTCCGTATCCTGACGAAGACAGACCTAGATTGTGTCCCATAAGGTTCTGTGTTTGGTCCTCTTCTATACCTAATATAAACCATTGACATTCCCACCCTTCCTATCTTCATCTCTATTTGCGAACGATGAGATGTTCCACTGCAACTTCATGAGCATCAAAATGTTAACACCTTACTCTCTAATAACAGCTACATCTTCTTACACCCTGGTTTCGGAAGTGACGAACAGCCATCATTATTGAAAAACGACAGACCATTTGTTTTGGAAAGAAGACCAAGATGCCACCACTCATGATGAACCACCGCCTAAACTATCCCCTGAAATATATCAGTTATTTATCTCAGAGTAGCTCTGGACATCGGGGACACAATGAAAATGCATGCGTCTACACGACCAGGTAACAGGCCACAGGTTAAAACTTTACCCTATGGTGAACCAGCGTAGCTCGTTAATCTTTCGGACAAAGTTCCTCTAATACGTTAGAGGTCGTGACTAATGCATTCCTGCCTTTTGACCCCTACTTTCAAAGACCAGCAAGTCACTCATAGAAGCAGTTCAGTCAAGACCTTTTGCCAGATCAATAACTCACCATGATTGGTCAGGATCTCGCTCGGCGCGCCAACCATATCTAACTTTGTCCTCTTTCTCTCAAAAATTATTCGTCAAGGCTGCATCCTCAAGCTTCGGCCATATACAAAACATCAGCTCCAACGAAAGACCGCCGAAATTCAAAATGAAAAGACAAAGAACACTAGTTGATCTCTCACCATAACCCTTTAGCAATCCCAACCTCGAAAGCCCTTACCAACTTTGTAACCTGCTGCAACTCACCAATGTAGATCATAACCTGCAACCCACCCCGGTCTCTTTGAACGCAGCATAAGAACAGTAAGTGGATTTTCCAAACACCATGAAACATATGGAAAGAACCTCGCTCCCTTGAGAGTCAGTCACAAGAATAAGAACAACAAGTCAAATAGTATTAAAAAGTAACTATTCTAAAGTGTCCTAGTACCTCAATAGTTAAGGGTGTCACTTCTCTCATTCAGTGGAACCTGAGATCTTGGGTTCAAATCTCGCTCAGGGCACAAGATTTATTCTATCCAATTTGGGTGCATATGAATACCCAGATGACCAAATTATATTACTGGACATTACTAAACTGTAGTCTGACTTATGGTATATTTAGTTATTTTTTCGAAGTTTCCGGAAATAAATTTGTTTACGTTTAGATGTCAGATATTGGAAAAACCGTTCAAAAGATCTTCACCAAAATGTTTATGTCAACTCATCTGTATAAGAAACTAGTTCCTTACACAGGGATGCAAGATATTTGTACTACAGTGAAAAAAAAATTGTAATATTCTATTTTAAAAAAATACAAAACAAATTTAGAAAATCATATTTATTTTATTTTTAATTCAAATAAAAAAATACTGTCTGCTGAACTAGAAAAAGAATCCATATTTAAAATAAACCAAAAATATGGAGTATATCTTTAGTAGTTATTGAGATAACTGACGTGTTATGAATTTCAATGGCAGTTGGACTGCACTTAAAGATTTAATTGTTTTTAAAGAAGAATTATCTCCAACACATCCCGATGCTGACATTTTTTCTTTCCCTGGAACGCAAGTATTCTCATCATTTCCATAATTTTACGACGTTGTAATGTACAACGTAATTAAATGCTTTATTATAAAACCTGACCTTTACAACTTTTATTAAACGTTATCGATAACAATATTTATTAAAAACAACAATTTAAAACGTTTTTGTTAAATAAAATGTTATATAATTCATTAAAATTAATTATATCGAACTTAAATATATTTTATAACTTTTACTAAATTGAAATCAAATTCAACATACTGTATTATTGTCTTTGATATGATCCAAATGTCAATACTGTGTTTTTAGGATATCTTGAGATTCCAAAAATCATATGTTGGACTTCTGTATGTTTACTGCCAATTCTAAAGTAATCTACAGCCAATGTACAAATTATAATTAATTTTGATACGCCGGTTTTAAAGTTGTTTAGTATTTATAGATTGTTCGTATTATTGAAGGGGTTTCAGCGAAAATTTAACATCTTTGTGTATATATAAAAAAAACATACGACGTTTCGTGAGTATAAATCAACTCCTATTATCATTAGATAAATATGAACCTTTCTCATATCACTAGTTTTAGGTTTAGTTTCAACCAGACGCTAGACTAATAGGTTAGGTTGTAACTTTTTTTACTTTCATAGTCTAGGATTATCATTTGACGGCGTTAGTGGATTTATACTTTCGAAACGTCGTGCATTAGATTTTCTATACACAATTAATGACAAATTTCCGCTTAAACCATTTCAATAAATTTGATACGGCACATTATACTCATATATTTCGGTTTTTAATCATTTCTTTTTTATATAAATTTTTGAAGGTATCGAAGACCAAAAAAAATATTCTCTCAAAACAGCTAAAATGTAGACCCCAGTTACTCATCTTAACGCATTTAGTCACCACCTTATATGTGAAATGTTTCGTTAACAAGTGAATTCAACTATGAATGCCGTCTTACAAAACCTCTCATAATCTGCTCAAAGGACTAAGGGCTAATTTTATTGAAATTTAAAGTTTTATGTCCAAATCCAACTAGAAAATAACAAATGATTATTAACTGTCGATTTTTAAAATTATTCAACAACTGTAATGTTCTCTCAGATTGGAATTCCAATTTTGTGATTTTCAACTTTTAAAGTCTGTTCTCGTGTTTACTTTCTAACTCCCGATTCTAATTTCCAACCATTCACACACATACACCTCAATAACAAACTTAAGATTCCTACCGTTTGTTCGCTCATAGAGTGCATACGATTGAATGGATGATAATTAAACTATCTTTGTATATTTACTTCTGTCTGACTAAGAATACATTCTCAGCAACCTGACAGTCAAAACACGTGTTGACTGCGTCACTACAAGAATGTAAATTTATCTTCAAAACTGTGTTACTTCTCTACACTTTAATAATATCATTGATATGATTGCAAAGAATCGCTCTCTATTTATAGGTAGATTATCTTCTCTATGTAATATTACATGGTTAGTGTTTATATGAGTATTTCTGAAATTATGTATTTAAGTATGTTTATACGGTTAAAATACTGTAGGTCTTATAGCGTACTTATCTATGTACCTTAATCTATCAATGTGTTAGATAGGTTTGTTCCTGTCCGCGTTCAGGTAGTCGAATAAGTGAGTCCTCGAGGATACGAAGAGGAAGAAGAATATAGAGCAATCAGTAGTGGATTTTCGACGGTATCGGCTGTTAGGGTAGGTTTTTCTCTGTGAGATTGTCCTTCAATGACTATCGTTCATGTATCAACGACAATCGTTCAACGATTTTTAGAGCAATACTTTTTTGTATTTTGAATGGTGCTGTTTAGCTCAGAGCGATTGCCGCTAGAGTCGCTAATGGTCATTGTAGGCTCTGAATAGTCGCACGTCAGACTATTGTTTGAATGGAAATGGGTGACATCGTAGCTCCCAAATTTTCAGAAAAACAGGATGAAATCCTTATGGCGGAAATTAGTTACCTTCTCTCGTCGTGGCGGCTCTAACATATCAAATTTAAGGACCAACAAGGAAAGCCAATGTCTGGGTAGAACTTGCTGATAAAGATAAGAAACAAGAAGAGTGTTTTTTTTTCTCCTTCGCTTTTTAGTAATTTTTAATTAAGTCGAAATTTCAGAATCGGTTTCTGAAATTTTTATCTTTTACTTCTACTTAATTTGCTCAAAGACTTTTTCTCACAAAACAAACTCTTTGGGACACTTCCCCCCACATGACTGACAAAAAAAAGCTCTCTGGTCGAGAATCAGAGAAACGCAGTCGATCGTAGCAAAATGGACATTTCCGATTATCGTAATGATCAATGATCGTAGAGTGATTACGTAAATAAACGCACCGAGCGTAGCTCACATTTTTAGACCAGATACATTATGATCACGGTTCTGAACTTAGTACAGCTTCTTCCATAGTGATATGTGCCACTGTATTCACTTACTACTCACTATGTAGTCACCGCTAGAGTTGAGTTACTGTAACTAGCTGCCCCAAATATCCAAGACTATGAAATATGAAGGCTATTGATCACTTTCGACATGTTAATTAAAATTATATAGTCTAACAAAATCGGTAAGTTATTTAAGTTTACAGAAATAAATAACAATGCGAACTTATTAAACACATATCATAAATGTATTCGATTTATTCATAAATAAATGTTCACAAAAACATTCATTAAAAATGATCGAAAAAAAAAAGTTCAGAGAAGTAGTTTGTGAACAAAAATAACGGTTGTGGACTAATTAGTAAAATCAATGTCAATTCGTTTTTGTTGTAAATATGAACATAATTTTTATTACAGTATATAAAATGTTAGGCATATTCAGCAACGATAAATCAAGCTAGTTTGTCTGATATTTTTGGATTTTTAAATTTAAATTATAATCTTTAAAAAATTAGTTAGTGTTGTTTAAAAAATAATTTGATCTAACATAACTAAATACAAAATACTTTTATTTTTTGTTACTTCCAAAGAAATATTTATAATATATTTTAATAAGTCTCCAAGTTTTGTTAAATTAAAAAAAGTTTTGACTATTTATAAAATTCTCTAGTCATTTTGTTAAATATCTCCACAAATTTACGTCGGATAAAACAAAGTGTTCTGGACAAAAGTCGTTTGTTTTTGTTGTCAAATAAGATGACGTACTAGAAAATATAGCTTAACTTGACTTTAAAATGACCTTAAAAACGTACACCTAGATAAACAATAAGTACATTAAAAAAACTAGAATTCAAATAACTTTTATCTAATCGTTTTTCTCTAATTCTCTGATTCTTACATATATATATATACATATATATATATATATATATATATATATATATATATATATATATATATATAATATACAATTTAATTATACATGAAAACCTATCAATCAATAACATTAGATTCTTTCCACCATATTGCTTTATAAAAACTGTTTCTTTAAAAAGCAAGATAATATTTTGTGTTAGCGAAATTTCGAAAAATCAGAAATTATATTTAAGTTATTTTCACGATATTTCTGATTCAAAAACAATAAATACCATAGAAATTTTCAATCTCTATTTCGGGACAGCATAAGCAAATAATATGCGTATATTGAATAACTTATATCAAGATTAATAAACAAACCAAGATTTCTTGATAACTTCAGAGCTATAGACGTTCAAAACTCTCGCCGACACGACGTCACAATTAATTCTTGGGTCTTTTATTACATCTCTAACAGTCTTCAAATATCTGATAGAATATTTATGTCGTTTGATAATAACTAATGACCTTGAAATGCCAACAGTCCATTTGTTGAGCTGCTAAATATTTCTTAATGATTCATATCAGTGCAATTTAACTCGATGTTAATTAGTTGTAAATAACTTAATCAAATATTAATAAAAATTATTAAAAATAATAGGGTCACGAAAAAATAAACTATTGGTAACGTAATAATAAATTTTCAATAATGGATAATAGAACCAATTATTTTTTTATATTTTTTACCCGTTAGAAAGGCTCCGTAACTAAAATCTTTAGATTTAGTGTTGAGCGGAAGCCATATTTTATACAAAGAAGGGTTTTCAAGAATAAACGGGAAAACTTTCAGGACATGTTCTACTAGTGAATATAAAGAAAAAATATCATATAAACATAGGTCTGGAAATGGTTCGTTTTCCAGTTATCTCCGATTTTTTTATTTTTTTATTTTGTATACATATTTGGTATAACATTTTTTTACCCAAGTACAAAAAATCAAATCGTTATTTCATCTATTTTCAAAATGGCTGCCGTTTAAAATTTTTAATGTCAATTATCTCGAAAACGGACAACTTTACAAAATATTTTCAAGAAACAAACACACAAAAATACTTTTTTATGACAAATAATTATTTTTTCTGTAACTTAAAAGATAACCGAGTTATTGGCTAAAAACTAAAAAATTTGCCCCAAACAAGTAAAATCGGGATGTTAAAAAAAAATGTCTTTCTTGCTTCTTATGTAAATATATTATAGATTATAAAGGTATCATAATGATAATAAAATTCATAGATTCATATATGTACGATTGATATTACATCTTACAATAGTCAGTTGTCGTATAGTTTGAAAAAACGATTGACGTTTCGGCTATTCAGCCATTATCAAGTTTATTATTGGAAAAGCTTCTCCATTGCACGGAACACAAACATTTAAATAAAATAATTTTTAATAAACATAGGCCTACATAAAACTCATGTCCGATGAGCCCACTGTCTTGCACTGAACTGTTTGTGAAACTGTTTTATTGAATATTCCAAGACAACGGAGAAGCTTCTCCAACAATAAACTTGATCATGGCTGAATAGCCGAAACAACCGTCGTTTTTTAAATTAAACGTGAACTGACTATTGACGACGTTGTAATATCATACTAATGTATAACAATAGTCGTAATGGAGATAAATAAAATAAAAATTACATATGTAAGTATTAATCTATATTTTTCTTCCAGTTTCCAGTTCAGTTTATTTTTCAGTTCAGATTCTATTGGTTTTATCTGGACGGTATAATTTTCATAATGTTCTTAATGAATGTCACTACAAAATTTTTCAAATTAAAATGATTTAAGCGAATTTAATAACCAAAGAATAACAAAAAAACTTATGAGATTCGTCATTTTTATTTTTATCTTAATCAATTAGGTTATGATGCGTACATTTTAACGAACGTTGGTAAAAAATATACTTTTAATATCATACATAGGAATACTAAATTTGATTTTACGAAGAATGACTATTAAACAAAAAACTTAAAATTGTGCTCTACTTTTTTTGTCCAAAAGTATCAGTAATTTAATTTTTTTTCAAAAATGAATGAGTAACCTTTATTTTTGCTAAGAAAGATCGATTTAATAAGTTTCAAAAACCCACGTCTGTTATCGCTTTTTCTGCTTCTATCTGTGCATTTATATATTTGTTTAAAATAAACTAAGGTTATCTCAGAAACGGACCCAAATCCATACTCGGTATACATGCTTGGATTGTATTTTTGAACTTCTTTACAAAACATTTTAATCTATAAAAAACCCTTTCAAAATGGCATTTGACTTTACGTTTTTTTTATGCAAACTGTTAATATTATTATAATAATATTATTTCTATTGTAGGTCTTAGAATATCTGATATCAACAACAACAAAATTTACTATTTAATCAAACTCAACACCTATATGTTTGTCAGTGTTACTGAAGTGTAAAATTCTCAAAATAGAAGGACATGTCTGATTTTAATAAACAAATCCGAAATGTTGGAGTAATGGAAAATTTAATAGTATTGTAGTCAACGACAAAAAATAACGTTATTTAAGTTATATAATGAAGTACAATTAAATTAATTATATCATTATGTATTTCATTAAACAAGCAAATTCATGTATTTGTAGTTTTATTTTTCAGTTATCTGTTTTCGTGAAATTCAAAATCAAATAATTAAATTCGATACAATTTTGAAACGTCTTGCATGTAGGCTAATTATTAAAGTATTTTGTAAACACGTTCAAAAGCCAAGCATGTTTATAAAATATCAACTCGATTTCTAAAGTTGTTATTTAGAAATAGATATTTTTTGAGAAACAAACAAAAACAGCCAAACACCAAACAATATTCCTGACATATTTTATTTGGAAATTTTGGTTTATTTACAAACCTGAATCGATCTTTTATCATGAAAATTATAGTTTTATTTTTTTTTTTAAATCAGCTAATTAAAAAAAAATTGATTTTTATAAATTATATTTAATAACAAAATAAAACTTGACCACATTTGAAGTATTATAATTTAACACTTGCAGATTTAGCATTGATAGTCCACTTAAAGAGAAAATTTGTTTCACAAATTATTTCTTTTATTTGTACAACTATTTACGTTTTATCTTGATTCAACAATTTCAACTCTCTTGAAAATGCTTGTCAAATGCTCGAAACTTTAAGCGCCTAATACTCCTAAACAAGTCGCTTTATGAAACCATAATCAAGTACAAAAGAGTTTTAAAATTTCGAGACCCCCATAAGAAATTAAAAAGTCGGCAGCAATATTGGAAAATTAAAATATTAATATAATAAAAGAACTAAAGTTATTGTCCTAGGCTGTAAAACAAGTTTACTAATCGTTTTTGTTTGATCTATTTCACTTTTTATCACCCCCATCCTCCCAAGCTTGAAAATAGAGATTTATATCTTCTAAACAGTTAGACATCCTCAAACAGATTCAGAAGTTTGGCAAACGTTCAAAATAATGAACATTACCAGTACCAGAGTTGAGCTTTAACAAAGATCCTTAAAATTACAAAAAGCGTTGTCCACTCCTTCGAGGACACAATACATAGACATGCTCGTTGAAATATCCATCACGGTATTATCGCTATTAAAAAATAAAAATAAATAAATAAATAAATAAATATAATGATAAAGACGTACATTTTAAAATTTACTTTATATTATTCCTAAAATTCGCATTAATTTTATACTAGCAAATTTGACTAAAATTGCGACCACGAGAGCGTTTACTAAATATGTTTATAAATACAGTAGTAGGAAAATTTTATCAATTTACTCTGAAGGCTAATGGATAGGATCAGTGGACATTTCGTGGTTTCAGTTGGGGACGTTTTCATGAAGGACAGAAATGTTTCTGTATTAAAAACCCGTTAACAAACAGAAATCGTGTACTTTTAGATTTATTGGTGAGGTTATGGTGTAGACTATAGTAAAAAAATAAAAGCGTAGCGTGTGTGTGTGTGTCACAGGTATAGGACAGTTTTATGATCTACTTGCATCACCGCCGCCACAACAGATGTACTACAACATCGTTGACGCGCTGGTGCAGCTGCGAAGGCTTTCTTTCATAAGACATGGCTTTAATCTCTCATAAGAGGTTCAAGTGGTATCACTGGATTAATTTTAAGCCAACGCTATACGATTTCTGTATTTCGACTTGGCTTTTCCAAGACCACATGCAGATTACGTAGAAATGTGTTCATTTTCAACCTCACCAGAACAACTCAAACTAATATTTTATACAAAATCTATAGATTACGACCAGAACTGTCGCTCGAGATTACAACAAGCGTCGTAGCTTCACTGAGTCAGAAGTTATTACGTGTGAAAATGTCCAGAGACGAGAAAAATATCACAAATGTCTGCGAGCTCTACTCAGTACCGTGTGTGACATTACAATCCCCACTAGGTAAAATATATGTTTTGATTATTTTATTACCACGTGGTTTAATTTGATTTTAGATCTACAAAATAGTTTTTGAGCTCCAACGTAAAACTCTATCCCCCGATTTGATTGTCGTCCGGTTTCTGTAATTCTGTTAGTGACAAGTATTACTTTAGAATTACAATAATCATGAAAATATTGGGTTGTGGAACGAGCATCCTTGGTATTTAAGGAGGGCGCCACTCGACAAACTAAGTGGTTTTAGAAGTTTTAGTGACACATTGTAGGACGTCTGAGAGATGAGAACTCGTTGATGGAGCTGCGTGTACGTGACAACTCCTATATAGTCCTATAATTTAATAATTAGTGGATTGTAGTTAATTATTTAAAGCATTGTTAAAATTGGACAGCTGGCGTTAACCAAGGTTTTTTCAAGCGGAATTAAGTTATAATAACTTCCAAACGATATAAAACTTCCTAATCTCAACGCCTCGTGATTTGGGCTAAATTTCTGAGTGGTAGTTTAATTTAGGGATAGTTTTAGTCTCGTTACAGCTGGCATAGTGCCCGGACTTTTCTGTTTTGTATTAGTAGAATGCTCTGCAGTAACGAACGAAAGGGGTAAAAATATGAGAGGGTACCATGTTGATGTAGAGGAGATACCATCCCTTGACTAGAGTGTTGATACCAAATGTTGTCTGGAGGGGCATCTACGTCTTAGAAGAAGGATGTACTAGATCTCTAGATTTCACTGTCCATTTCACAATTAGGGAACCAGATTAATTATTACTTTGTATCAACTAGACCTACGCAGATCGATGTAGGGTTTTATTAAACCTTATTTTTCATTTCAAAACATTGTAAAGCGGAAACATGCAATGCTAAACATTTTGATTTGCAAATACCTCATCTAACGTTACGTTTTCAATGTCAACATTTAACTCAACGCTTAATCAACGATCCCATTCAGCTTTGCAATCTGAACAATATGATAATCCGAACAATGTGGACGTTTCATTGTTAGATTAGTACGACCGTAATGTATTGGAAAATGTGTCACGGAAATGAGTGATGCAAGACGCTTAGATATGGGTCGCTTATGATAATGTAAATGTGTGCATTAGTAAGAAAGATTTATTTAACTACTTTGTATGTTTAAAGTAAGTTGGATATAATATGGGAAACTAATTTAAAACCAATCGTTATACTTCGAAATATTTTTAACTTAAGAAATTAATTCAATTTCATTTTATTCAAAATTTCAAACAGTCTCTTACTTAGAAATGCTTATACCGGGTGTATCAGAAGTCAATACAGCGGGAGATAAAAATTAAGTTGATTTTCGTAGGTCCCTTGTCGCCTGACTATGTGTTTTAAAAAAAATATTTATAAATCGAGGCAAATTTATTTCACACTTGCTGTATAAGGGTAGAAAGATAATTTATTAATTTCGTGAGCAAAAACTTCTTCTTTTTTTTCTTTTTTTAATGAAATAATACTTAAGTTAAAATACATTTTTACAAGACATTTTTATTAATTAAAAACACACAAATATAAAGTTTTTTTTCAAAAATCAGACTTGAATTTATGTTTGTTTTTTAAACTTTATAATCATTATAATTTTCCAGGTAAATGTCTGTTTTGAAATCCCTTAGCCAAATATAAAGTGAATTTTAAAATTATCTCAAATTATCGATTGTATATTTAAAATAGGACTACAGAGCTCACAGGCCAAACAAGAGTGTGATTTGAATCAAAATGTGTGGGCATATTTAATCCATGTCTTGAGGCTGTTTTTCCCTGTAAATACTGGGGATAGCTGCCATAAAACAAAATTCAAAATATTCTTTGATCAAATTTTACTACAATGTAGCTTATTGTTTGTAGAAATCTTTCCAAAAATGCTGGATTGGCGGATAAAGATGTAATACTAAAAAAAATAAGCTATTATAAAAAAAAAATTAATTTCTCAAAATCAACTTTACTGTGTTCTAGCAAATTTTGAACAAATATAAAGTATGATAACGAAATCCAGCGAGTTAAAATAGAAGCAAAAGACAACTAGTTCTGAAATAATTGTTAAAAACTAACATAATACCTGAACGTTATTGAAAACTTTATTTTATTTTAGAATCAGATTAAGGCCTGCCTATAAGAAGCAACCTGGGTACTATTAAAATATACAGGTGTCTACAAATTATTCGACGAACTTTCAGGAAATAATTAAGTAGGACAAAATATACAAGATATGCCATATATGCCTAACATATATGGCATTCATATAACATAACGCCCTAACCTAGCCTAAACTAATCTAATCTAATCTAACCTAACCTATCTTGCTTAGTTTTCCATCCATCGGCTATTTCATTTGTTTACATAAAATGTTATAACTTTGGAAATAGATAAAATGTTGAGTTCAGATTTGTTATACGCTTCTTTTATTTAAAGTTTTAGAACTCTTCAAAAAAAATATATATAGTATGTTTTCAAAATGGCTGCCGTTTAAAATATTGTAACGTCGAATATCTTGAAACTAATAACTACTTTATAAAACAATTTACAAGAGACAAAAGTTTCTCTTTTTAATGACGAACAAAATGATGTTTGTATTTTTACTGTAGCTTGAAGGATATTCGAGTTACTAACAAAAAACCGAAACACATAATTTCTAAACACCCAAGATTAGACTAAAACCAAAATATTTTTGAATTTTGACTATTTTTAATAACCACAACAAAATCAATGCATCTAATTTCAATTACATAAGCTTAGTGTTAGTAAATAAATTAAATAAATATCCTATCAAACAGCTACTCTTATCAACTACTCTGTATTTGTAATATTACAGTAGTGTTTTTAGGCATACGGTACATTGAAAGAAAAAATAAATTTAAAAAAAAAATTTAATACCACTCACTGCATCAAAATCTAAATATTTCATAACAAGATAATTTATAAAAAATTTTTACTACATGTTAAATATTTAAAACGGTAGCCATTTTAAAAATATACGAAACATTTTTTTTCCTGGTACATTTGTAAAACGTTACATAAAAAATTCGTACACAAAATCTTAAACCAATATACTAATATATAGTTTTTTATTTTAAAACTAAAGTGGCAGGTAAACGGAAAAGTAAGCAAGATAAGTTAAGAAGAAGATTTGTTTTAGCTTTATTTCGTTATCAGTTGTTAGTATACCTAATTGTTTGTAATATGTATTAAATTAATACAAAATGCAATAATGTTTGTGTGTATTTTTTGAAATATTATTTTGTATTTTACAGTTATAAAAAAAAGCCTAAATAAATAACCCTATTTTATGTCTTCCAACTTTTTTCGTTCTATAGTTTTTGATAAATTTTGAAACAAATAATTTTAATGAACACCATTTTCAAACGGTTGAGTAAAAAATTATAAGACTTTGTGATGAGATAAAAATTAAGAGTCTACAAAATTTCGATGAAAATTCCAATCCGTTCAGAAATTAAATTTTGTTTTTGAAAACAAAAACAAAGAAAGATATAGAGGAAAGATAAAGCATTTTGGATGCATATTAACAGGATTTTTTTGTTTATTTTTATATCCAGATCAGTTCACAAAATACTATGGGACATAGTGTAGAGTAAACCTTCAAATGTTCAAAGTCACTCATATTCTGTGGATTATTTTATGAAGTTCTAGAACTTATGTCTATAGAATATGTAAATTACATTACAGTCCTTTATAAACGTTGAAGGCCAACTAAGTGTACATATTCCAATCAATAGTCGATTGCATTCACATCCTGTAGAATTACAGGCAACAAAATATTGCAAATATTTATGTTTTCCTTTAAAATTAGGTTTTTGAAATGATGAATGACAATAATGCAATAAGTTGCAAAATGACTTCACCTCAGTCATGTTCGAATGTGATGTAGGCCATATTTACCTTAGATATGATACTGTCACCGAGCTTGTTGTCATTTCAAAAGTGACAGCAACATAACTCCGTATTGTATTTAGTAAGAGGTTTAATCTGCCCTAAATATTTAGTTATTTGGGACAGTAGATAGTAAAAATTTCAAAAGTCATGAAAATGTTTACTTTTTAAAGTTTTAACTATGTCATAAGCCTTTTATTTTTCTTATCTGTGTGCTTTATTCAATATCATTTATGGGGGATTTACAGTTTTTTTATAAATATTTCTTTTATTTTAAATAACTAAATATGTAATCTGGTTATTTACGACCATGGGCACCTTTTGCACCCTTAGAAATATCGTTAGGTTAGTATTTTTAATAAGGAAAACAAAATTAAATATAGTTTGGCTGAACCTCTGAGGATGACTATGTCATGGAAATAGTTTGGTTGAACCCTGAGGATGACTATGTCATCGAAATAGTTTGCCTGAACCCTGAGGATGACTATGTCATCGAAATAGTTTGGCTGAACCTTTGAGGATGACTATGGCATCGAAATATAATAAATAGCGAAATAAGGGTATTATAATAAACATACTACATTTAAAATACCATTTTTCGTAATTTTGATTGTCCATTACTTTTAAACTGAGCAAGATACTAAGCTCTAGTTAGCGCCATTTGCTTTGTCTTTGGATAATCTTACATCGATGTGCCACATGGCCTACCTTTACCTTTATGATTCCTAAACCACCCCCTCAATCCCTCCAAAACCATAGAGGGTCAGATATACCTCATATGTCAAAATATACCTCTTGTTATGCATCAAAATATGTACTTAATCAAAAGATAATTCTGTTAATTATTTTAAGCAAATAATAATAATAATAATAATAATAATAAAGAGTGTTAAAAGGTTTTTTTGAACACTCTGCATTAATATTTAATTATAATAACACACCTCGAATTTGATTATGAATTTTGTGAATTTTATAAAATATTCCTGCAAAGCCCCCAAATATAAGCCTATAGTGTTTTTTAAGAGAGAGTGTTTTTTAATGCAGATTTTTTAAACAAAATCTAATTTCCTCTCTTCTTTCTCAAATACTTTTTTTTTTTTTTTGGTTTTTGCAAGGTATTTTACAGTATTTTATTATATATATTTTTTTGTACAGCCGGGTTTGTTCATATTTTTAACATTTCACTAAAATTGTGAACAAAATCTGCGGATTTGGTGAAAGTGGCGGATTATTTGGTTTTTCAAACGACAACCAATGAACTATCATTTCTTAGGGGACAATTTTGTAGTAATCTTCTTCTTTTTTTTAATTTTATTTTTTATTTTTTTATTTTTCATACTGTAGCAGTTACACCAGATTATAGTTATCGAAAATGTAAAAATGTCACGTGATACCCACCCATCAAATTTCATCAATATCGGTCTACGCGTTTGGGCTGTAAAACATTATACATATGACACACCATTCCAAAAAACCTTTTTCGGACTCTAGAGACGTAGAGACCCCAACACGAATATATCCTTACAAAATTTGACAGCAAAGTTACCTACCTATATCCGAAAATGTAAACATAATTATATATATAGCCTACTCTATTAGTTTTCTTTGAGTAGTTAATTATCTGTGAATAGTATTGGACTTAGTTCTGTTACTGGAATAGTTTTTTGTGTGTTTGTTACCCCCCCCCCCAGTCACATTCTACATTGAGTGTAGTTTGTCTTGTATTTGTAAATTGTTTTGTGTGGGAAAATGTGTGTTTTTTTTATGGAAAATAGCGTTGAGGGTTTGTGTGATTGTAGCCAACTGAGTGAGGTTGATGATTTAGTCTGTGAAAAGTAATCTTGTAATTTGTGTTTCAAAGATATTTAGTTTTTTTTTGTAAAAATGTATTATTGTTTTTTTTTTTTTTTTTTAGGGTTTATGTGAATGTAGCAAACTGAGGATGACGATTTAGTAATCGAAACGTCGTCTTGTATTTGTATTGAACAAATAAAATGATTTTGTGGTAAATTGTGTTTTCATTCCGATAATATTTAGAATATTAATTCTTAATTTTATTCCTGTAAATGGCAACACTTGTAGACACATCAATCACATTTTGTAGAAAGTTTTGTTTCCTTTCATTTGATGAAGCTTAATTGTAATTTTATACCAATTCATACAACAGCCAATTTTGAAGAAAGCACAAATGTATAATTTGTAAAAACAGAAAATCATACCAATACTATAGTTTAAAGTAGACCCCCCCTCCCCCAGGTCTTATATTGTCTCATCTGTTTACGTACTTACTAAACAGTTTCGTTATATTAATTAAGTAGATTGAACTGTAAGGAGGGTGTAAATCATGTAGGCCTACTTGTTCTCTATGTACGAAGTTAGCACGTGACGGTCCTTTTTATGAAAACTATCAAATGGGAATCAACTCATTGTTTGATATGCGGAGAGAAAGGGTTTATCAGTGAACTGAATTGTTTGGAAGCTTCTAAAGTAATAACAAATGCAAAATTTTTTTTTAAAATACCTATATCGAACGTTTGTTTATGCCCATATACTTGTAAATATGTGTTTTAATATATTTTTTAATGATGCTGTCAATAATGGGAAATATATCTGGTTAGGGAAAATTAATAAAGTATAAAGAAAGACGATAAGTTAAATTTATAAATATAGGCAAGAAAGACAAATTAAAAAAAAAATTAATTTATGAAAAAATTCCAGCATAAATTAATTTATCTTTAAGAAATTAGTAGGGATACAGAAAGCTGATGTAATGATAACCCAATCATGTTCGGATGATATGTGAAACCTTACCGTATTGACGGTCTTAAAAAATGGTTAAATAAACAAAATAATGTTTTTACCTTATTACATCCCTCTATTCCATGGGAGAATTGAAATATATTTTTTAAATCTTAAAGACCAATGAGCTCATATTATGGCTACTAATTGAAAAACAAATTGCCCTAACAGTATTCGACTATTAGTTTGTACAATATTTTAATTTAGGTCTATTTTCAAGGTAACTACAATAGTTGTTTGTTCGTAATAAAATATCGAATCATCTTCGTTTATTCTAATAATTTTAAGTAAAACATCTTAAAAAGTTTAGAAGATGACTTTAAAACTATTAAACAATAAACCAAAAAACACAATGAGTAAGCAATAATAAACCAAAATTAGGACTCACTGTGAGTGTCGAACTTCCTTATGATAGTTTCAATAATAGTGGTCCTAGGGGCGACGTGGCCTCGTCGTACTGGCATTACGGACAGCAAACAATTCCACGGCACACAAATTCAAAACCACAAGAATTTAAAAAAAAAAAAAAACTAAACGTAAACTTGGTTGCACATTTTCTAAACACTAGTCGGCTAACCTTAAAATATCACTCGGGATAATATTACGCATAACCTAACAACTGCCAAGTCGATACTATTTCTAAACTACAGGAACCTAAAACTGACTCGATACAACTTTCACTACTATTTTTGAATTATTTTTTTTAACAATTTTATTCTCTTTGTATTTTTAACACTATTATCTAAACATGAACTAATTTTAATAGGTAAACGATATCACAATCAAATTAAACTAAAAATAAAACCGACGCGTATTTACATGGCGCCGTCTTTCCGGCTCGCCCGACGCCACAGAACTGAAGTTCGCCGCGACAACGTCGGGGGAGATGTTTGTTTGTTGTAACTGCATAAGCGCGCGCTGAATGTTACATTCATTGTACACACTCCCGCATAAACTGTTTATCAATAAAGTTTTACTGGAACGAAAGTGACAGGTTGAACGGAAGAGTGGGTGGGGGAAAAGACGCAAGCAATCAAGAGATATTTTATTATTGAATTAGATTTTCTTATGATCAATATGAGGTTATTACGCTATTTTATTTTGTAGTTATAAAACTTTTTGATAGAATAAAACTCGAACACAAGATCTCACCAAAATGACGTTTACTTAATCAAACGCTTTTCAACGACAAAGTCGACATCCTCAGTGATTACTGAGCAACAATAACTAAACTATAACTCTAATATAGGTTTGCTTATAACAGATTTTTACTGATATATCTGTTTAAAGGTCCCAAAACGTGTCTGTGCAGTGCTTTACAACCCAATCGCGAAACAAATTTTAATGGAATTTGGAACATGGTATATTTTAACCCAGATGGTTTATTTAGTTGGTTTTGATTGTTTTCTTTGTTTTTATAAACTTTCGATAATCACTAATTTGATGGTAGCTGCAAAAAACAAACTAAAAATTAGGATTTTCTGCAAATTGGCTTAAACGATTTTGATCAAATTTAGAATGTGGGTATATTTTAACCCACATGATTTATTTGTTTGTTTAGTTTGTTTTTATTCTTTCAATAACTCAAAATTTGAAAGTAACTGCCACAGAAAAAAATACGATTTTTGTTAAAATCTACTCGAACGATTTTGATCAAATTTGGAATATGTGCATAATTTAATCGACATGATGTATATAAATATTTGAGGGTAACAGCCATGAAAAACAAAAAAATACGATTTTTGTCAAAATTGGCTGGAACGATTATAATCAAATTTTGGTCGTGTAGTCACTAAAGATGAAAACAAAACGTATTGGTCATCATTGTATTGTGAGTGAGTCCGAAGTCAACAAGAAAGCCACATTGTCAAAACACTCGCCTTATCAGATCAATTCGATAAGCCTCGTGCCTCTAGGTGTACCTACACTCCTCCCCTACAACATATTTAGCCTACTGTCTCTTTGTCTTCAGTTCACTTTGAAACATTGACCAATGTCTGTTCTTTTAAGGTTATGTTCGAAAAACAGTTTCTTCTGTTTAAAGTGTTTTGCGATACATTCATAGTGTGCATTTATAATAAATTGAATATTTAAATAAAACCAAGAAGCATTTATGTAAAAATTTCGTGTATTTTATTTGCGGAACGTGTATTTTTGGATTCAATTGTACATTAATGGTACTTCAATTACATCAAAGGTCAAATTGAATATTAAATCACCATATTTTAGTTCGGTAATTATTTGATAAGTCGATATTAGTATTATTTTTTGTCTAATTCTTTTACTACAAACCTTATATTCAAATTGCAATATAATATTTTAATGCGGAATGCACTTTATCACTTAAAAATTTACGAATGAATATGTATACATCGCAAAGGAAATTCTAAAGTTCAAAAATGACTTCTGATACGTTCACTTTTAAAATTTATTTAAAAAGAAAGTAGCCTAATTATTAAACCTATAAAAATGAAAACTATTATATTTTGAAAATGCAGTATAATTGTAATCGGTTATTACCAAACATTTTATGGTGCTAAAAGTTGCATAATTAATTTAGAAATATGGTTGGTGTTAGAAAATGTCATTTCCAACACTTTCATATGAGTCAATTTATAGAAATTACAATTTTAACAATTTAAATTGTTCAAGTACACATATTTGATTGGCCCTGACCGCGAACCGATTATTACAATTGGTGGGGTTTTTTTTTTAATTATTTATTTTATCGACATTTATGTTTAAAATGACTGCAATATTTGAAATAATTACATTGAAATACCATATAATAAACGAGTGTATATATTGCAAATGAGATGTAGAACAAACAACATGAGTCCGAATTAGACAATATTAAGGCAACAAGAACGTCAACCTCACGCCATATTGTTTGTTACACCAATCGCTCTATCAGAACAATTCAATTAGATCTATCACCTCGAAATATCACCTCTTTCCTACAAACTACTTTACTTTTATTTATCTCAGTTCACCATGACCAATGTTTGTTCTATTAAGCTGAGTTTACACATACTGTTTTTTCCACGACCATTGCTGCTGTAAGGTCAACGGTGGTTGGTTTTCTCCTTGTTCCCACATACTTGTATCGCAGTGTATTAAGAACACATCTGTATATTCCTCTGCTTTCGTTTCGTTTGAACTTGTGGTTATGGATGTGTTCGACCCTAAAACCGGGGTAATTTTATCGGCTTGAGGAACCTTGCTAACACGAGAAATAGGAGAAGGGAGCGTCGTCCTAAAAACAAAATCGGGCCGTGCACTATACATCACGGTGTCGTCCCAAGAAAACTGTGGGAAAGCTATACTAGCTTCCAGGTTCGGCTGGTGGGCTACCCTATCCCATATAGGTGGGTAATGCACCCCCCCCCCCGGTATGTGATGTGGTTGGTGAGGATAACGCGTAAGCGACCCGACGGCGACTCATCAAACGTGGCTTGGGGAACCTTGCCGACATGAGTATTATGCGAGCATGCTCACCCTGTCCGCTTCTAAGAGCATGCGCTCAAAATGGTTTCGTGTTGGTAGTGGTGTACTAATAGTAGATTGCTCCCAGTGCCTATCTTCGGAAACTCCAAGTACGCCTGCACTTCTAGTTCCTTGGAACTAGGTTAGTTTTTAACTTGAACTCAAAAGACAATATAGTTATGGACGCGTTAGTAGTGCGCATGGAAGGATCACTCAGAAGTTTTTGGGTGCAACCGTATAACAGAGAGAGAATCTTCAAAACGATTCTGTAAATTGGTTTAAGATGTAAAAATAAGCTAAAAACCAATTTTTTTGAATTGTTTACTTTATTTTTACTAATTTTATGATAGGTGGGTTCAAGACGACCCCACTGTGCAATTGGAATACTTTTAAAAGTACTTTGAAATATTTGACTGTTTTATGTTTAGGATATAAAAAAAATAAAAACAATTGTTTTTGTAATTTTACATTATTTATTTATATTTGTTACAATATATGGGTTCATTACGGTCTGTGTACAATTATTATGGTACTCAAAAACAGTAGGGAAAAATTCTACACCACAATACAATTCGGCCTAAATGTAAAAATAGAAAAATCGTGTTTGATGATAGAAAAACTGAAATAAACTAAGTCTACTTATTATGGTATTCTAGAAAGACAGTTTTTCTTGTCACTCAAGCATATTTCTACGTCACAAGTTGTACACTTCCACCTGGAACAATGCTCATGTTCTTTTGTGGAGCAGTGGGCACATCTTCTCTGGCCATTGTTCGCACATCTTGTAGGCATATGAGCGCACTCAGAATACCTTACTTCTTGAGAGACAATTGGCTTGAACTTGTTTACTGGTGGCAATGAGGGACGCCTTCCTCTTGTCTCTCCTCTTGGTACCCCTATGAGGGCTCCGGATACATTTAGTCGAAACTCTTTTAGAAGTAGAGGTTTTCCCATGTCTGTGGCATTTGAGTTGAAGATGACTAATGCATTCACTACTGTTGTATCCAAGAAGTGGAAGAAAAGTCTGTGCCACCACTTTTTCGATTTTCTATCAATGGCATACGTAGTTTTTAGCATATCAGCTTTGTCTACATAACCCATGTGGTTGTTGTAATCCTTTACCAAAGAAGGACATTTCACTACTTTGATTGATCCATCATGCTGTTTCCTGTTGACGGTGCTTAGTTTATTTGGGTTGTGGTAATTAGACACAAAGTTTATTCCTTTTTTGTCTTTCCACCTTACAGCTACAATTCCTGTTCTTGTTGACATGAAAGAGAACTCGCCATGTTCCATGAGTTTTCCGTCTGGGAAACATTCATTAGGGAAAAATACTCTGTCGTAGTTTATAGTACCACATGCTTGAATGTGGTGATGTTGTAAGTATATCATCAAAGGAACTGAATTGAAATAATTATCAAAATACACTCTGTAATTTTTTCCTATGAGTTCAGTAGTCAGGTCTGTGATAACTCTTTGGCCCAATGCTGTTTCTACTTTGTTTTGTTTCTTCCCTTCGTACACTTCAAACTGAGAAACATATCCTTTATCATCGGCACTCACTCAAATTTTGTATCCACGCTTTGTGGGTTTATCAGGCATATACTGCTTCAAAGAGCATCTTCCCTTGAAGGGGACCATGCTCTCATCGATTGATTGGTATCGAGACGGGTAATAAGAGTTTTTGTAGGATTCTGAGAGTTTGTCCAAAAGCGGTCTGATTTTATAAAGTTTGTCATAATTAGGAGAACCTCTAGGGGGCATATCATTGCTGTTGTTTATGTGGAGATTGTTCAGCATCCAACCAAATCTGTTTACTGACATGGCTGAAGATATATACGAATCTCGAAGCTCAGGCATGGAGGACCAATAATCTCTGTACGATGGCAGTTTCTTTATTCCCATGAGAATATTTATTCCGAGAGAGACTTTCATTTCTCTTTTGTCAGTTGGGTTCCTAATAACACCCCCCCCCATTTTGCGTTGCATAAATTTTGGTTTGATATACTAACAAATCAACTAGCTCATCAGAAAAGAGAGCGGAAAATGTATCAATAGAATTTTCTGTTTCTACCTGAGGACCTGTAAGTTCATGAAAATCATCTTGTATATTTGTCTCAAAATATAACTCTTCCCATTCAACTGTTTCTTTATAAATCCTTGTAGCCAGAGGTTCATCGTTGTCAACACAATCATCAGTAATAACGTTTTGTTGAATGGGTCCTTGATTAGCAGGCTCTTCAATCACTTGTTCGGGTTCTACATTGATTTGGGCTGCATCGTGTGGAACTTCCACCAAAAAAGAGGTTCTTCTTCTATTTCCATTTCTAAATTATCAGGAATTTCAACTGGTTCCCAGGGAAGAACTATGTCCGATGCTAGGTCCAAGAAATCATTGTTTTGAAGCTAAACCCCATCTTCTGATACAACATAGTTACCCTCAACGTTGTCTTGTAAGCCGGCAACATCTGCTTCCTCTTCATCCTCTGATTCTGGACCGGATGGTATGTCGGCTGTTTCTGCTAAACAAACCTCTATGTTCCGGTCGTTTTTTGGAAATCTTGACATTTTTCTGAAAAAATATATATATAAGTCAGACGTAGTAAAAAACATCATTTTATACTAAACACATACGAAACATTATTTATTTAAGCCTAACTAATAAAAAGTGTTTTATTTAAATAATAGTCACACTTTAGGCTTTTCTGAAAAAATCATAACATAAATCATAAATTTTTGTTAGTTTTACATTATGTAAAAAGTTATTCTTAGTAAAAATAAAACACATATAATTCGTTCAACTATAAAAACCACGTGTGACCATGCCGAATGCACAGTGGGTTCATGGTGAACCCACCTACATTTCAACCATTTTCTCCAACATTTACAATAATATCATTATTTCACACATTAATTCATTATAAGAGACCACTAAGGAACATAAATAATACGCACCTTTGTTTTCTATTTCACGTAGTTTGAAGTAAAAAAGTACAGCCCGACGTAGCAGCATGCTCGGTTTGTAGCAACAGTCACTAACTAGACACGGTGTTCTGTAAAACACCGAATAATGGCGTAGTACCTATGAAAATCCGCTAGAGTGAAGCTCTAGTCACTGCCTGATGGGGGGGGGGGATTAAATCTTGTCCTAGTATGCAGGAACTGGCAATAAACGAAAAATAAGGTGGAATCACTGTGATCCCACCGTGCTCCAAAGGGTTTATTGAAAATTTTGCGACCTCACATTTCTAAGTAGGATGTAGGATTCTAATTGGAGAAACCAATTAAATGTTGAGGAAAAGCTTTCGTCCCAAAGCGGATGTTGATACTGCACTATACATCCGCAAGGAATCATATCTGTTGTATACAGGAGAGCAAGAGTAGTGTGCTGTTGTCAATTCGAAAAGCTCCCTGCAACGAGGCTAACCCCGAGTGAGGCTACCAAAGTCTTGCAATTTTAATAGAGTTATAAGTAGTTTTATTATGCGTGGATAGTTTTTTTAAATTTTAATAATTTAATCATGTTTAGTTAACTGCTACATTAACATAATGACACATTTATTTTTTTTAATGTTTTTTGCTTTAACGGTAATAGTTATTTCCCCTGTAATAATAGTAATAACCCAACAAAATAATTAATATTCATTTTTATTTGTAGTTTCTTGGATTTTCAGGGGGAAGATTTCTAATAAATTTATTTAATTAGTCGGAAAAATATTGTTTTCATTGAGAAATTTCTCGTGATTCCATTACAAGGAAGGAAAGCAGCTACGGGTGTAATTTATGTTAAATTGTTCGGTAAATTATCCTCTTTGCAACTGTGACGCTAAACGCAATACACAATCTATGATTTTTCCGTTTTCCGAAAGCCTTAAATGAACGAAACTGCAGAAGAAACGCTGTGCCAAGCTTTGTCACAGCAGTTGGCAATTCGCACCGTCCCTATTGGTTTCTTCATGGTCACACTGTTTACTGGCTCCTCCCTCAAAATTAGCTTGTATATTGACATTAACTTAAAGCTATCCATGGAGAAAAAAAAACTTTTAAAATATACAATCGTAGGCTGTTATCGGGTCACCTACGGCCATCAATAGAGTTATCTTATTACCAACTCCATCTGATTTCTTTGTGTTCAGCCACTCATTTCATCCGTCAATTCTCCGTCGGAAATAATCAACAATCGGTGAAAAACGTGTGTAAACACAGCCTCAAGGTTATGTTCGGAAAATAGTAAGATTTATTGTGTTCAAAGTGTTTTAGATGTAATCATAGAGTGCATTTATAATATGTTGAATAATTAAATAAAAACCTAGTATCGTGTACTTAAAAGCTTTGCGTATTGATTTTCGGGAAAGTATATTTTTGCATTCAAATGTAACATAAACGTGATGAGACCTTGTGAGTTACATCAAAGGTAAAATTGTACATTTGATCTATAAATGTATATTAGTTTACGTGCCTTTTATGTGTATTAATAAAATAACATTACATTTGTTTAGTTTACTATGGCCAAAATAATATAATCCCGTAATTTTTGCTCCATCTAATCGAATTTGTTATCATTAGATAGTTCTATTTGTATGTTGAAAGATTTTTATTTTTCCAAAGTTGGCAATGCTTTAACGATCGTGTCAGCTGACTCATATGTAATTGTAGCTAATTATTATACATAGCCTAAACTGTATAAAAAAAAAGAACCGTCGCAATTCTTGTCAAATGGAAATCACATAGAAAAATATGTTATTTAAATTTGTTACACACAATTATTATTTTGCGTTTTCTAAGTAAATTTATAACACACTAGTTTCATAGTTTTAGTTATATTTGGTTTTAAATATGCCTCTAACATCCACCAAAAACCATTGGTGTTTTAGGAACATTTCTACAGTACTTCTGGGGTTATTATATACTATCTTTTTACTTTACACCATGTACCATAATAGACTGTCATTGTCATTTGTAAAAATCAATTTAAATAGTATTAGAATCGAAAAACTTCTATAAATATTTTAAATTTTAATTGAAGTAAATTAGTACATTTTGTCAAATCAAACTAGCTTACAAACTGTATTATTTTCTTTTACCTACTTACATAGTAAGAAAACACGACAATAAACAATAATAAATAAAGGAAAAATACAATCGAAATTTCAAATATCGACTTTTATTATGATAAACAAAGTACAGAAGCAAACAAAATTCTATGGAGTCATTAAATAAACTCTACCATGAACGTCGATATCACCAAGCTTGTCTACTTCATTTTAAAATATTCCTAGCCACGTGCGTGTTCTCTACGACACACTTTTTACAGGAAAAATACAGCTTATGCACTAGAATCCGATATCCAGTCACGTCCTTTCATAAAATGAATAAATATTGCTTTAATTCAAATGAATACTGATCTTGCAGTTTATACGTTAATATGACAGAACGTGAATCAACTCGCTTGACGACATCGAATTTAGTATTGACATAAGCATATTTAAAATTCCACAAAATTAGCTGCTAAGCTTTCATAAATATTAACTACCGATCAACCCTTTCAAACGGCCGCCATTTTGAAATTTTACGACTAATATTAAAATCTACCCAACAAGTTAAGTGTGCAGTAGGCCTATAACAAACACTCTTCAGTGATACACTAGCTACACCAATCAAACTATGTATCACTGAAGAGGACGACCTTGTCGTTGAAACGCGTCTGATACTTAAGCGTATTTTTTGTGAGAATTGTGTTCTGTGTGTTTGTTATACTGTATAATTTTTTTCATAAGTCAAGCTCAACATAATAAATAATAATAATAAATAATAATAATAAATGTATTTATTTCCTCAATCTGCTACAAATTAATCAATTAATTAAACAATCATTCCCTTTCTTTTTAAATAATTAAATAATACATAATTAAACAAAAGTCACCAAAATACAAAAATAACTACACACGTGTCCAAGTTCAAACACTGTAATAAACTTGCCAAGACTGATGTCAACGTAATAGAGTTAAGTAATATAAGTTAAGTGTGATTAAAATTCAAGTAAAATATTATATTAGAAATAGTTTATTACTGATTTATTTCTAATTTTGAGAATATATTGATAAATTACTATTATATCGTAGACACTTTGTTTGAGTATCATAGCACGCATATTTCAAAACACTAGGTATAATGGACATTGTAGGAAAAAGTCATTAGCGAAAATCAAATTTTGAAATTTTAAAGCACATTTATACGGAAACGTAGTTTTAAAAAAAATTGTTCAAATTAAATTGGAATAACATCTCTGGAAAATATTAACCTATGATTCATTTACTAATACTAACGCACGCACACACTCGGGCAAGCTTTGAAATTTAAAGTTTTAGTTTTAAATTTTTAGAGGCGATATTTTAAATTGTGTTTTATTAAATTTCTAAAATTAAACTCTAAGCCATTTTTTAGTTTGCGAACATTTAAAATGGTGATTGTTAAATATATATACTTCAAAACTAATCATTAGGTTTCTAAGTGCATATTAAAATTATTATTTACAATCGTTTCAACTGTTTTTTAATAACTTTCGCGAGAATGAATCTGCTTCTTTTTGTCTAAATTGAAAAATAGAGCTTCTAAGTGCACAACTAAATTACGGAAGTACATGAATAAATTGGAAACAATCGCTTAAATTGAATACTGGCTCATACACTGCAGACGAACGTTTATGACTACAAACTTTTCTTCTTCTTTTATATAAGTTTGTTTATAGAATAATCTGATGTAGGAAATAAGTCCAGTTTGATTTTTAAAAATACACCACATTACACAGGACAAAAAATATACGGTGCTTGTGGAAAAGATTAATGATTTTCTGTTTCTTGTAGTTTAAGGGCAAACAAGTCTTCATCGACTAAAGAAAGAAATGCCATAAAAAATATTCTTAATCCTGGAATACAGCAAATTATAATGTATATGCTTACGTCTTACAGTCTTATCATGATAGAAATCATATTTTACTTCCGTAGTAATAAAAAAACATTGTTGAATACTGTTATCGATTTTATTACTATTTAAAATTGATTTTCTCAAATGGCAATGGCCGATGTGATGAATATAATGACAGATTTGATTGATATAACATGTAAAGTGAAAAATTGATTAAATTTCGCGTCAGCTTTCTTGAATTTTAACTTCAATAAATTTCTCGAAAATTTACCTCCTTCCTTTTGAGTAATTCAAACAACGAGCTTCCAGTCCACAATAAAAAAAAATAGCAAAAAATAGATGCAGGCCAATACACTGAAGACCTAACTAACTTACAAAAACTTTTCTTCTTCTTTTCTACAAGTTTGTTTATGGAATAGACTGGTGTAGAAAATATACAGTTTAGATTTAAAATTATGCCTACACCACATTGTCAGGGAGATAAAGTACGTGCTTTTGCAAAAAGATGAATGATTTCTTTTTCGTGTTGTTTACAAGGCGAAAAACTTATTCATCCCTTAAAAAAATGTTAAAAAGAAACAGACTACAATTCCTGGAATACCATAAATTATAATGTATCTACTTACGTCCTACAGTTTTATCAATGTGGAAATCATATTTTACTTCGGTGATAACTAAAATTATTGTTGAAAGGTATTTTTCGATTTTATTAGGCCTACTATTTGTTATTGTTATTTAAGAAATACTAAAATACCAATAACAAATGACAACGGCAGACTATTTTGATCGATATATGGTGTAAAGTGAAAAGTTATTTTAACCCTAAAACTGGTAATCGTTTCCTTAGAACCCAAAGGGCTTTTGTCGGACGTCGCGGTTTTATAATTTTACATAGAAAACTATAAATAACATTATATTGTACAAATTTTAAAAAACCTTTTTTTTCCCCAAAATTTGAAATTTATACAAAATTTGCAAAATATTATTAAAAACAATAAACGTTGTACACAAAATATTTTATTAAATAATTAATTACAACTACAAAAGAAGAGAAATTAGTTTCTTTCGTCAAATATACCAGCTATTAATTTATACCAAATTTGAGATGATTGAACAACAATCAGTGGGGGTAAATTGCTTTATGTAAACGTCTACATATGCTATGCTATCAGTAGTAAGGAAAATTAAGATGCTATTGCGAATTTCACCAGTTCTAGCGTCTTTCGTTTTGTTGTTTAAAAGTGAATAACCTCTCGGTCATCATCGCCTTACAAAAAAGGTTAGAAAAGAACATAAAATAAAAACCAATAGTCGTCGAATATTCTAACACTGTTTGGGTCGGAAGAGATCAAGTTTTGGTTAAAAGGGACTTGATAGGACAGATAAAAAAAAACTGATTTAACCCAAGACTAAATGAAGAAAGTGATAGATCTGGTTAGGTAGGGTAAATTGGGATTGCCACACTACTATAACTGAGACTCTGATATGAAGATCACCTGCTTTAAAATTCATAAACAATATTAAAGTATATTTATAATATTCAAGACATACAATAATATTACATTAGTATTCAAGTCCGTATAAAAGTTCAATATTATTATTTCAGGAACGTTGTTTTGTTTATGTAAAAATTACGATCGACAATATCTGTAGCAGTTCTGCGAATAATTTCTATGCATGAGTTCCAGTTAAATATATTATTCCCTGCTTCACTGAATTTATGAATCACTGTGATGTGATATCAGATTGTTTTACGCAGAACGCAAAACTTGAGTATTGATCACGCTGGCATATTTAAATGAATTACGTAACCATGATAAGACCTGTATAAAATCTAGAGTACAGGCCCTATATTTTTTTAACTTAATTTTAAATGTGAAATAATAAAGAATCTCTAGATTTACATTTTAACATAATACAGTATTTTCATTCTACTGGGAATGTATGATGAATATTTATTTATTTTTTATAAAAAGTTAAGTATAAAATAAATGGCGCGAAAATATTATTCAAACTTTTACAATCAGTAAATAAGGAAAGAAACACTCGTAACAGGGGATACACTGACATTGTTAATTGCTGCAAAAACGTAACAACCAAGCAAAATTATTAGTCTAGAAATTTGGTAATCGAAAAATGAAAATAAATATTTGACGCCATTTTTGAAAAATACTTATATATTTAATTCACGGAATAAACTTGCTTTGCTTAAAGACTAAATATGTCCTCATCGTACTTAATTAAAATTTAACTTTTAACTAGGGCGGTTTAATGTTCATTTTTAGGGTCCTTAGGTAAAACCAAGGCGTATTTGACAAAAAATATGTAAGTGCTTGTCTAAATGTAAAGTGTCAGATGTAACCCCCCCCCCCACTTCTAACTTGAACACGGCGTGAACTACAAATCTGAAATAAAAAATTATTTTTATTTGAAATTAAATCGCAGTGGATAATCATATATTATAGTTTTAGTACGACGAATACAACTTAATTTAAAAACACAATTATAATGCGTAGCTTATAGATTTTAAAATATGTTTTTTTAACATGTTAAACACACAGTTCACTAAGCATTAAAATATTAATTATGTTTTATTGATTTCTCTTAATTAGGGTCCTTAGGTAAAACTAAGAACCCTAAGGGTACGAACAGAACAAGTGTGTCGCGGTGGATGCAACTAGTTAAGTCGCGGTCGATGTCGACATCCATGTAAAACAAACACATTGTAGTGAATGGAAGAGGACAAAGGAGGTAAGTCGCGGTGGAGGTTTAGCGCGATGCCATCCAGGAGGTTTACATCGATGCTTTTGAAAATCAAATGAGTTTGTTTTACATGGATGCCTACTGCGCGGTCTACAAAGATGCTTCCCTGTGATTGGTGCTTTCAAGACCAAGTTGCCATTCCCCTCCACAGCAGCTCGCATAGAACACGTCTCGGCGTTTGTCATTCCGTGCGCAAGGGTACTATAGTTGCTACCTATAATCTCTTTTGCGTATTGCGTTCATTTTTGAATTTCAAGTTCTAAATATGAAGGAAGATCTGATACCAATTGTGCAACTCACTCACGTATTGTGGGTATATTACCTATCAGCTACCACTTGGTGACAGTTGACATTTCATCACTATCATCACTTGACTCACACAACATCGCAAAAGCACAATCTTTTTGTCAATCAAATTTCATCAAACTACTTCACTTGAAAGTGGTCCTAGCTCGACTGAGCAGCGCAGGTAACCTCCTTGCTATGTGCTGTCGACTAGTAGCATCCACCGCGACCTCCACCTCCACCGCGACCAACTTGTTCTGTTCGTACCCTTATAAATTTATGCGCGTGACTGGCTGTTTATAGTCGCAACCCGTGAATACAGACAAGACGATAAATCCTATATATTTCAAACTTTGTATTCATATTCTTTGTATTGCCCCACATATAAATTTAGCGGTAACAAACAAAATTGCCTTGGGGTAGTTAAGGGGCAAAAACTATTACTGTAATTTTTTTAAATATTTGTCGTGAGATATGAAATAAAATTAGAAGTTTTTCTTAATATGAAAATGCATGTTTATTTGAAGAAAATATTGGTATGTTGGCACTAGACCAAATGTTAAGTTTCAGATATCATGCCTCCCCTTCTTTAATTTAAACACGGCGTGACCTACAAATCTATAAAAAAAATGAATTGTATTTGAAATTGAAATGAAGCAGGAAATCATGTACTATAGTTTTCAGTATGACGAATATATTATGGCGGAGGTGGAGCAGAGCCTTAATAATGTTCTAAACCTACCTTTAAATACCTACATATAATGTGTATAGAAAAGGTTATATAATTGCGATTTGAAGTACAGGAAGTTCTAACAAGTTTTTTTTTTTTTTTTTTTTTTTAATGTCTGTCTGTCGTTTATGTCCATAACAAATACACAAATAAATAAACAGACAAATTGGAAAGAGGTTGAAATAAAACATTATCTAGCTTCATTCAGCCATACTAATAATGTTGAAAAAGGTGCAAAAATATTGCACAAACTTTCTCTCACACACATCCACAATCAAATTTAATTGTTACAAAATGTCAGTTCTATAGGTGACAGTAAAAAAATTAAATGAAGCATTAACGCCGTATTTGTAAAAAAAAAAAAAGATGTTTTTATGCTGTCATAAGGACTAAAGTAGCATCGCTTTTAGGTTAAATGAGTTCTCAGTGTGATTCATATTTGATTATTGACAGCAATCAAGGTTCGTTTTAATTTTTTTGCCAATTATAATCAATCGTAGCCTATTATTAGTTTATTTACAATTTGGTTTTGAGTCCATCATATTTTAGTAAAATTGTATCGATATATGTAGGGCTGATTTTGAGTTTTTGTTACCGATAACACAAGAACCGCCATTTCTGGAGAGATAAGTTTTGTTGGTACTTGTACGGATCCCCTCCCCTTTTTAGTACATTGAACAGGAACTAATTAAAATAATATTCCTATTTTAGTATATGAGCCTTCAAGAAATCGGGTCGTGCACTACACCCCACGGTGTTGCCATACTAGTTTCCAGCAACGGCTGGTGGGCTATGATATAGCACGTAGGTGGGTAACGGGCGCCACAATCGGTAGGTGATCCGGTGTGTGCCGAAAGGCTCCGGTACGCCTAGCTACGGAGGCCTTTCTAGTTCCTCGGAGATAATTCAGTTTTAAACTTTAAACTCAACTCACAAGTACGTCCTATTTTAGTATTATATATGGTAAACTAACCTAACCTTTTTGTGGTGATTCTTACTATCACAAATCTAATCTACATTTTAGTCTACCAAAAACTAGAATAGGTTAGGTTAGGAGAGGTTATATTCAAATAGACTTGTGAAATTATTCAGTTTAAAACCAATAGGCTATAAATCTGCAAAATACACAAACCATAAATACAAACAATGATTCTCATAAGAGTGTTGCAGGAGCACTGACTTCGTAGTGGCACGGGCTAAACCTTGAAATGATTGCAGTGGAGGAATCAAAAGTCACAGTTCTGTTATTTTTGTTTATTATGGCAGTAGACAGATGCCAGGTCCTAAAAATATTCGTAAAAGGATGTTTTGATTTTTAAACTACAAAAAAATCAGTTAGACGATTTTTATAAAATTATAATTTTTTGTTTTTCCAAAGGCGCTATCACCACATTTCGAGTTCCTTTTTATCCAAAAAATGAAACAAAATTTCCCGCGATTGAGCTTCAAAATTCCCACATCAAATTTCATTAATATAAGTCCATCTGTTCAGAATATAAAGCACAATACATTAGCAGACGATAGATGACAGACATCTTCTAAAAACCACTTCCTTGAAGTCAGTGACTTTAAAACGGATGCATTTCTAGTAAACTCGACATCTATAATTTTACCCATCTATACCTATGTGAGAAATTAAATTATAGCAGAAGGACTGTAAATTATATCCAATGACACCCAATAGTACAAACCAAACACAAGAAGACTGAATCATTAAAACCCTACAACACCATTAACAATGCTGTAAAAACAAACAAACAAACACGTTTTTAAATGCAGTCGTCCTGTGAAAGAACAAATAGATCAGAAATCATTTTCAACAATACAGCACAGGGGTGGTTTTAATTGAAATGTTTGGTGCGATCAATATTGTACGGTAAAATGCAACTCCATCATATCGTAATTAATTTTGAAACTAAATAATATTAATTCAAAATAACGTGAAGCTGAAAGTAAATTTTAAGTGATTATGTAACTAGTCGTTGGACTGGAAATGATACACCTGTTTAATCTTAGATAAAATTACTAGATTGGTCACAACCCTTAGATGTATTATATACAGGGTGTCTCGATAAAGGTGAACTGGCTATTCATTTTCGGATTATATACATCAAAACGAACAAAAAATGTAAAACAACATATAGTCAAATTCCGTTTCAATTTCCGTCTATCCGCCATTTAAACTCCAGAAATATATGTTGTGTTCAGTTTTGATGTAAGAATTTTGTATTCTACGTTTTACAAGTGTTCCAAAAACAAAGACTTTATTTTTATAAATTTCAAAATGGCGGCCGTTTAACATTATATTTAAATTATCGATTTTTGATATATTCGACATTAAAAGTTTTAAACCGTCACCATTTTGAAAATTGTAAAAATAAAGTCTTTGTGTTCGGTACACTTAATGGATGACAGACGGATAATGAAGCGGAATTCGACTATAAGTTATTTGACATATTTTGTTCGTTTTGATGTACATAATCTGAAAATTAATAACCAGTCCACGTGTTTCGGCGCATCCTGTATATACAGTTTCCCAGGAGAAAACCGACATACTTTACAGGTGTATTATTGGACCAAAATAACGTCAAAAGCTCTTAGATCCAGAAACGCTTCGTTTCCGGACAATCCGCCATTTTGTTTTTTAAACATTGTAACTTTGGAAGTAGATAACATATTGAGTACAAATTTGGTTTAGGCACTTCATATGTACCTATTGAAGAGAGATATGCACCTATGCAAGAGATATTCATTATTGAAAACTATAAACGACTTCCGTTTTACATTTTTAATGGTCATATTTTGATTTTTGGCATAATGATAAAATATAGAATGCAAAATGCATATAAGAAATTTTCACTCGAAATATTAATAATTGTTAAAGTTATCATTTATTTTCGAAAAAAAAAACACAAAATATCCGACAGACTGATAACAAAGCGTTCCCTAAACTTTTTTTATTATTTTGGTCCAAAGACACTTGTGAAGTATGTCGGATTCCTTCTGAGACATCCTGTATAAAATAATAAAAATATGCAAACATTAAAGTTACAAAATAACAAAGTAGAAATTAATTTTTTTAAATTATTTTTGTATAATCAATAATTATAAAAATATATAGTGCACTAATTTGTATAAGTTTCTCTCTTTAACAATAATCAAAGAAACTTGTAGGTAGGCCTACTGTATTTTGATAGTTATAAAAATGGAACTAAATTCTGTCTTCGTTTCCTATAGGCCTACCCATGATACCAAGCGAGCACTGACATGTCCCTGTTTTTAAACAGATATTTTTTTAATACATTAGGAACTACAATATATTTTTTGGGTATACTCTCTCGTCTGTAGATAAAGCAGAGTCTGGGAAATCAAAATAACTTTATTCCTCGTCGTTTTAAAGCAAAAACCCTTTCTGTCATCATCGCTTGATCGAAGAAAAGAATATAAAATAAAGACCACTACCCTTCGACTCTTCTAATAGCATCAGGGTCGGGAAAGAACAAGGGTTGGTCAAGAGAGACTTATGCTGAATCCTTCAAGATTACCAAACCTGTGTTCTTAATAAAGCAGCCCTCTGAGAGGAATAAAATTAACTAAGACTAGATACAAACGATATCAGAAAAACCACAAACGCAGAACTGCAAAACATAAAGCATGAGAAACAATAATTTCCGTTTGTGATGTTTATATATATAACTCTAAATTTAGAAGTAACAGCCATATGAAATAATTTAACTCAAATTTAGCTTCTAAGGATCCAAATCTAAACCTATAAAAGTGAAAAATTTTGTGCAAATTTTTGCACCATTTATTTTTCTTTGGAATATTAAATATTTTCTGGTGAAAACGCTATTATTTAATATGTTTTTATTATTTTAAAATAACCTTTCGATATTCTGGATACAAATAATTAAAATGTAAATTCTGTTTATTATTAGATTTAGAAATCATATTGTCTGTCTTCTAAACGAAAGAAAGAAGGATCGATAAAAATAAAGTAAAACGACAAAGTAATTATTTCCAGAAGATGTTCCTTCAGTTCACTAGTGTAGTGTTAACAAAATTGAACTTCGAGTTGACCTTTTTCTTGTGTTATATGTATTTTCATTGTTAAAAGAACAAGCTCGTCCTAATAGAAAAAAAATTCTCAAAGAACTTTTTTTTCATTAAAACAACAGTTTTGTTGGTTTTAGACACGCTTGACAGTAGACCTAATGCCATTGTTTTTGGCCGGTTTCCACCTCATGATAATGACATGTTTTTCTAAGCTGTACCAACATAACATCGCATAAAAAGAACAATCGACTGAAAAATTCTAATAAATGGAACAATAGGTTAAGTGATAAATATAATGTTTTAAATTTTACTTTCATGATGACCTGGTGAAAAATACCAATAACTGAACTGATGTGATGGGTATTTCTTTTGCTGTTTGTGTAATGCTTGTGTGATAACCTCAAACTAGAGTTTTTTAATGAAGCTTATATTTCTTTTAAGTTGCTTCGTTGAATGTACCAATAAATGAGTAATAAACCGTGTTTTATTTAATTTGTGAAACTGTAAAATAGTACCGAAACCCATTTATTTGTAGGCCTAGCCTACATTTTGTAACCATTTGGAAACATGCAGTCTACCGGTATTGGTAAAACACTACTAGTTACTTTTAGGCCTAATAATTTATACATTTTGTGATACATAAATAATAAGTTTAATTTAATTAAAATCTAAACAGTAATAGGTTTGATTCAATAGAAAATGTATAATTTGACTTCATTATATCTTTTAGAAATTCTTTTTAAAAACCTATAAATGTGTATAGATATTGTAATAATTAAATTCAGTAAATGTTTACTGTAGTGTAACGTCTACTACATACCTTCCTTCTTAGAAATAAATAATGTTTGTCTACAGTTGTTGACAAAGTGGCATTTTGATCATTTAAATTAGTTTGCAAAACAGCTGATTTCTCAACAGTTTCACTTTGCCCACTACTTTGCTCACTCCGAATGGCAACCGAACAAAACGAAATTTAGATTATGTTTATTTGAATTGATTTATAATATACAGGAAATGTCCCGTATGTAGGTTAGATTAATTCTTACATGTAAAATAACATAAATAAACAACATGTTTTAAAGTTGAAAAAGGAAGTAATTATTCATAAAGATGATTGACATTGTATGTACACGGAGAGTATATTTCGTTTGCCGAGTTTTGAAGTTGGCAATCCCGTTTCCTCAACAATACACATAAATTATTTGTAATATTTATAATAACCTCAGTTTAGACGTGAGGTTGAACACTATTGTATTAAATTAATGTTTTATTAAATTGTGTTACTGCTGAAGTATGTTTTTTATTTGTCACAAAATAACAACAACTGTAGACAAAGTATAATGTGCAATTCGTGAGCAAAGTGACTTTTTTAAACTCGATAAAATTGACGCACTCCGCAAGCCTCGTGCGTCAACATTTTTCTCTCGTTTAAAAAAGTGCCACTTTGCTCACTAGTTGCACAAATAACTATTTCCTTTCGCAGATCACTTTTTTTTTCACTGAAAAATCACAAACTAAAAGTATCAAATTCGACGTATTTATATGTTAGACATAACTATAAGTATTCACATTTACGTCTCATATGTTACTAAAGATATTTCAATCTTTATATCGGTGATCATAGATCACGTGATAAGCTGGGAATCTTCGATATTAATAATCTCTTTTCAAATAACTCACTTCAATAGATATAGCCACCTGGTCAAGCCTGTCGTGACATGAAAAAGCTACCTAGATAAACCATTGTGTAATACGCATGCGTTAAACCATACGATATTCTTATTCTTATTATGTCTTGCCATTATGTGTAACCTATAAACCCATTGATTTGATAGTTTTTAAATTGTGATTTTTTAGTGAAAAAAAGTGATCTGCTCAAGGAAAACATTATTTAAGAAGTAAGGTATGTAGTAGACGTTAAAATACCCTGAATATTACGAGTTACCTTACAGTAAACATTTACCTTAAATTCCTAATAAACTAGGTAACGAATAATTACATAGTCTAGATGCACGTCTAAATTTCAGTGGGATAAACTTAGTTTCTTAATTCCAAATAAGCAAATTTCATGCATTTGATATTAAAAATAACCAATACAACGTACCAATCACAGCAAATCAAAGCCCAGTATAATTATTATTAATTAGGCCTAATATTAAATATCAATACTAACCTTAAACTTTATTCAAAATACTCACGTTATTTTAACTTGGAGGTACGAAATTATAGTATCACTTCTCAGTTTTAGACATTGAAAAACATATGTTTATCAATCGAAAACCATTAACCTTAAATCAGGTCTAAATAAGCTTTACCACACAAAATTAATAATACTGCCAAAACAAACATCATCTGAAGTCATCTGGAAACTAAACAGCTGATTATATGAAAGCAGTCATAACCTTGATAAACTGGGAAAAAAGAAAAACTGCAAGTAGACCTTTGGCACTCTAGTAGTTCGTTTATTTTCGGCTATATCGCAGTAAAAGTCAGTTTATTGCATAAGATCTTGCTTTAAATAATATCATGTACGGTTAACCTAATCTTCGGCAAAGATGTCAGAACCTTGTCAAACCTAAGAGGGGGTGTTGAACTAATAGAGCTTTTATACTGCTCTAGATTAGATGGAACTACCGAGCAACTGTTTCAGATGACCTCCATCTTGAAACTTTGTGACTATCATTTCAATAATTAATCATTAATTAGTAAAACCTAGTTTAAATTTAGATTAAACTAAATTCTAATTACTAGATATTACTATCTTCCCCCCTTCTTTCTCTCTCCCTCTCCTCCCCTCTTCTTCCCTCGCTCTCTCTCTTGCTTCCATATTTTGAAGTAATATGCTTTTCTCAATTTTGTTTTCATTATTAACTCTCTTCATTTTTTTATTGTATAAAACACGTTCAACTAACATTGACTGCCGACAATAAAATTGTAAATTGTCTTAACTGAACTAGTTTTAGTCCAATGTTCTATAACGTTTCAGTAAAAAACTAATTTCATAGAATTGTTTTAAAATTTTGTTCTAAATATAACGAATTCGTCCAAACGTTTTGAAAAATGAACTAACAAATTTGAGCAACATCAGGCTAAATTTGAAAGCTTTAAACTTGTTCTTATACAAATTCAACAAATTTTTTGTTACATATTAAATTTTCTAAAACATTGCTAAAGATGAACTCTCATAAACTTTATCATTGCCTTAAAAAAAGGACAAGAAAAGAGTATATACAATAATTATTATTTGTTTATTGTATGTGTTGTGTAAGTTGTGTAGTGTTTTAATGCTTTAACGACCTCTCAGGAGAGAAACTGAAGATGGAACAAACGTTCTGAAACGCGTAACATATGTTACCGAATAAGTCACAAGACGGAGTAAGTATTAAATAACTTGGATTAAAATCTATGACTTGGATACGATTACACAAAAATGAGTTTTTATAATTTTAAATAAATTATTGATGTAAATAGATTGTATTGTCACCGAAAATACCCACCCTCCTGGGTTCTTCCAGAGTTAACAACTATGAAAACACGTTGGGGTGTAAATGTTGTCAATAGTTTCGGAGGTTCTTGGAGTTATGTTCGGAAGTTTAACTACTGTTTATAATTTTTTTTTTTTATGCCTTAAATTTTGAAGCATAAAAATAAATTTAAAAAAGTCCCTTAATGTTGCCAAAATATGTCATATTAAATTCGGTGAATTTTTTTACCCATCAAATAAATTTCTAGCTACTAAAATTTACTTGAGAATCTAAAATACGTAATGCTTTTTGGCTGTAGAAAATTATGACACACTGGGTGACGAATTATTATACAATTAATACATACATATTTAGACCTTTATAGTGCTTTGTATACATCCCTAGGATGGGAGAATATGTCCCCAACCCATAAAACATTGACGTCAGAGCGGATATTTTTAAACTGTTAATTTACAATACTATCTGAAAACGAGAAAATATCAGAAAACTGTTTAATTTATTTATTTCAAACAAAAATCACATTGCTGTTAACGTATCATTGAGATTTTACACACGATTTTAACGTAAACAATTCAGGTCAGTTATCATCTATAGGTTTTTATGTTTAGCGACATCGTAATATAGATAATAGTTTCAATCGGTTTAGATAAAACCGTCTGTTTTTTTATCGAGCCTGTGTTATCCTAATGGACTGAGCATAATTCAGTGATGCAAATAATCTGGAGTTATTCAATTTCGTGATTCGCAAACTGTATGTTAGAGTATTTCATTATGAACGTAATTGTTAAAAAATTAGTAACATAAACAATTATGTTCAGACAAAAAGAAGGCAATGTTTCATAGAATAAGGCGGATTCGTAAACTCAAATCCTCTCTACACAGGTGATAACCTCGATTTACTTTTCAACGTATATTGATTTGTTTGATATTTATGATCATATTGTTTACCATCTTTACATTGGCCTTGGTAGTATTATATGTTTATCGTTAGCACAAAATTAGTATTTTACGCTGATCTAAAATCTATTTAGACTAAAAAAACCCTTAAAAATTTGGACAATATAATTGTGCCAATTTTTTTAAATAACGAGAGTTATTAATAATGAATATATATATATATATATATATATATATATATATATATATATATATATACTAGTCAAATATAACTAAAATTCTTTCTTCAAGAACTTTAACTACAATGCCTTTTCCTACAGAATAATTAAAATTCCGTTCCCAAAGCATTTAACACATTAAAATTCCGTTTCCCAAAGCATTTATTAACCTATTAAAATTCTATTGTTTTCCAGACCTGTTATTCACTTACATAAAATTCCAAAAATTCCATAGTGTAGCTTTTAGGAATTAATTTAAATTCGACATAAAGTCTCGCTTAACTGATTAAAATCTCAATTTCTAGAGATTTTGACTGATTAACATTAATTCTTCTAGAGCATTTATATCTAATGTAAAATGTCATTTTCTCATGCTTTTATTAACTGATTTAAATTATGTTTTTTCTAGCTTTTATTATATCATTAAATTTCCGCTTTCTGTAACTTTTATTACTCGATTAAAATTACACCTTACCTAGCTTTTATTAACTGATTGAAATTCCGTCTTTTGGGGATTTTTATAAGAGATTTATATTTCGTCTTTTGTAGATTGTATTAACTGATTAAAATTTCGTCCACTTGATCCTTAGACGGTATAAACTTCCTTCTTTTACAACTTTTATTGATTTATTACAATTCATCTTTCTAGGACTTTTAACTTATTAAAATTCCGTCATTTAGAACATTTATTATTTGATCAAAATCCTTAGCTGTTAGAAACTGATTAAAATTACAATTATTACAGTTTTATTACCTTATTTTATTGGATGAAAAGTTATTATTATTCCATCTTTATAAACCATAAATATTTTTTAAATTTTATTCAAATATCAAAACTATTGAATTTTCTAAGATAAATAGTTCCTTAGGTAAGTTTTTTTCATAAACCTGAGTAAAATTACCACCATTCATTTTGAAATATTCTGTCCAATGTTTTTTAACTAACTCCAGTTTAGAATCATATTTCTTATTTGATTTTTAATGATACAGAATAGAAACAATTATGTAATCAAATTTACAGAAACTAAATTACTTTTTTGTTTGAATCAGTGGACATGTTATAGCCTTGTGTCGAAATTTTGATGACGACATATATGTAGCATTTATTTATTATAAAATTTTAGATAGAATCTAAAACGTCTCAAAAGTATGTAATGATACCTTTGAAAATCTGAAAGCAAATGCATCGCAATCATTTATTCACATCAATATTTTTATTTGCCCATCAAATGTAAATTTCAAGTAAAGAAATAAATTGAGAGAGAATATTTTTCTTCACAAGAAAGATAGATTATATTGCAGATAGTATATTTTACTGAAAAGAAGTCCACTTTAAGAGAAATATATACCTTATTTATATACAATTGCAGTACAGAATTTATTTTATTTTCCTTTAAAATATTATAACCCCCTACGCAGCTTGAATTTGTAATTTTTTCCACCTCGTAAATTGTCTTATTTGAGTGGTGATATATATATATATATATATATATATATATATATATATATATATATATATATATATATATATATAAAGCCAACTGTCTCTAGTATTTTACTGACTACAAGTTAGGGTTGCTTGAGTGCTAATAATTGATTTATTTACAGGATGGGATGTAGTAACCTATGTTAGGCTTAATCGAAGGAAAAGGTTGTAATTCACTTATCCCTTTCAGACCAAACACCTCAACTAGGTAACCAGGTGTAATTATCTAACAAGGAGGACTTATATTTAATTATATATGTAACTGCACACCATGGGGAACACAATATAGGTGGTTCAAGATAGGTCTTTTATACCGAGTGGATACACCTCATCTAATAAAGATAGGAAATAACGGCCTTCCCGAGATTTCGGAAATGCCAATCACCGAAATTAATAAAGAAATTTTAATTTAGGGACCTTCATTAAAAATAAATTATCTAAATAAATTGAAAAGAATAGAGACGAGTCCTACAATCCCTGTCATAGACCGTGTGTGCTCTCTACAGCAGCTCACTGCTATCTCAATTACCGTAGTGTTGGCAATCTGGTTAGTGATCACGGTTAGCCGAGTAATCAAGATTAAACTAAAAATGCAAGGCGTGACCGAAAATTACGCAACCGGAATGCCATCCTAGATTATTCGGAGTGACCGTTCCTTGGAACTCGTCACAATTATATATATATATATATATATATATATATATATATATATATATATATATAATTGTCTTCTTCATTGTTATGCTTAAGAAGAATTATAAAATATGAAACATTTTATTATATTTCAAGTTTTATTTATACTGATATTAATTAACTTTCAAATGTAAACATGTAAAACATGATAATTTATGGTGGAAGTAATTGTTACATATTTGCATTTGTTTTTAAAGAAGCACGTTTTAGATTTGACAATTTCCAGAATCGAATTACCAATTTTTGATTTTTAAATATTTTTTATCTAAAAACAGAAACTAATATTTTTAGAGGATTCCCCACTCATGATTTAGTGGGAACCATTTTACTGTAACAATCTATAACAAACCGTTCTTTCGTAATATATAAGTGACTTTACCAAAATAATCATGTATACATTAAATACAAGTTTTAATTCCCTTCCTCCCTGCATTTTTTATATATATATTTTAAGTTGAAAAATTGGAACTCCGAAACTCTATATTGGACCTAAATACCTTTAGTTTTGATGCGCTCACTGACTGTCCAACTCCAATGGGGGACGGCCCACAGGAAGTCAGAAGAAAATCCTAAATAAGAGTATAGGTAGATATGTATATCAAACTAAAGGTCTTTGTTAGTAGAGTACAGTGCCGCAAATTGAATCTCAAAAAGGTCATCCTATCGAAAATGACGGGGTTTTAATTTTACAAAAGAGTAAGTGCTAGAAGCGAATTTTACAGCCATACTTTTTAAAACGATTACCCCAGAATTTTATGTATGATAATGTTAATTGATTAAATGTTTTGTTAAATTTTGTGCCAGCACAAGCTTTTAACAAAATAACGAATCATCTTTTTTAAAATTTCAATTACATTTTTTTTTAGCGTAAAAAGCGGTGTTAAAGGATATATAACACGACTCTTTTCTTATAAAAATCTTTTAGTTGACTCCTAGATTTTGGACTTCCGGTGATCCCCTAAATTTGTTTAACACCACAGCCGATAGTTCTTTCAGTTGTCTAACAAACAGCTTGTAGGAAAAAATTCTAGAGTAAACTTTAAAAAAATTGGACGGTAAAAAGATGGTATAGCATCCCGTCTTTACGACGAGCCTTTTGAGATCCGGTTTGGGGCATTGTGTTCTACTAACAAAGACCTTTAATTTGATGTACATATCGACGTATGCTCTTATTTTCTTCTAACTTCCTGTGAGCCGTCCCCTATTGAAGTTGGGTTGTCAGTTAGCGCTTCGAAACCAAGGTATTAAGCTTCAATATGGATATTCGGAGTTTCAATTTTCTAACATAAACTATATAGTACAACAAAAATAAGGGGGAAGGGACTTAAAACTCACTCTGTATAGTTAAGGTTGATAGATGCTTTAGACCAGTGATCCCAACCTGGGGGCGATCGCCCACAAGTGGTCGATTTGGGTTCTAAGGGGGGCGATAAATTTGTGGGGGGTGACAGGGGAGCGATGGGTATTAAAAGTCAGAAAAAAATAAAACTGTACAGTATGGTAGAATCTTTACTATCGCGGATACACGGTAGCGTTTTACAAACAAATAAACTCGTAGCTAAAAGGAAATAACAACTAATTACTTTGAACTGTAATTTTTACAGAGATGCGGGGGTGTCATTTTCTTCAGGATCAAAAGGAGAATAACATACTAAAATTTTATCAAAATCGTTAAAGCAGTTTTTGAGAGAACTGTTTTTTTTCTATTTTTATCGGAAAATCAGCCTTAAAAATTACACACACACAAACCCAAATGCTTATACTTTTTTATGTAATATAAAATAACTCTCTGAAACATGTTTTCTTCAACAGGTTTCAAGATACCCAATGTTTATGGTTGAGCTCCTACTCATGAGATGAAGTATAGTGAGAAGAAGAATTCTGGACACATCTGCATTGGTTAATTATTTGTTGTAAATAGTAATAAATCATTTAACAGAATAGCATACTCTATTATATGTATAACAACACGTTACTTAAAATTAAATTAGGTATACAGTACTAACAGAAGGGGGCGACATGTGTGAGTCATCTTCCACAAAGGGGCGATGCCCCCAAAAAGGTTGGGAACCACTGCTTAGATTTAACAAATTTACCTGACCAGTAAGTTTATAAAATGAAATATAATATACTTTATAAAACTATATCGGATTTCAAAAGTAAGGATAATTCTCCCACCAAAGCAAAGCCGCTGCGTGGATGAAAGTCATTCATTTTGACTGCCTAAAATAACTACGCCAGTTAACTACACAGTGCATCCCTGATTCTGTCAATAGCGAGATAACAACGTTTCACCCTTTCGTGTTCAACATTAACCCTACTTGTTTACAACACCACTCTAGAGACACCACTTAACAATGTATACGCTACTTAATGTATTTTCATAATCATTGAAACCTAAAATATAATGAAATTCTCCTTTGACAATTTGAATTTATTTTTAGCTGATAATTAATTTAACTGAATTTTTTATATTAGTTATTGGTAAATATTATAAATTCTATGTTTCTATATGTACATTTTTTTTAAAGAGAGTTTTGAATTTTTTTCGAAGTCATTTTAAATTCTCGATACTGTGACATCATTAATACGAATTTATTTTTCTTGTTTTGTACTAACCAAAATATACGAAGTATAGAGTAAGTTTGGTTATATTCGACTTCCTATTTTCACTGATCTTTCACGTTTCATGGTAATTAATTATAGCAAACCGAAAAAGTGATTTGCCCATCGTCGTCTGTGCCAAAGCACGATAACTTCCACAAAAATTAAGATGCATAGATTAAATTTAGTACAGAGAACTATTGTAGTGACCTCATATAGAACCTTATTCAAATTCAAAAAAATCAAATTCAAAATATCAACATGGCGACCATTTTAACATTATTTTGTTCATAACTCTTATGTTATTTAACTTGTAATGTAATTTCTATTTCTAACCTCCAAAAAAAATATGATAATATAGTTACGAGATCAGGCAGTATATCTTCAATGTCCAACATAACTGAAACAATCATACGAGCGAAGCGTGTGTTGATTTCTTACTTCTATAATATAAGAAAGTAGTGATATAACTAATTTATGAGTCTTAGAAAACCTGTGTAACAACTGTTTAAACAAACACCTACTGCATAAGAACCCTTGGTTCTAGCAATACAATTTAACATTTCCTACTAGAAACCAATTTATTCGAAATACAAAATTAGCAGATCTGCTTGTATTAAATTGTATGATGGGGTGGGTAAGTATCATGATGTCGCCGATCAACGTTTTCGACTTTAACCTTGATCAACAGTGACAGGAATTGAACTAAAATATTGACTAAACAGAAAAAGAACTATTGAAAAACTGCATCAAACGACCGCTATTTTGGAATTTTACAAGCTAAATAAACCAATAGTGAAATAAAAAATTATAACAATATAATATATTTTTTTAGGATTTATACAGAGTAAAATTTGCAATCACTCCTGACTTTGACCCCTTATAGCTTAACTTGTATCCTGGTCTCTTTAACGCGTTTAGAAGCACATCCATCTTCAAAAAATTAACTATGTACTCTACATCTACTTGGTATCTACCCTAGGAGAAAGTACTTAAGAACTTTTGAAGAAGCAATTACTTCGAAACTAATTATAATATGATGACAAGGCCAGGAATGTTTGAGAATTGTAGCCTACTCAATACAATAATTATTTAAGACAATGTAATAGTAATTAAATAGTAAGAAGTTACTAAATTTGATTACTAAAACTATATAATTCTACTAGACCTATTATTTCTGATTTGTTCTGATGTTTAACTTTGTTATTTAGGGCTTAATTACTGTTTAATTTTCTATTGTGTACAACATGTTTGAACATCACTGAGCACAAATTTTAAAACTATACAGAATATTACAAAAGAACCTATTTTTTCACAAAAATAAAAAATTTCGTACATCACAGAAGACGTACGAATATAAAAATTACACTAATAAAACTAATTTGAAATTTTGTTAGTATCTTGAAATTTACTAAGTGATTTTTTGGTTTATAAACTTGACGGCTAGTTAAGGAAATCACGTCTACATACGAATTTGGACGAAAAGTTCTAGTGCTAAAAAGTTTAACAACACGCCTAACTAAGCTTCCTAACTATAACTTTTTTCGTGTTGATTAAAGGAGAAAACATTTCGGTCATTAACACTTTATACAAAAAGATAAAATTAAGACCCATAATAGATCCTGTAACTGAAATACCCAATAGCGTCAGGTCGGGGGGAAACAAGAGTTGGTCAAGAGAGATGAAAGAGAGCGGTCTTACCCAAAATGGAAACGAAAAAAAGTATAGATTTAAGAAGGAGACTCGGGACTGCTATGCCCCTAGTAACTATGGTGATCCCCGGGAATTCATAACTACGCTCAAAAATAAAATCATTAATTGTTATGCACACGTTCCCACGCACGGAGTACGATTTTCTTATTTATAGATAATCTCGCTGTATTATCCTTTTTAACTTTAGACCTTTTAAATACCTTTAAAAACGTAAAGAGTATAAAATACACATCATAGCACTTTCGAGAATACTTTAATAGTGTCTGGGTAGGAAGAAAACAAGAGTTGAACCTGTGTAAGAGAGGGATTACATGTCACGAGGTTTTACCGGCGTTCTCTGAGCTACGGACCAAAAGAAAGAAAACACTTCATATAAACATATGTCCTAAAACGCTTTGGTAGCTAGTTACGGCTAGCGAAATATTTCACTCTGATTTCTAATTTTCCGGTAAAATTCGGACTTTATGAAATCCCTGGGACTCAAACTAACGGGAACATTTTGTGGTTTTATATGCAATTACCTGAAAAACTGTAAAAAGTAGGTTTCAGAAGTGTTTCTCCTGTAGTTTATGAGAAAAATTAATATCAGCATGATGGCGTAGCTCCCCACATCTCGCTGGCTGTGAAAGCCTATTTGAATCGGCATTTCCACAGATCGATGGTTTGGTCGTTGCTGTCCCTAATCTTGCCCACCCAGCTAGCCAGATCTGATAACAGTCGATTTTTGTATTTGGTAATGGATGAAAAATTGTGTTTATAAAACTAAAGTTCATAACCGTGAGGAATTAATAGATGTGACTGCGCAACTTAAGGCCAGTCCTGCAGAACTTCGAAGAGCAACATATGCGATCCACAAGTGTGTAGACAAATGTATTGAAGTAGAAATTTTTAAAATTTACTATAAAATTTGGTCAGTTAATTTACTTGGAACTTATATAACAGTTAATAGACTTTTAGTATCATTACGACTTTTGTAATTTTTCAGTTCACTTTTACGTTTTGTTTAAAATTAAAAAGAATATTTACGTTTGTATTTGATTATTTTTTCCTTATACCAATTTGTTCAGAATTAAATTCTCAAAAAGTTTTGTTGAAAACTTTTACACGTTTATCAGCCATTTAATAAAGTTATTTTATAGCGATCTTAAAAAAAGTATGTTTTTTGACCCCAATTATTTGTGATTTACCACAGTTTACTCAATAAACTACTAGAGAAACAGTTCTGAAGCCTACTTTTACAGTTTTTCAGGTCCAAAGCATAGACAATAACCAAATTTTCCTTTCATTTGGGTCTCAGGGATTTTATCAAGACTGAATTTTACCGGAAGGTTAGAAATGACGGCGAAATCTTTTGCTAGCTACCAAACCGTTTTAAGACATATGTTTATATGAAGTTTTTCTTCCTTTTGGCCTGTAGAATGAGCTGAGGAAGCGTTTGTAAAACTACATGAATCAAACTGTATCATACTCTCAGACAAAAGTATACATTTATGCATATATAATGAGCTAAAAATATCCCATTTCGAAAGGGAGGGGTGTGAATTTACCTCCCATAGAATTTTTATTTATACCCTAAATAAAAACCTATGGTTTAAATTTTCTATTTTTCTCTAGTTTATAAGTTATTCAACTGTTTTAGGATTATGCTTACACCAAGTATACATTGAGACACATTAATCTAATTGATAAGATCATTGAACATTACATAGCTCTTAGTGTTGGCGTTTCCATAAGTCTAAAAGAAGTTCTTAATTAATTGAAAAGTATTTATAAACCACACACAATGTACTCAACGTTAGAAAACTGAGTAGAGATTTGCAACGAGTGACTGAAATGTAATGTTTCATTTATTTAAAACTTAATAATAATAAACGTTAAGAAAGTCATGATTGATGGAGGAAAGAAAAATCCAACGTATGTGTTTTTTGTATGATGTTTAAAGGGAAAGATACCTATTCCTGGAAACAGAAAACGTGCAAGTGAAATATGATGGATGTAAATAAAGTAGTAAAGTGCAAATCAGTTTAAAGTATTAACTTTCAACAAGTACTTGAAAAACCTGAAAACTCCTTTTTTTATGTTAAACATTTTCTAATTTTCCTGAAAAAACGTTTAGTATTTTTTTTTACTTATAAAATATATATCCTAACCCATTTTTCACGCGGTGCTTCTCTTATGCAGTAAGTAAGAATAAACCGCGCAAACCATTGCTAAAACATTCTTACATACCCTTCAACAAATCCATACATACTAACCTAACCAAACATAACAACCTAACCTTACCTTACCTAAGCTTACCTAACCTAACCATACCAACAAAACGTCATTTGGATAATAATTATGAGGAACAACTCAAAATGAACCATGAATACCGTTTCACATGTATACAATTATTTTTAGGGAAAAAAATATAAACTTGCTTCACTTGTCCCATAAATTCGCCCTAAGCGTAAATCCAATTTAATATAAATCGAAAATTTAATGATAGCAGTTTTTTCAACAAACAATTTTGAAACGTATTTTAGTTGTTAGAGGCCATTAACAAATCATCTCTTTTATAACAGCTGTATGTTCGATTTTTGTTTTTACCGAAAATTCATAAACAACAATATTAGTCTAGATTTCAAAACCAATATAATGAGTTTAGGTTAGGATAGGTTAAGTTCGGTCGACGATTTTACGAAAATATTAGTTGTAGATTTGTATTTACTTATTGCAATTTACCCACCTATTTTGAGTTTTCAAAATAATGATAAAAGGTTCGAGATGTAGGCTAACTAAAGTATAGCCACATTTATATTGTTAACAATATCTTTCTACTTGTCTGAGCTGTAAAGAATTGCATAGACGACAAACACACGTCATTCTAAAATGACTTTCTTTTCCTTTAAATATATATTTAGCACTAACTTATAAAACATTACAAAATATAATTTCCTAACAACTCATCCTAAAATGAAAACATTCCTTGTCCCCTTGAAGTCTATCTTCATTTGAAGAAGTTTCACCGACCGAAACACAAATAAGATGTCATGTTTGGTTCCTCCTCTAATTGTTGACGTCAAAACAGGGTCAACTAAATTAAACGCTACTCTACAAAACGAGATCCAATTTCAGAGTCAATTACATTCTGTCGTCTCATTCTGTTGTCAAGAGTTTTTATTCCGACATCAAAAACAACTTTGGTGTTTTTTTTAGTATGGACTTGTTAATTGACAAAATAACTGCATAAGCAAGTTTTTCAATTTGGTGAATAAACTAAACTTATTTTTAGATTGCGGGCCATCATTACTTTGTTATTAATTAAGGTAGCTAAACGGAATTTGCGGTAAACGTTTTAGTGAAGAGCTGGTTCTATGAACACCTTCATGCAATTTTCAACTTAAGGGGTATCAAATGTTTCAAATGGAATTGAATATCAAGTGATCATCATTTTAAAGGGCTCGATGAGAAAAGAAAATTGACAGAAGAAATACTTTTTTGGACGGTCATAAAATGGCAACTGTTGACGTGTTAAGATAGAAAAAAGCATATCCATCTCCATTGTCTAATTTTAGAATCTTCCCAGAGAAGAGAGGCTAGCACAGAAAACCATAATTTTGATTAATTGGCCACTCAGTGGTTAGGACTGACACAAATTGATGTTCTATAGAAAATTGATATGTCTTCGCCATAATATGATTCGAAGCTTAGGTTAAATGTAGTACTGCCATCCAACGACCCACTTCCTTAAATGCAAGGACAGAATATCGTATTGCCATGCTCCAACTACCACACTACTGCATTCTGAACTGCACCCACAATACTAGAGGTCATTTGGTATGTGGTGGCGCTTGACCTTCATCGGGCAAAAAGGTTCCCGTCACTTTATAGTGGTGGGGGAAGCGAGTGAGTTAGTGTCCCACCGTCCTTTCGTCAGTGGGTTTCTAGACGGTGTATTACGAACAATCTCCCTACTCCGTCCTCCCCCATAGCAAATGAACTATACAACTCTTCGACTCACATATGAATGGTTTTCTTTGGGATTCTCCTCCTGGATGTAAAATCAATGATCAAACGTTTGAAATAGAATTTTATGTTATGTAATTTTTTAAGATGAGATAAATGACATTAAAAAAAATGAAATTTCTCACCATTCAAACCAATGTGACAGGGGAAAACGTGATTCTAAATCAATTTAAATAACCATTAGAGCAAAATGATATCTCCTGATTATGTCTTTTATTTTATCACAAATTATATCCACTAAAATGATTATTAAATCATCTCCTATAGATCCATCAACTTTTGTAAAACCAATTTATTTTGAAGTGTTTAGTATTGTTTGGTACATCGTTCAAAGTAATTGGATGGGTGTGTGTGAAAAAGTTGACTTTCATCTTTTGATTATATTAAAAAAAATAAAATAAAATTATAAGCCTTTGTTGTAAAAATTACATTGTTCAGGTTAAACTCTCTGAAGCAGTACTGTATTTACCTTTATTGTTGCTAACATATACAAATAAAAAAGATTATTGTAATTGCTAGTACGTATTACATAATATTTACCTGTTATTGTGGTAAGATGTTGGAGCTCTTAAGCTCAATGTACGAAGCACAACTGACGTCTAGAGTTCAGTCCTATCCTTCTGATATGCCAGCATGGTTGTTGATAAATGCACACTCTGATATTTCTTGGCGTTCACATTATTCAAGTATCTTATTTTTTCTTTAGCAGTTACTCTGGGTGACTCCCTTTTCTCTGTAGTATTGTGGACGTTTAAATATTAAGGACATATTAATACACTTCCTTTCCTTAATGGGTCTGTCTAAAAAAATCCTTATTTTAGAGAAAACAAATATGGTAAACACAAAATATATTTAATATACATAATCCAGAAGATTGAAACAAAATAAATGATAACTTCCTTTCCATTTTTCATTAACAAAATCTAACATCGTGGTTAATGGTTAACATCGTAGGCTGAGTTATGCCAGCAGGTGACAAATTTAAAGGCACATTTGACTTCTGGGTAGACTGCACCAGAGTCCTGGCTATTGAGAAGTACTGTAGTCTACTCTATGTGTCAGGAAACTCCAAGTCTGTTGATATTCCCCGCATCCTACTCCGATGTCTAGTACGCACGAACTATTTGTCACTTTGATTTATACACGATGACATTAAACTTACATTCTTACAATAAATTTTAAACATATTGAGACACACTGTTCGTTCACACTATCACTTAATTGTTGGATTTAACTACTGACCCCCTGCCTAAAAGGCTAAACTCGATTCCAAATTCCACAACTGTATTTACACCCTGGGCTGCGTGCCAGAATAAGTTGTTCATCCCCCCCCCTTTTGGAGAAAATTGTTGAAGTGAAAACTTCCTTTGTCTCGTCTTACGTGTGAACGTAAGTGAACCGTCACGCTCGGGTGGGTTACGCTGAAACGTGTTTACTCGGCTCCACTCGACACAAAGCGCGCTCGGGTCGGTGACGCACTGAATCGTCTTATACACGACTCCAAGTCGTCATCAGCCACGTTTACTGTCCGACAAGAAGTTCATCGTTCCAATGTTGTTGTATATGTTCAGTGTAATATTTAAAGTGTTTACTGTTTGTGCTGCATTTTACTAATAGTGAAAATTTTATTTCGCATCAAGGTAACTTCTCGCATTTCTCCAATAAAATGAAGACATCAATTAGTATAAATAAATAATACGTACAATAATTTTTTGAGCAAAAATTTCATGCACAATTTTCCCGGTGAAATTATATTTTCTTTATTTAAATATTATAATTATTTATTTACATTTACACATTGATAAATCTGTATAAAGGTAACTTCTCGCATTTCTCTAATAATATGAAGGACTTAGACATCAATTATTATAAATTAATAAAAATATTAATAAATTTCTCGCAGAAATAAATAATACGTACGGTTTTAAATTCCAGCCATTCCTGATAATCCAGTTTTAACTTCTATCATGTGATCATCCGGACTTTTAAAAGAATTAAATTTATTGTGGGTGTGAAAGCATTACTTACAAACAATAATCGGCTCTTCAAAAATAAATGGGTTTTCCAAATTTGTAGCTTATGAGGTACTAATGATTTTAGGAGGTATAATTTTTGATCAAATAAATGATACAATCAAGAGATTTGATTTTGTTTGAATTATTAAATCAATCTATATATCTGAGATTATAACGTTAATATATAAAACTTTTTACTATTCTTGTATAAGTTTCCAAGTATGATTTATGTTGTGTTTTCTGATTTCGCTGCATGTTTTTGCCAAGAAGTTATTTTTAAATTATTAATTATGTCTCTTACATCATTTACTGCTTTACAGCATGAATCATAAGTTTCATAAGAGTGAGATGTATTATAACCGAATCTCCTGATTCAGTGTCAATTGATTCAATTTTACTGTCAAACTTCGAAAATCTCCAGGAATAAATTAAAATATAATGGTTCTTCGTAATACCGTATAAGATAGAACCTGAAAAAATAATTGTTGAACCTGAACGCTTGAATGTTATAAAAAATAAAATTGTTTATATTCCAAAAAGTAAGAAAAAAATTACCCGGTAAATTACCCTTTTTGTATTAAACACTCTTTTTTTATCAGGGTCTCCTACATTATTATGTTAAAACCTTTCATTTCTTCCCACTTTAACGCTCAGAGACAGAAAAAAATATTGAAAAATGTTGGAGAAATAATCTGTAAAGAAATATACAGATTTCTTATTTCATACTTCAAACTCCAGAGTCAACCTTTTGAAGTCGGATTAGCGGCATTTATCTCTTTTTAAATATAACTTTATTATGATACCAAACTCGATATTTGCATACATTAAAGATTGTTTACCGGTTCGTGAATGGGGTGTCACCCGAGGGTTTATAATCCGTGAAAAGGGTATGAATCTCTTAGAATTATGTACTAAAAGCAATTTGGGAAGTCTATTATTCTAAGTTTCATAGTTTAGCAGTTATAAAAAAAGTTTCACACTGTATATTTTACCTACAGCGAGTACTTGTGTGGCAAGAGTGACATATCCTAGATTGATTATACACCTCTCTTCGTGTGATGTTTTGTTAAATCCCTCTTTTTCATACTACCTATTAGGTTTCTCTTGATCAACTCTTTTTCTCTCCCCATACCCATGTTATTAGATTATTTAAGGGCTTAAGTTATCTATTTTATGCTCTTTCCTTATTTGTCCCTTAGGAGATGGTGAACCCGATATTTTTTGTCTTTAAACAACAAAAAACTTTTGTAAATGTAGTGACTTACATATACTTTATAGGAACAGATTTTTTCTTTTTCTAGAAGTTTTTTTTCTTTTAACAATTGAAACTGAACTTAGTCCATCTATCAATATTTCTATAAAATGAAAGCGTTTGTAGGCTGCACATCCTACGACGCACTCCAATACACAAAATCACTTGTTCTTGTGTTATTCACATTATTAGTCTTGTCTTAGGCCAAATCTAACGGTTTTATCCTGTCCAATCGCCCAACTTGAACTGAATTGTCGAGAACCTGTAGCATCTCGATGTTATGGTGCTTATGCAGTCTTTCTTCATGCTTCCTAGCAAATCGCCGAACCTCTTCATAAACTGTAGCAATTTGTAAATCCTTATGGAGATCATCATTGCGTATGTACCATGGGGCATTAACAATGCCCCTCAGTACATTATTTTGATATGTTTGAATAATTTTGATGTTGCTTCTTTTTGCGCAGCCCCAAAGTTGCACACCATATGTCCAGATAGGTTTTAGGACTTGTTTATAAAGTAATAGTTTATTGTGCACTGACAGTTCTAAATGCCGCCCAAGAAGCCAATGCATTTTCCTTAGTTTAAGATTCAGTTCATTACGTTTCTTTTTAACATGTACCTTCCATCGCAATCTTGCGTCTAAGTGTCATGCCCAAGTATTTTGCATTATTGTTTTGTGGGATCACTTGTTGATTGACAATAACTGGGAGATAATTATTTTTTCTGTTAGTAAAATTAACATGAACAGATTTTGTCTCATTCAGCTTTATTCGCCATTTTTTAATCCAGTTACAAATTCTAATGACAGCTGTCTGCAGCCTTCCAGTAGACTCCTCAATGCTATTTCCTTTTGAGATAACAGCAGTATCATCCGCAAATGTAGCAACGATAGCCTCATCACAGACTGGAATATCACTTGTATAGAGCAAGTACAAGAAGAGCCCCAACACACTTCCTTGTGGAACTCCAGCAGATACCCGCTTCAAATCAGAGTAACTATCTTCATACTTGATTCGAAAGTACCTTCCTGAAATATAGGACTTCAACAATTGACTATGTTGTTTTGGCAAGTATTTCTGCATCTTGTATTCCAATCCCCGATGCCACACCTTATCAAAAGCTTGCGAAACATCTAAAAACACAGTAGAACAGATTTATTTTTCTTCAAGTGAATTTTCAAAGACACTGGTGATTCTATGAACCGGATCAATAGTTGAATGCTTATCTCTGAAACCAAATTGATGGTTTGGAATCAGATTCTTTCTTTCAGTATCTTGCTTGAGCCGCTTTAATAATAATTTTTCAATGATCTTAGAAATGATGGGTAATAATGATATTGGACGATATGATGTTTTATTATTAGGTGCCTTACCAGGCTTCGGTATCATTATAACTTCAGCAATTTTACATTGCATCGGTATATAGTACAATCGAAATGCAGCATGGATAAGATGAGTAAGTTTAACTATTCCTTTCTGTGGCATCTCCTTCAATGATTGTCCATTTATCAAGTCATAGCCCGGAGCCTTTTTTGAACTCAAATTGGAAATCTCACTTGCTACCTCTTTAGGAGTAACAGGCTTCAACTGTGTCATATCTCTATTTTGTAATTTTGGTAAGTGCTCATTTGCTGTTTGTCTGGTATGAGGCTGGTATTTGGCTGACAAGTGTCAGCCAAATATTCTGCAAACAGATCTGCTTTTTCTGCATTACTCCTGGCCCATTTTCCATCTTTTTTCGTATTGGGGGTACATGATATTTTGTCCTTTTTAGATATTTTGTTGCATTCCATAAAGAATAATCGGTTTCCTTATTGTCAGTCAGATTGGCCAGGTACCTTGTCAAACTTTCATTTTTTATATCTTGTACAACTTGCTTCAGCTGTCTGCAGAGTTTATTCAAGAGTCTTTTATCATATGGTGATCTAGTAAATTGCCACCTTTTCCTTGCTTTCCTCTTTTCTATAATCATTTCTCAGATCTCTTTAACAAAGTTAATGCCTGGTGCTTATTGTATATCTACTACAGACTGTTCTGTTTCTTTATCAAGCTGCTTTCTAGTCTTGAATGGTACCTTCAGTTTGATTCTATGTTCCAACTCTGTTCTGTATCCATCCCAATCGGTTAGTCGCTTAGACAATGAAGGAGGCTGTTGGGTTTTAATTACTGTTCCACTTATGGTTAGGACAATGCACGTGTGGTCGGATACTAAGTCATGGTTTTCCTCCATGCATTCATATTTAGGTGATGTTCCTTTCATTACAAAGAAGTCAATCAAATCAGGTATTTTCTTTTTATCACTAGGCCAAAAGGTAAGTTTTCTTGTTGACAATACTTCACAATTCAATTCTTTGATTGCTCCATATAGTTCCTTACCTTTAATAGTATCTAGCCTCGAGCCCCAAAACATATGCTTAGCACTATAGTCTCTACCAACTATAAAACATTCTCCCAGGCTTTTAAAGAGGTGAATAACCCCTATTTCCTAGCTTAAACCTTGGTGGACAGTATATTGCCGCTATTTTAATATTTTTTTTGGTTTAGTCTAAATACCAATAGTAGTTACTTGCATCTCCTTAGTTTCCAAGCTTTCCTCTTGCCAGTGTTTTATATTATTCTTCAATAACACAGCTAATCCTCCTTTCCCTATTTTATCTGGCCTAAGAGATAAATGTTGTAAATGGATAAATGTTGTATCCTTTAATTTTTGGATGTGCTCCTCTTGTTAGGTTGGTTTGTCCGACTCCCTGCACCGTAGTCAATTTCTTCTGCTCTCTCTCTCTCTCCATATTTGGTTTAATTTCGGGGTACCTTCCCCTCTCTGGTTTTTGTCCACCATGGGTATTTTATTTCCCCATCACCCTCCAACCAAGGTTGGCGAGTGTCCCCATCGCCAGGGGCGGCTCCCGATAGCAGATCCAGGAACAGCCACGGGTAAAATGATATAAAAAATAAAAAGTTTTACACTCAGTTGCCTTACAAAAAAACTTATAATCTAATAAAAATGTATAAAAGATGATAAAAACATTTAAAATAACATAAAATATTACCTCCTGATTTATTGCTATCTCTGTTCAAAACCATTGTTAATAATTAATTATAATTAATTTCAACAGAGATAAAAACATACAAATGAGTAACTGAATAATAAAAGAAAAACGTACACCCACACATCAAAAATACTTTCGCTTAAAAATATGTTCTGTGTCTTTAACATTAAATAATCATTTTATTTGCATGTTTTAAAAATAAATTTTGATAATTTCAGTATTTGTTTTGGAAAAAATACTAATATTTTATATTACTTATATGCATAATTTACCTTTAATATTGTTAACTTTATTTTTGAAAAAATAAAAAGTTTTGATCATAAATAATAACAGTAATAAAATAGTATTTTAATAAAATTGATAAGAATTTTACATGGCCGAGGGAGATGTATGTAAAATATTATCCCCTACCAATAAACTTTTTACTACTGGAATCATTAGACTCAGAATGGACCGACATAAAATTGATAACGATTTTTCATATAATATTTTTAATACCAGTATTTATGTTTAAACAATTAGCTAGAATATGAACATTTATTTTGTAAAGTGTGTAAAACAGCTAATTATACATCTTTGGGACTTCACTAGTTAAATTTATCATCTATACATTAATTTTGAATTGAAATTGTTTATTAATAACCCGTCGATTATTTTAAATTTTTTTTAAAAAATGGACAAGATGCAAGAAAACTATCGCAAGAAATAGTTCACCTGCAGGTGCCCAGTAGAAATTCCTATAGGCAGGCCATTTTTGCTCCTTTTTTAATTGTTTGTTATAAAATTCACCAAAAATAGTAAAATTATCCAAAACCGAACATGTAATATATCAATATTTTTCAGAAAATTCCGTAGAATTTATCATTCTAATAAGTAGAAAGTTAGATTTAAACATTTTTTCTGTTATTATGTAAGAAATCAAAAAAATACATTAACTGAAGCCAAAACTCCACCAATAACCAATAACATATACATAACAAAGAAACACAATTTTCAAGACATTAAAAAAAAAAAATTATTGTAGTTGGGAATAAAGGTGATCAAAATTATACAGTTTTCAACATTTTGATTAAGAAAAACAAAATTAGCAAATATGATAGGGCTTATTTTGAAAAAATCACCAAAAATAGTTATTTTATTCGAAACACAAGTTGTAAAATATTTTTTTAAAGAAACAAGTGCATGGAATTTATATATGTAATAGAAAGGTTGGACATACACATTTTTTGAGTTAGTATGTCAGAAATCAAAAAAAAAAATATCGTGCAGTAACTAAAGCCAAAATCCAGGAAAAGGTATATATATATACACCATACAAAATTTTCTATTTTTAAAGATATACAATATATCTGTAATGTAGTTGTGAATAAATTTAGTAAAAAAATGAATTAATTTAGAAAATGGTTACTATACAAAAATTTATTTCAAAATTTCAGAATCGCCGTTTATCACTTTTTAACTGTGGTCACTTGTTTTTAAGTTTCGATAATTTTTTTCACGTTTCAGAAATCAATATTTCTTTTAAGAATAATAATTATGACACAAATTCTTTAAAAAATAAAGTTTAATTATCAAACACGTTTCAACAACAATCTCGCCCTCATTAGTGTTACAGCAACTACAATAAAAAAATTATAACTAAATACAACAGGTGTGTCTTATTGGTAATACTAATATTTTTTTACTTTTTTATTAAAACTGTAAAACGCTAAGATATGAATTACATAACATGAATACAAAGACAATAAATAATCTTTTCTTTATTCTCTGTAATTATAACAATACTTTGACAAGAATAGCTGTAGAGTGATATTAACTGTCTGGTAGTGGTCAACTATGGCGTGTAAGTTATAGTTTTCTGATTTTTCAAAATTATTATTATACAGATAGAATGTAACCGATTGGTACAGGACACAATGTACTTTATTTATTTGTAGTGTCTATAAAATCAGGTAAAGGGAGCCCATCATTTTAACTTGGCAATTAATAACAATGACAAATATATTGACGAAAATTTCAAACACCGAATTTCCCACTACACCATTATATCCTACTAATATGGAGTGAAAAATTAATAAAGCCTTTGTTTTCTTTCTTTGATCAGCAATTCGGCCCTGTGGCGCAGACAATGTTTAGTACTTTGATAGTTGGTTATGCGGGACTCCGCCTCGTATCTCCAAACACTTCAATCTTGTCGGAATCTAAACTCTAATTGGAGTAAGTATACCTGGAGTGATATACAGGGTGTTTCAAAAAGGACGCAACCCTATTTTTGATGACGTGAATTTATTGCTTTAAAAAATTAAGATAACATTATATAATTAAAATATTCAAATTACCTTAAATCTTTTATAATAAATGTTTAAAATGACTTCCTCCGTTTTCAATGCAGGTTTGAGGACGTTTCATAACATTTGCAGCCACTTTTCGTAGTGTTTGCTCAATAATGTTTGAAATCTCACTTTCAATATTAGTCTTCATTCGTCAAGTGTGTGATGATTTTTTTTGAAAAACCTTACTTTTAAAATACCCCCAAAGGTAAAAGCCTGGAGGAGTAAGATCTGGGGATCTTAGAGGCCACAATCCTTTTGATACCACAAGATGGCCAAAAAATTCCCGTAACATATCCAGCTTTTCATGAGAAATATTACACGTTGCGTTATCCTGGTGGAACCTGCAATATCGTGTAAATCTAACATGGCTATAAATTGTTCGATTAAGTTGCGGTTAACCACACCATCAAAAGATTTGTCAAAAACAAAGGCCCTATAACGCGACGCCAGTAGATCGCACACCAAACACCTTTATCTTAATTACGTACATACTACAAACGGATGTTATTTTGAAAATATTTTTTCCGGCTTCTTAAGGCGATGAAATGTAAAAATCAATCAAAAAATAGAGGTTGCAATTTTTTGCGGTTACCACAATTTACCTTATACTGGGAAAGTAAAACTATAAAATTTATCAAAAACTATAAGAGATATATTATAATATTAAAAAGTCTAATATTAAAAAGCAAAATTTTAATTTTTTTCTATAGTTTCGCAATATTTTATCACATTCTGATCCGCACTTTACAAGTTGAAGCAATTTTATAATGAGTTGCAAGTGACACTAAATTGTAGCATATTTATGTTATTAAATTATTTAAACTTTAGCATCAGTGCTTTATTAAATCCTATATTTTACATTACACTTGACACCACCAAAGAAATGTCATTAATAAAAATTTGTGTTTTCTGTACAATTTGTTTCCAACCAACCCCTTCAACTTTCACTCAAGCCAATCGTAATTTATTTTTAGTTGGCCCTCCCACTGTCATACCACAGAATGGAGCGAACTTAAAGATTGCCGCTTTAAGTCTATCAACCAGTAAGACGGTTGCAAAGTCTTTAGACAGAAATTTAATCTTTTACGATTGAAGATCTTCTTCGCTTCTCGATTTCTCCAACGGACTCGATACGCGACTACACTCCACGCTCCTCAAACCGTAGCGAGTACGAAACTTTCTTAACCCGGCCGATAAACTCCGTTCACATTCATAATAACATTGAATCAATTCCTAACCTAACCACAACTATTTAAAGTTTTAACTTATTTTTTAAAGACCCGACACTTTGTCCGTTTTCGAGATAATCCACCGTCAGAGATCCATACAATTTTTGTAATTTTTGTCTGACAAATTCCACACTAGTAATTGTTATAAATAGACGATTTTTATATTATATTGTTGCTTTAGGTCTGTGAATTCAAGTAAGGGCCACTTTATAGCACTATCATATGTTATTTTGTTATTTATATAAACCTTTACGATTGAAGTTTTATTATTTATTGTTTTTAGTTTTACTTGAGAAGCATTTAATGGTCGGTTTTTGTTAAGGCGATATTTACTGCTATGGTTTGTCGTTTAAATAAGCAATTTAATGGGCGCCATCATGGTACTTACCCAGCCCTATCGTACAATGTAGGCTAATACCATCGGATCCTATAAGTGTAATACTAAAAAATAGTTTTCTTTTGCCTTGTAGGAAATATTAAATTGTAATGTTAGAGCAGAGGGTCTTATCCAGATTGTTAAAAACAGCTGTTACAAAGACTTTATGAACCTCATTATTCTGTATATCACAACTTTCTAGACGTCTGCTAGTTCCTAACGGGCATCGTAGTGAAGGAAACTCACGACGCTCGTGTTTGTCACTTTGCCCAGACTGATCTCCTACCTATAAGAATATCTCATTTTCTTGGGAGGTCAATATTGTAAATTACATTTTTGACTACAATTTCGCTATTTATCGTCATAGAAAAGTGGTGTTGATTCCATTACATATAGAATTGAAATATACAAACTTTTATCAAATTAATGTGTTATAAGTTGAATAACACACGAGATATGAACAAAAAATGTTATTAAAATGGCCACCATTAATATGTTTAATTCTATTTTTTCCCAATTATTTCTTTATGAGCACGGCCTGCTATACCAAATTCCACCTTCCTGTAGCCGCTATTATGCATACGTACAGACGACAACGACGACGGACGGACGGTTTAATAAAAAAAACAGGTAATCATTATTTGGATACCTTTAAATTTGGGTTTGAATTAAAATACATGCTCTGTTAAATAAAATACATTTACTTTTATAAATAACTTTCTTAAATGGTAAAGCCGATTATATTCTCCTTCACTTGGTTGTAAACTTCCTATCTTCCGTGATACCTGTAACATTACAATTTCAATATTAGGTAATATAATTAAATTCTTTAAAAAATAATCTTCTCACAAAGAATATGTTTTCCGCCAATCTTTTATGATAACCCTGTATAATATAATTGATATTATTAGTTCATGTTTATCTAGTAATTTATTACATTATTTAAAAACATTTCGTAAATAAATCTACTCCATTTAAAATACCTAAGTTACTAGGAAATATGCTCTTGAAAAGATATTTTAAAAATATATTAGCAAACAACTCACCCCTGTAACAAAGTGGCCCTTGTTCCCTTGGCAGTCTATCTTCATTTGACTTACAAAGTTTCACAGTCCTAAACACAAACAAGGTGTCATGTTTGGTCCCTTGTCTAATTGGCGATGCCACAACAAGATTAGCTAAATTAGAAACATAGATCCAACTTTAGGCTCAATTACCTTTCTGTCCTGAAGTTTTAACACTAACATTAAATATTGGTAATTGATAATGATATCTAAAATCGCAACTATAAAAAGTTTAAGAATATATAGGATACTTCTAGATAATACCTTTGTATAGTAAAATATAACACATTTTTTAGCAGATCTAATAAACCTATAGATATTGAAGCAACTCGAGATATCTCGGATATTGTTGTTTCCACAGGAAAAAATTGTTTGACCGATTCGTTGTGTTTTCTAATTATCTCTTTCGGTGACTTTGTTGTGACGTAGTATAATTTGTCTGATATTTATCTAACTTTGTGATCTCGACCATTGTGTTTTATAGACATTGTTGTTGATTTAAACAATCATTAAATTGATTTTTTGTTCCTTTATTTTCAGTCTAGTTTTAATACTCCATGCATAAAAAGGTACAAATGTACCACATTTTACAGATTATCAAATACATTTTTTAGCAGAATGATTTGGCAAACTGGGAGTACAATGTTAGTAAAACGAATTTATAAAAGTGCTCATTTTTAAATAAATTCAATTTATGCTGAGGGCATATCGATGACATGAGCGAAGGATGTTATGGCTTTATATCAATATATTTTTCAAAGACGGCATATATGGTTCATTTTTTCTTTTCCGTTTAACCCACGAACTGACAGTTTTGATGATCATTACTTTGGGATCGGTTATATTTGATTTTGGGGATGGGTGAGCGAGAAAGCTTGTGCAATATTGTTGTACCATTTACTTTTAATGGAATTTGAATTAAGAAAATGTTTTCCTCTGTAAAAAGAAATAAAACTCTGAAAAATAAATTACTTTAATCGGTTTGCTAAGGAAAAATAATCATTCTTGTGAAAGACGAAGAACTAGTGGGTGTTGGTTCCCAGGGGAGGGGGAAGAGCAATAACTCTGCATTACATGATTAGTTTCCCTGTCTCAAAGGACTTAAAACATACTAGTTTTAAAATACACTATAAGTGCAAAGTATGTGTGGGGATTGTTCAGGGATTTTTTTTTTTATATTTCTTTTTTTTTAGAAAAATAAACTAAAGTTTGAAGTAATTAATTCGCAACTTCGTATACTCTTCTCCAATGTTGGTTGCAAACATGAAAGCTAATTATTTTTCTGTCATTAAACTTAATGGATAATGATGGGTGGTTTAAATTATTTGTATAATTTATTCTGAATTTTGTGTACATACAAATTAATAGACTACAATTTCAAGAATATGGATTAACTTTGGTATCAAGCCTTGTATAGAATAAAGATAATCATTTTAGCTTAACTATAATAAAAATAATCTGTTATGTCTTTAACTAATAAAAATCAAAAATATCTCTTCTTTAAGTAAGGATAAATTTTTCCCTTTCAATTCTCCACAAGGAGTGACTACAAGGTCATGTGAGGTGGGACTACTGAGAAAGGGAGACAGTTTGATAACCTCGAAAAAACAATTACACATCTAGCCCGTTGTTGTACATACTTTGGCTCAGTATATGTCTTCGGCAACTTGGTGTTTACAATTAATTTGCGTGTGTAGGTGTTTAGTTTTGTTGAATTCTGAGTTTCATCTCATCTTTGGAACTCATTTTAGGCCCTAGGTTCTCTTCTCTTAGATTATTTGTTTTAGTGGGTTTGGTTAGGTTAGGTTAGGGTAGGTTTGGTTAGGTTAGGTTAGGATAGATTAGGTTAGTATTTTGACATTTTTAATGATTTTATGTTTTGAAGTTAATCACTTGATAATGAGAGTTCAGTTCATATCAACGAAACGTTGCATACTAAGCCTAATATGTACATAAACAAATGGCGGTAAAATAAATCATGAGAAAAATTGAGTTTATTGCTTGAATTTTCATTGCTTAAAACTCATGAATTGTGTATCAATCTTGTTCCAATATTTTGAGATTTTTGTCCTTCCTCAAACGGAATCTAAATAAAACCTCTATCAATGTTTTATGCTACGGTGTTTCTATATCATGAACTCCACTGTTCCAATAAGTCTTGTCCATGAATTAATTATTCATTGAAATCCTGGCCAAGAGTCAACCAGAGAGTTATTGAGAAGGAAAACTTCTCTAGGACATAGAATGTTGTCTAATTCCCTAATTGTCAATGATTCTCTGATACAAGAATCCTTTGATTTATCGATAATCAAATTAAGGAACTCAATGCGAATGGGTTGAGAATCATCACTAGATTTAAAGATTGGGGCATATCTGGACTGACTATCTGTTAACCATGACCATAGAGAAGATAAAAAAGCTGATTTTGTATCGGCTTTAAATTCCTAAATGTACCTATTAAAATAGAATATTTTCTCTCACTGAGTAGACACAGGTTGCAATGGGCAATTGATCTGCTAATTAGATACTCTCCAATAAGATATCAAATTAGGGGTAGAAGAAATGGCGTTGGTAGAAAGATGTCTGTTTGTTTTCTCCTTTACAGTGGTTATGACTATGGGAGAAGCCTTTTGTGTGATTATAAAATGTTTGCTCCTAAGAGATTCAAATAACTTATAAGGTTCTGATGCCTTGGGAGGGAGATCCCAGTGTTTTGATGGAATTTATAAGGAGCAACTACCAATAATCTAGTTTAAATAAGACACTTTTAACAAATATCTTGCTTATTTATTTTTACTTTGTTGTATTTGTTAGCAAATTACACATAAATTATTAGACGACCTAGGCTTTCACACAATTTAATTTTTTATATAAATCTGCAATATCCTTTGAAGAATGGCCGGATTTCTCCTCCTATAAAAGTCAAAGTCCTATGAAATTCCTATAAAGATCAAAGTTTTCATTGTGTAATTACTTTCATTTTAGAATTTCATATTCATCTTGGAGAATATACAGATTAATTCAGGAAAACCTATATCATTTTAAATTTAACATTAAACATTTATTTAGTAAAAAAATTTGATAAATCTGTCATAGGAGAACTTGAGAAGATATAAATACTCTGTCGGTAGCTCTCTTTTTACGGTTACTATGAAGTTATATATTTGTTTAATTACTTTTGTACTATTTTTGCTGGATAAACCTAAATAAAATATTTGTCTCAGAAATTACATAAAAGTAAATAAACATTACAAACATTGGAACAATAAAAATAACTCATTTATAGTAAATTTAGAAGTCTCCTTCTTTATCAAAACAACTCCACATAACATCAATAGTGTTAATTTCTTGAGTGAAGTTGTCTTGAAGATGTGGTCTTGGAAAATCTGCATATAGTCTGTCCTTAAAACACTTGAAAGATGAGAATAAGGAGAACTGAAATCAGACATCTGACCAACCACAGATGCTTTGAAATAATGAGTCTCGATAGAAACCATCATGCAGAACCGTTGAAACACTCGATGTAGATGTTGGAAGTAACTTCGTCAGCTCAATGCCATCCAGCTCTTCCACAATTTCTATAAATATTCATGCCTAAACCTCACTTTAAACATTTTCATAAAAGGTCCAATAATTCTCATTTCACATATCAAACAACAATCTTGTCAGAATGTAGTCGATGTTCATATGTTACATCTGGATTTTTGGCTGCCTGTACCAGGAGTTTTATGAATTTACATATCCGGAAAAATGAAACCACAACCTCATCCTTAATTTAAGGAGTAAAGAATGTGCAGCTTCAACTTTTGATGAGCCTGGAACTATTGTCAGTAGAGATCTCTTTTCTGTTCATCTAGTTCCTTTAGTTGTTGGATTCCATGAACGATAATTTTGCTTTTTTGGCAGCTTTTGTCATGTCCTTAGGATTTGCTATTTTCTTAACTAGATCAACACAGTGATTTCTGTGGAGAACATAATAGACCATTTAAAAAATATATTGAAAATCTCATAGCGTCTTCCCACTTCTATTGTGGAGGGATCCACTTGTTTTCAGTTTCTGTGTGATCAATAAAATCGTTGGCTTGCTTGGAATGTTCCAAACACAAAACGCAATTTAAAGGCTCTTTTGGTAGTGACCAACGAGGTAATAATCCAGTAAATTCACATTAAAGTTGGTATGAATATACTGCATGCTTGCCAAAAAACCACCAAAGGTAAGTAAACAAAAAAATAACTACATATCACAATAGGAACCATAACAGCTGTTTTAAAACTCTCAGAGTTTGTCTATAGATTTTATGCAATTTTATGTGATTGGTCTGTTTAATAAATGTTTAATGGTAAAGGTTTTTTCTGCATCATCCAGTTTTATGGTTGTAAACCCAAAACTATTAAAGTTACAAAATACAGTAACTTTATATTACATTACTATACAGAAAAATATATGTACAAATAATCAAAAACATAATAAGACTAACTAAACTCAGCAAGTGTTAAATTTAAAACGTTTATTTAACTTTTAAAACTGTATTTTAAACGCAGTAATAATACATAACTATCCAGCCATCCTGTTTATATCCTATATTTTAATAACAGAATTATAACACAAACTTCATTATTATATGCATACAACATAGGCAATAAATCCTTTTGTATGTTTATTCTGAATAAATATAAAACCCACAAAATGTAATATTACCTATAAAATAAATATATCTGTTATAATAATACATTAATATATATGTATCTAGTTTGTTTGTTGAAGTGAGATAAAACTGTATCTGTACATTTAAATGCCAATACATTAAAAGGGTGCAAATAGCGTTATCGATATTTATCTGATCCAGGGTTCAATTTGTACTGTTAAAGGTAATTCAATTGTCTGGAGAATTGTGTGTTTCGGTGTTAATAATGGCTACTCATAGGACTTCTGGTTATGACATGAATAATACAGATAACAGAACGTGTGTTCTGTGGTAAAGGTTCACGCGCGCACGCACACACACACACACACACACACACACATATATATATATATATATATATATATATATATATATATATATATATATATATATATATATATATATATATATATATATACAAATACACACACCTGAGATCTCATAAAGCCCACTCCACTCTAAATTTTAAAAGATATGACATGAAAAAGTATTTTTAAAAAAACTTTATAGGACTAAAAATGGTAACTTTAACCATACAGGACAATTTTGTCCCCCCTCCACCCTTCCCAAAAAAATTAATAATTAGTAAATAAAAACCACGATTAAAAACTAGAAGAGAAAATCTCGTAATAAAAAAATCACTGTGATGTCCCCAAAATATAAAAAAAAAAAGTAGAGAAAACCTTGTAATAAAAATTACTGTTTCCCCCCCCCATATAAAATTAAAATAATTTAAAATTGACCTATGTCCTCCTATTTGTATATTACTAACATACATTTATTTTAGAGAATGCTATGTGATATGTAGAGTTTTTGTGGAAATGTCTATTTCGAATCCTTCTGCGCTCAAAAATGCTTTTGGAAACGATGCTTGTCTTATATACAATAAACTACAGCTTGAATGAGAGGACCGATTTTAATAAAATTTTGAAGATGGGTATATTTTGGTTATATTTCAGGACCTTTTTCTTATTCTTAATTTTTTAATAAAAATGTGGGGTAGCTGCCAAAATCACAAAACTTTGTTTTCTAAAAATCGTCTTTAACAATTTTCATTAAATTTTGCTAATCAAACCTGACCTAAACATATATAATCACCATCTGCCCAAAAATTGCCGATTTGTGTGTTATTTGATACAATAAACAAAATTGGTCATAAAGCTGGTACAGATGTAATACCTAAAATATCAACTATGAAGTTTAATCATTCAAACCAGTATGTAGTGGAACAAAAATAAACCTTGGCTGTCACATGTACACTTGATTTCATCTTATGATATTTATGGTTGAGACAAGTTTACTACATAAATGAAGCAATTATCGAATTTATTTAAATATATTAATATTATTATTATTATTATTATTATTATTATTATTATTATTATTATTATTATTATTATTATTAAATAAAACTTGATATGTTTTACTAAATCTTAACTTAATCCAAGTCTTAAGTTGATTTTCCCTTTTTTAGTAACAACTAATAAACTGACGCTTTGGTGACAACTTTTTTTTTTTCGTTAATATTTCTAGTGTGAATGTGGAGAAAGTTTATGCATCTTTTATTCACTTACTTCTTGACTCCCATACTAATTATTTGTACAGTATGCCTTATACATCAGAAAAGTTAGCTAACACTATTAATCTAAATTAATACAATGTTTAAATTCTAGATTAATTGAATTTATTGAAATTACTGGTATGAATAATTTTACATTTAACCACCACCCTCAACTCCCAAATCATCCCTTCAACACACTTCCCTACCTATACCTTAAAGAGAATCATTTTACCATGTAACCATAACCCACTTACCATTTAATTTCGTCTAATATTATAGTTACTAATACAGTATATTGATTTAGGACTACTCCTGTTTCATTAAGTTAGAATGTATATAAAACACTTTGTGTGTCAGATATTGTAAACACAAGATGTGATCCCAAAGTGATATATTTACGGAACTTATAGAGTAAACATGTTTTTATTAAATATTGTTACGATGTCTTTTGTATATACTGTGTCCTTTCTAATACTCCTAGATTCAGTTCTATATTGATAACCCTTACTCCTCTTTATAATATCAAGTTTAAGCTTAGTATTGTTAAATTCCTCTTGTATCAACTCTGTCCTTTCTATCATTCATAGTATTAGTTTCATATTTTTATGATATACCATGTTTAATATTGCTCCACGTTTTGTTTTGTGATTAGATTAGATTGTGATTTTGAAAAAGATAGGTTAAGGAGTTAGACCGGCTCCAGACCCTGCGAACATTTACTGATTGTCCAGCTAAGCCTTATTATCTAGTCCAGTAGATTAGTCCCCTTTATAAGTTTTAGTAATAAACTCATTAGCTTGTAAAATGAGAGTTCACCATGAGTTTGGAAGCCAAAAATTCTCTACCTCTTATTTGAATCAAGGATTACGTGATTTGAATCAAGGGCCTCACAATCAAGGATTACGTGACACGCGGTCTCCTTACCCATCCCACACAGTTTCACCGTGGTATGCTCCTATTTTGTAAGACTACAGACCTGTTATTTGTCTGAGTTGCCTTCTATCAAAGTTCAGTACTCTTCTAGGTCTACCTAATGGGAATTTCTCAGTAGTAATTTGATATGGGAGTGCGCCCTAAGGGTATTTGAACTGGGAGTCTTCTAAACAATAAGAGAATAATATTCAATGTTTTCAGGATATCAGCAAAAAATATTATTCGAGTTTCCTTCTGTTCAGGAGTGAGAAGTCAAGGCACCATTTTTGAACACACTTTTTTTAATTCAAATTTTCATGTTTAGTCGAATAGTTTATTTATTGATGTTAGACAATTCAGTAACTACTTAAGAGCTAGTTTTTGAATTTCAGAAACTATTTGTGATGTGTAAGGGTAACCATGTCTCCAATCAAATTTCTCCCCTCTGTAATTGTTTAAACTAATTGAAAACCTTAGTTATACACATCTTTCAACAAATGGTGGATTCTTGTAATAGATTTTCTAGGTTTAACAAACATTTCACTTTAACACGTTTCTTTACATTATTGCCTAACATTATTTCACCGGAGCTCAAATTATAAAAAAGCACTTCAAACAAAATGTTGCTGCCAAACTGTTTGGTAGATGAAAAGTAGAATGAGAAGGGAAGAGTACTCTGCTCTATATTGCAACAATCACATGGAAGCTGCAAAACTCAGTTTAGTTATATAGCCAAACTCTGTAGTGCAAGCAAAAGCTACTTTTGCGGCCAGAACTGCTCACATAGTAAATCCATTTTCTAAATTAAATGTGCAAAAGAATGGAGAAGTTAGTCTAATTAGATGTGATTCTACAAACCCTCAAGAAAGCATTCCAAAATCAGATTGGTGGGAGGGAGACACAGGATTCATCCTTGTCATTTATACAATATAAACACTGGAAGTATACAATGAATAACAAACCATTGACATTACTTAACATCAGAACTCTGTCCTAAGAAATAAGGTGTATTTAAAAACTATCTCACCTAAATATGCAATTAACGATAAATACAAAATGAAAAAGACACATTAAATTATATATATATATAAAACAAGATTATTTTATTTACATAATGAAAATACAACAATAAGTCTAAATTCTTTATACACTGCTATTGGGGACTCTGGCTGTATGAAAGAATAAATATTATCTTAGTATACTGCGGTATAGCATTTAGCTTTGGTTAATATAACAATAAATATACTTAGTTAATGTTGAAATATATGGTAAAGTGAAATCGTACAAATGTAATCTTTTATACATTATCAAAGTAGAATATATTGATACTTTGTCATAATCGTTAACTTATAAATAAAGTTTTATACATAATTACAATATTACATCTGAATGATAAAGATTAAAGTATGGTTACATAAATAGATCTACAAATAAATTAATAAGTTAAACTGGTTAAATTATGGTTGAAAATATATGTAAAAAACAATATTCAAGGAAATATGTACATAATGTTTTCAGGTTATAGTGATGCAGAGTTTGTTTGCATTTTAATGACACTTTAAAACATTTTGCCAAAAGTTGATTTATGAAAAGACGTTAGATTTATTTGATGTAAATCTTGATCGTATAAACTACAATTAAAAAAAAATTTAAACCTTACTATATAAGATAAAAAGAAAAACAATTATTTACCACGGTAATTTAAAATGAAAAATATTGAAATAAAGAGAATCAGGTTATTCACATATTACAATAGGAATTCACAAGTTTACATAAAACCGACAGCAAATTGTGATTCACTTAAAGGACAGTCACTCTTAGGCATATATTTTTCTGTGTTTAAAATAAAGTGAACTAAATTTTAACCATGAAATTTTGACGTAGGAAATATTAAAATGTTAATAAACAAGAGAGATGTTATAGATAAATCTTAACATCAAATGTCAAAGTTTATTTATCGTACAAAATGAGTGCTGATTGCATATCATATAATTTTAGTTTCTTATTAAAATATAATTGTTTTGGTAATAGTATTATCATAAATATAGATATTATATATATATATATATATATATATATATATATATATATAAAGGTTGAAATATGTAATATAACCTTACCTATCTTGACCTGGAAAATAGGGATGCGCTAAAACCTGCGTCACTCCATAATTGTTAGAAGTAAACCACAAACTTTGACAAACAGGACAAGTAGGGTAGAAATCCATTCCTTTTTGAGGTTTCATATTTAAACATATATCCTTATCAAAGGACAGTCGTCATAATATTCCTATGCTATGGAAAAGTAGAATTAAAAAAAAAATTTATAAACCTAACATTTACAATTAGTCTGATAGTGGATCTTGACTTTGCTTATAATTTTCGATGTATTGCTAAATTTATTGGGTTTGATCTAAACGTTATTGTATATTAAAATTGTATTTTAATGAAACAAAAACTCAGGAATGTAAGAAAAATATCCACAACTCTTTCATTGAAAGGAAGTAGATTTAAATATATTGGTTTGCCTTTTGATTCCGCCTTTAATAAAGGTTTGGATTAAATTTTCACCATTTAAAAATTTTAAACTGGATTTAAAAATCAAAATAACCTAGGACAATTGTTAGGTATCCCAAAGATAAAATTCCGATGTTGGAGAAGTCTGGAATTTATAAGATTCAGTGTAACTCATGTGATAAGTTTTATCTTGGCCAAACTAGGAGAAAGGTTATAACGAGATAAAAAAGAAAATGTGTTGCATATTAAATTAACCAAAACTGAACAATCTAGTGTTGCTGAGCATGTTCTTTCATAAAGTAGAAAAGAGTATTGTTAGTTTGATTATAGAGAATATAAACAACAAATTTGTTGGATAGTTTCGAATGTCGTGAATTCTGATAAAGGTAAAATTCCGAATTCTTTGTTAAAAGCAAATTAAAACACACATTAACTCTATTTTAACTTTTTAATTTTGACTTTTATTTCCTTATACATATTATGTTAGTTGTTTTCCCTTTATTTTTTAATATTAGTTATATTAAAGTAGTCTGTTCGAGTGGCACATCCCCTTCCAATTTCTATTTAAACGGGGAAACTGGTCTAACCAATGTAGTTGAGGGAGGAGCACTATGCACTCTTGACCCTTTATAAGTCATCTCTTTGATACATTAGTTTGTAGTTTATACCTCTCTGAGGATGGTAGCTACGTTACCAAATTGTACGTAAAGGTTTATTAAACTTTCTAACGTTAATTGTGTTAGTTTTTATTTGTGGTTTCGGGATAATAATTTGGGTTTGGGGGGTTTATTTGTTAATAATAAATAGATCTAGACAAACAAAAATAATACCTATGCTTTCTAAAACTGTCATGTATTGTTTTTAATAGTTTTAAAATAAAAATCATTTCAGTACTCATAAAATGAAAATTATTTTCTGAAATATGTAAAAGAAAATTACACTGATTAAATATTTATTACACTTACATTGTAATGTAATACAATCAGAACTTCCTCACAATCTTATGTGCTTGTAAAGTGACTTGAATTCTTATAAAACAAATGGGAAGTAATGATTTTACATGGTAATTACTTCAGCTGATAATTTCATTTAAATTTAAACGCCTTAATCGACAATTTCAACAACAAGAAATGGTATTATTTAGGTAAAACGTACTTTTATTTTATAATTATTGTTTTATATTGTAATATTTCATAAATAGATATTGAGCTTAACTTATGAGATATTTTAAAATTCAAAATAAACCTGAACACATTTTTACAGAAATAATATGTTTATTATTCATACACATTTCAACATCAATGTCACCATTTTCAAGGATATATGAGCTACAATAATCAATTTATAAAAGTTGAAAGTAGACTAGGGGCATTCTGTAAACAAAAAACCTGGTCCTAGGCTATTTGGGTGTGTTTCCTCTTTTATGTTTCATACTTGATACTCTCGAAACATCATATATTACTTTTATATACACAAATGATGGCAAACGTCCCACCATATTAATAATATGAACAATCCATCATTATTAAATAACTTTAAAACCAGAATGGCAACATTGTCGTTGAAATAAGTTCGAATTATTAACAAATTATTTATGAGAAATTCTGTTCAAGATTATTGTAATTAATTGTAAAATATATGTAATACAAATGATGAGATATTGTTTTTGTTCCTGCATAAGTTCTTTAAACTCATTTTTATGTTTTCTATATACAACGAATTTTACAATTTTAAGATCAACAGAACTTGTTTATCTGCAAAATTTAAGCATCAATTGTGTAATACAATTACATGTAAGTCTGTAAATGAACTTTAAAATAAATATAACTTATAAGCATTGAATTAATATAACCTTTGAGTTATGGAAATTCAAATTAATATTTTGATCTTTGTAATATTCCCATCTAGCTTACTTTTACTACTAAAAGTTTGTAGTATATGGTAAGGATAAAGATATTGTTTTTACAGAGTTTAAAAAATTGTCAAATCTTACAAAAATCCTTTTTTTTTTAAAGAAAAGTAATTGAGTTTTAGGATTCAAAGAAAATAATAGTCTCAACTAATATAACAAACTGTATATTTAAAATCAGTAAATGTCAGATGTGACATTTTGGGGCGTTGTTAACCTATACAATTGGATCAGGGATAGTTGACAAATATTTGGAAGTATGATTGAAATATTTTTTATAAAGGCCACAAAAACTCCTCTTCTAAAATAAAATTAAAAAAAATTCTTCAACTGACAAATCTTCTGAAATTTCTATTCAAAGCCAATGGTATAAGTTTTCAATGATTCAGTAAAACTAAAAATAAACAAATTACGAAAAGACAAGAATACCAAATGGGAGGTAGGCCAAGAGATAAGTTAGGCTGGAAGTGCAATTGTCCAGGACAAAGCTTATTTTGTCAACCGATCTATTTTAAACCAAGGCTGAATGGTTTTGTGTTTAGTAGAAGGTTACTGACTCTAACATATATTTATACCTACTGTGTGTCTATTCTTAACCCATTCAACTGTGTACACCATCTGTTCTCCCTCATTTTTAAGAAAACAATAATTTATAAGAAGGAACAATGAATAGCTTGAACATTCGAGGACTTTGAAAATAAACCAGTACTTTTTTAAAAATTTAAGTTGCTAGTAACTTAGGTATTTATTTCATGAGATTTAAATGAGAAATTTAAAACATAATTTATCCAGAAGAATAAAATAGAAAGTTTAAGTAAATTTGAAAACAAATAAATACAAAATTTTATTTATAATAATGTATACAAAATATATAAAAATAGAAAGTTATGTAAGTAGTTAATATTTGAATTGAATTTCAAAACGTTAGGAAAGCATAACTGCTACCAATATTATCAAAGTTAAACGAGAAATTATTGTTGATTACCTGCTTAGTGGCAATAATTTTAGAAACAAATGTTATTTACAAATCATTAGTTTTAGTTTAGGAACAAGCATTCAAAATTTCATCAGGTGCACAACAACTATTTTATATTTTTTTTTAATTAAAAAAAAAGCAAGTATGTTTGAACGTCATTCTTAACGATCCTCAAGTTTTTGATAAAGTTTGTAGAAAAGGTAGATCCATATGGTACAAAGAGATTTCCTAAAATACTCTAATCAGATATTAATATCAGTCCTGGCAGACAAGCTTTTCCTAATGAACATATAAATTATGTGATTTAAGGAAATCTCTGCTGGATTACTGCAAAGAAGTGTTGCTTTACATAAGGAATTTCCACAAGATGATGCAACAACTGCATTAAGGCCGGCAAATATGATGATACAGTGTGCAAATGCCACAGAGGACAATGTGGAAGTATAACTGGAAAAATTCAGAAAACCTTGGACATTGTATGTAGGTACTTAGAGAAATGATATTTTAAGGTTGTATTATTCTTAATGTTAATTTCATGAACGAAACAAGGAAAATTACCTACCTATGTTGATAATTTTGTAAGCAATTTGATACAAAGAGGAGGACAGTTACTAGATAATACGTTAAACTAATATTAGATTAAATTTTAAAGAAAAATTAAGTGTTTGATATGAAAAACAGAAAAATGTATAGGTTACTGGGAGGTTAAACAGAACTGGATATACATAACAAATTGTTCTTATTTGTAATTAAACCAGTGTGACTTGTATCTTGAGGTTGCATGAAGAAGTACAATATTACAATTATACATATTTTCCAAAATAATATACTTTGAAGAATGTTAAAGATTTAGTAGAATATTAAAAATGACAATATCCTTAAAGAACTTAAAATGGTTTCCATCAATGAAGTAATAAGAACTACAAGCAGTGAAGGATAAATGTTGACTTCGCAATCGTGTCTACTTGGTGATGCTGATAATTTTTTACAACAGCAATATAGTACACAAATTTCAAAGTTGAAGCGCTCACCTAGTGAATAGATCATGCATGGGAAAGATGCAAGTGGAGACATTCATTGAAATGATTTATGATGCAAAGTGAAATTATTTTTAATTACTAGATAAGTTCACTTGTGGAATTTTCAGTCACCAAATGAAAAAATCCCATAACAAAAATTTTATTTGTAACATTATTTAAACTAAGTCAACTTCAATTTTTTACTTTTGAAGTACATGTAAAAACTGAAGATGATGACTTAGTCAGTTTTTTTACAAATAAGATATTACTTCTGGACAATTTTGTGTTTTTTTTATTTAGTATTTGATGTATGAACTATTTTAAATAAGTATTAATAAATTATTTTAAAAAATAACAATTTTAAAATGCGAATTATAATGATTTGAATTTGAAATATAGGTACATTAGTAGGATAGAAGGTTGTATTTTACTGAAAATAATCACTTTTTGTAATTGATTTTTGTTAAATGTATAGTAGTACTAGAAGAATCAGCACCTAATAGCAACCAAATGATTTCAACCTTATGTTATTAATATTAATTTTCTGTGATTAACAAAAATGTACATGCTTTTCTTTTCTCCATCTTTGGCCTAAACAAAACAGTAAACCAAATTAAAAAAATAAATAATAATAGCTGTATAATGTAAATTATATTGGTACTTGATCGAGCGTTCATACTTCACAGTTTTATAAACACAATTTGTCAGTACATTGTTAACATTATTTTATATTACAACTTATCCATACATTTTATAATAACAATTATACTTTAATATTTGATTTCGGTACATTATGACGATGTTAATAAGTTAAACAACCGTAGACCAACAACAAGATTTTTTTCAATCTCTAACAGTGAGCTAGTTTTAAGATAAACTAAATTAGTTAATAATATATACATTATAAAAATTACACTATAAAATTCCACTAAATTATATTTTGAGTCTTTTGGAAGATACATTCCTTCTTTGGTTTATTAATGATTTACCATGTTTGAGCAGAGGTCATGAGTATATAGTCATCAGTATCATCTGAAAAATAAATATATTATTAAAGATAAGAGTATTATGAATTGTAACAATGTTGAGAAAAACTAGAATAAAAAATATACTTGTCTTTCAACTAATATTCTGTAAGTATACAAATTAATTTTAATTTTTTTGTCTATCCACTAGTTTTTCAACTCTAATCTTTATATCAATATATCCAAATCACTAAGCTACATAAAATGAGCTATTAGAAGCTCATTTAGGACTAGGGTGAAGGGGATTTACTAAAAAACCATTTAAACTGGTCGCCATGTTTACATATATCATTTCATTTTATTAGTTCAATCCATAATGTTTATTAATATTGTGGTCACTTGAACTGTGCAGTTGGCTTGATGGGGTAGGCGTGAAGACTGAAGTGAAAACTGATGTTTTCGGATTGTTCCTCTGTGGTGTGACCTACCAAGGTGTAAGGTGCTATTGTGTGGTAGCAAATAAGCAAGAGTCCAATGATGAGCAACAAGACCGACCTGTCTTATTGTTACAGGAGTGATCAGGCGGTCTTGGTGTGTGTAGCCTCGGTCTTAATCTCTTCACTAGATTTTTTACAAAGACAGTCAGTCGAAAATAGCTTGCATTGTGATGACCTATGGAAGTACACAGGATCATCCCAAATACTCAAACACAATATCAAGCATATCTATAAGTGGCCTTATTTACTCCCATAGATAGAATTTGTGGACTTTTCATAGCAGTTTTCACGAGGGAAATTACAATACCAAAATTTATATTTTAGAAATTGGCTACTAAAGATAAGCTGAATGGAATTTAGAATTGTGAAATCAGCTCGAGTGAATGCAATAAATGCTTCATTCCTAGTGTGACTTTTGAAAAGTCAAAGTTTATGAGAACGTGAATGTTATAACGGTTCAGAAGTAAAACATAAAATACTTAACAAATGTGAAATTACGCTGAATATTAAATTTACCAAATTGAAGATGTTGAGATAGTATATGCCAAGGGTTTAATGTAGTTTTTCATTTGTGTAGGAACGTATCTAATACTTGTACACACTAAACAAATATGATTTGATAAAACTAGAAATGATAACAATTTTCGATAGTAGGATTGTTTTTGGAATGAAATGTCAACCTGTAATTTAATTTAAAAATTCCTACATTAATTTGACAACTTAATTAATTGTATTTTTTTTTTAAATACTGTACATATAGCCTATTTGGGATAGATTACTGATATTGAAACAATAATTTTTAATTAAATGACAACTGTATGCTCATGATAATGGGGTAAGCCAATTAAGTTTAAATTAGTTTACACAAAATTGTACACAGCTGATTTGTAACAAACAATTTATTATAAAAATATGGATTACGTTTATATTTTGGAAATTATTTAGTAATTACTATTGTTGTTATAAGGTCGTCATCAAATGAAATGGAGTAAGGCAAGTTTCTTTGTTAATGTATGTTGATTTGAAGTGATTTAACTCTCAGGAGATCAATTTAGTGAGTATGAGCTTGGCAATTCCAAGGAAACCTTGCTAGATCTACACCTTTTATCATGTAGTCTTTGAGTTAGATCTCTTTCTTTCATATTTCCTATCAGGTCTCTCTTGACCAACTTGTGTTCGTTCCAGAACCTGAAGCTATTACAGTACTAAGGGGAAGGAGTCTTTATTTTATGCTTTTTTCATCTTTGTTTATAAGGCGATGATGACCGAGAGGTTTTGTGCTTTTAAACAACTAAAGGAAAAAAGAAAATTTAAGTGAACAATTAATTTTACACAACACTTAAAAATCTTTAAGTACTAAAGTTTTCATTTAGGAATCAATATTAAAATGTAAATTAATATTAAAGATTGTTGGAATAATCTACTCCTACCTGAATAAATTCAGTTGATCCATTGCCTACTCGATATCGTAAATTGTTTTAATGTTAATTAAATAAAATGAAAAGAGTCTTGACCAGTTGTCATTACTTTTTGTCACACAAAACCCTATCGTTATATATTTATAACTAATTAATACATATATTTCTTAATTTATATATATATATATATATATATATATATATATATATTGATTAATAAAAATATGTAATGTCTAAACTTCATATAATCTTCATGACAAAAATAATTCTTTCCACAGTTCAATTTCCTAAAATTCTTTCACCAGAAATCGATCAAAGTGTATGTTTTATACCTCATTATAGTACAATAATTATTTTCTAAAATTAGGTAACCTTTTGTTATTGCTATTTTATAAAAAAAATTAAACCAAATTAACCACTTACATACGTACTAAAATTTAAGGATTTTCAATATCTATCTTATATGGTCCCTTCACTCGCAATGCTCGATAGTGAATAATACAGAATTAATTACAGAAGAATAAAAACTTGAATTCACTCCTTACCTCTTCTAAAGATAGTGGATTTCCTTTCATTTTCGTATCCAAACTATGATACCTCTCTGAAAAAAAAACACAATATAAATTAATTTTAAAATTCATTATATTGTAATATCCAAGCCACAAATATAAAGTAATATTACTATCTTTCATTAGTTTTGTAACTTTGTATATCTACTTGTATTATTACACGTTATGGAGAATAAGATCAATCTTAATAATTCATAGCAGGTTGTCAATATTCAATACATTAATACAAATTCCTACTTGTTAAACATTTATTACAAAAGAACACACAACATTTATGGATGCATACCGAAGCATCATCAACTGGTTTTATACTTGCACATTAGACTTATTAAGTAGTATTTTATTATCTTGTTTATACACAGCAAATTAATTGAAAGATGGGACTTAAATTACTTCAACTGTCAATCTAATTCTGTATACGATACTGCTATTGAAATATAACAAAAGACCATGTACATGAGATATAAACAATAAATTTACAAAACTATCATTGGTATACTGGTATATGGTGGACACTCATAAGTGTTATGTCTTTATGTTATTCAATGTTATTTAGACTGTGAGCAATGTATATTCAAATTTTTTAATGTCATTTTTATCTCCACTAAGATTGTTGTAATTAAAATGAGTAGATTGTTCACAGTACTATTAAAGGAGTACTATTAAATGTTTTGAGAATGGAGTATATCCGAAACGTGTCAACAAATGTGAGATTAACGAAGCTGCGAAAGGCGGAACAATGTATTCATTTTTAATATGTATATTCAATATTTAAAAGTGTAAATTTTATTGCAATCTGTCCAAGACTTCCCAAACTGATCTGTAGGCCTAACAGAAGATAGAAAACATGCTCCAAAATAAAATAGACATTTTTTATATTGTTTAAATTCAGAAGTTGAGTTATAGAATATTAAAACATTTAAAATATTTATTGTTGTGTTTAGGCTGTAATATTTTTGCTGGAGGTATATATGTTCTACATTCAAATCTACTTAAAAACTGCTGTATCCATTCAAATGAAAATTATAAATTTGTAGTAAATTAATTACTTTTTATTTAAGAGAATTATAACTTTTAATGCATATTAATTCATTGACAGAGATTTATAATGATCGCTTTTTTATATTATTTAATGAATTGTACCAGAAACTGACCATGAGCTAAATGTAGTCGCACCATTGCCATTACAAAACATTCCGCTGACAAAACTCTGTTTTTGGCGAATCTGAGAACTAAACATTCAAGAACTTTGTTGCTGACCGTGCTCCCCGCTTCCCATAAAAGGGCACGGAGGTTGTAGCTTGATGTTTTACCCGAGTGTCCTCCTCGGTCGAATTTTTCAAATGCTATCTGTTAACAGAAAATTTAAAAAAATTAAGAGTTATAAAGTACTGAAACCAGAAGAGTTTTTATTTTAAATTTGTTCAACACAGATAAGTACACAATATCAATAACTCATAGATTATGATATAATACTAACATACTAATATATTACGTGACTTATAAAAATTGTAATATATTAATATTGGATTGAATTAATTGTAGGTTTTAGTTTTTAGGTTATACAAGTAAACAAATTAAAATTATTTGCAACTTTGTTGATTTGATCAACTCTTCCTTCTCTTCTCTATAGTTCCAATCACTCTAGATCATTTTTAGATATCATATTTATGTGTTTTGAATATATTAAGATGACCTAAAAATTATCTTGTAAAATTGACGTATAGTGCGGTTGTCAAAAAAAGTAAAGATCAGAAACAAAGGTATAAAGTACTTAAATATAGGTTTAAAATCATATATTTTTATACTAGGGCTGAAATACTCTCATCTATCGTTATAATAGACATAGTTTAGCCTACTGGACCGAAACAAAAAAAAGAGGATATAAATAAAAAAAGGAAGAAGTGACAAAAGGAGTGAATGTTTCCTAGTAAAGTATACACCAAAGTGGTGTCCAAGTTGGAAAGATATTAACTATATCTAGAGCAGAAAACCAAATCTGGAATTTAAACAATGATAAAATAATTTGTGAATGAATATCTACCCAAAGCTAGAACCTAGAAACAAACCCAAAATCGTGTCGTTTCAGCAAGAAGCCGTTCAAACTCTCATGCCAATCTCAAGGGCAGAATTAAGGTTAGTCTTCACAGTATGAGATATTAGTTTATACATGCAACATGAGATGTTCATTAACTAACAACATTTAATTAAAGTTATTATTGTTTACTTCCGTATCAAGGCAGTAAGCAGTAACAAATGAGTGGGACTATAGGATCATTTTAAATGTGGCTTACTCACTAATATAAGTCAAGTGAGGCATATATATTTTAAAAAGTATAAGAGGAGTAATTTTTTATTTATTTATTTTTTATTTTTACAATACAATATAATCATGCAGGTTTTCCTACCGAATTATTCCAAGGACTATTAAATCATGTAGTTTTATTTTGGATACAATTTTCCTTATATAGAATTAACTAAATGTTTGTTTAATTTTCTTTAATATACGCACCCTCCAGAACTGAAGCATATGCATAAGTACTGGAATATCCAGGAGATTAATGCGACCACTAATGTTGAAGTCTCGTAACATTATGAGAGACTTGCATAACTCCAGACTAGGCTTCTCCAGCAAGTATGCTGCCAACATGATAAATCAAAAAATAAAACACAAGCATACAACAGATCTAATGGTTTAATTTGTGTAAATACTAGATTTTGAAACACCCAAAGTAAATTTGCAGTGTATATTTAATACAGTGAATCTGTTATGTTGTTAATAATATCGTCCTACAACATTGAAAAAATATTCATGAATACATAATACATAAAATATAAAACTGTGTATATTCTGGAAGAAATAAAACCTAAAAAAATCAAATAAATCAGTAACCTTCTCTTTTAAAAGTAAATATAAATTTGTACCCCACTTACTTTTTTAGTAGTTATTATTTTTCATATTTATTCAAATAAACGTAAAACAGAGTGTGGTAGCAGACTATTTCTACTTTTTGACATTGAATGCAAATCAAAAAAGTTATAATAAAAGTTGCCAAAATTTAATAGATAACCACATCAAGTCATAAATGTGTATTTAAAATATACAGTGTGAGTCAAAAGTATGGATACACCCTGTTAAATTTTAAATGGATAAAGATAGAAAAATGAAACTCAGAACACCTTTCTAGGAAATAAAAGTGAACTTTTTAGTCACTATTACAACTTTGCCCCTTTCCCCAAAATGGGATTTTTGGGGGGCAGCTCAAAATTTTTAAACATAAAGACCCATTAAGTGACACCTCATTTTAAAGTCCTTGATTAAAGAAGAAGAACAGTGGAAACCAGAGCTTTCTATCTCAACCCAGTACAAAATGGCAGCTCATTGAAATTAAGTAAAACTTCATTTAGGCACCTGTGAGTCAAAAGTATGGATACACCCTGTTAAATTTTAAATGGATAAAGATAGAAAAATGAAAGTCAGGACACCTTTCTAGGAAATAAAAGTGAACTGTTTAGTCACTATTACAACTTTGCCCATTTCCCCAAAATGGTATTTTTGGGGGGCAGCTCAAAATATTTAAATGTAAAGACCCATTAAGTGACACCTCATTTTAAAGTGCTTGATTAAAGAAGAAGAACAGTGGAAACCAGAGCTTTCTATCTCAACCCAGTGCAAAATGGCAGCTCATTGAAATTAAGTAAAACTTCATTGAGGCACCTGTGAGTCAAAAGTATGGATACACCCTGTTAAATTTTAAAGGGATAAAGATAAAAAAATGAAAGTCAGGACACCTTTCTAGGAAATAAAAATGAACTTTTTAGTCACTATTACAACTTTGCCCATTTCCCCAAAATGGGATTTTTGGGGGGCAGCTCAAAATTTTTAAATGTAAAGACCCATTAAGTGACACCTCATTTTAAAGTCCTTAATTGAAGAAGAAGGACAGTGGAAACCAGAGCTTTCTATCTCAACCCAGTACAAAATGGCAGCTCATTGGTTGTCTATTGGCATTATTTACCACCTGAATGTGGATGTTCATATTTTGCCTCAATGAAGTTTTACTTAATTTCAATGAGCTGCCATTTTGTACTGGGTTGAGATAGAAAGCTCTGGTTTCCACTGTTCTTCTTCTTTAATCAAGGACTTTAAAATGAGGTGTCACTTAATGGGTCTTTATATTTTAAAAATTTGAGCTGCCCCCCAAAAATCCCATTTTGGGGAAATGGGCAAAGTTGTAATAGTGACTAAAAAGTTCACTTTTATTTACTAGAAAGGTGTTCTGAGTTTCATTTTTCTATCTTTATCCATTTAAAATTTAACAGGGTGTATCCATACTTTTGACTCACACTGTATATACAATGCACATCAGTTTGGAAAATATGATAAATAATTTGAAAAACATCACCATTCAATTAATATTTACAATCGCCCCACCTTTTAAAATGTTTACTTGAACAAATTAATGAAACTTAAAGCTAAAAATGATTAAACACTCCACTATTTACACCTACCTCCAGCCCTTCATCCCCTATCTATACAACCCACCCCACGCTCACACATACACACACTTTGGGTTCCTCCGATGTTGAACTCAAACCGAGAAAATATTTTCCATTCACTTTTATTGTTTATATTCAGTTTTTGTCACGTACAAAATATGCCCTAAAAACCCAGTTAATTTTTATTTACTGCATTATGACACATAATGGCACGGGATGGCGAGGGTCAGCTAAATTAAAAGTTGTCAAGTCAAATGAAAACATTACTAGGACATAAAATTAATCATCAGAGTTAGGGAGCCATTGTGGCTACACTGAGGGAGGTACTGTGGAAATGTAATAAATGTATGCTTTTTATTTGAGTCATGTTTTGTAACCAATACTGTACTGGGAATAATAAAAATTTATTTGAAATGTATATATAAAAAAAAAAAATCTCCGTAAGGACCAATTCCCTTAATTTATCACCTTAAAATTTATGATAACATTAATTTACTTAAAATTATACTATAATTTATGTACACAATTATATTTTCCATGGATATAAACGAATAAACTCTTCTTCAATTCAATACATTTTATTCTAAATGAACTATTAATGTTGTTCTTGCAGGTTCACCATCAGCTGATAAATCATCTGTGAGTGATTTCACACAACTTGAACTCAATTGAAGGTATACAAAATTATGCTATCACAACGTTACTTTATTTTATTAGAGTAAAGTTTTTTGTAAATTAGAGCCAGTTTGATTATTTAGATTGAACAAAATTTCACTAACATAATCAGAATTATAAAACAACAATTTTTATAAAAAATATTTGAGTTAAATAATATGTGGTGCAATATATTAGCTTAATTTTTTTAATTGTAAAATAGAGGTTATGAACAAAGTGGCTATAACAGGAATAATATGATATGAAACTTTTGTGGGCCTTATAAGACCCAATTTTGTAAAATCATAACGATGTAAGTACCTATTTAATCCTCTAAAAGAGTTTCCCCAAGTCAAAAACTAGCTATATCTCTTTCTCATTCTCAAAAACTTCAACAAAATCCTCCAATTTATTTTTAAAATAAAATGTACAAACTTATAAGAACTCTTCGTTTAATAATATTATATTAGGTAGAGACAGTTATAACTGTAATCAGTTATTTGTATATTAACCAAATTTTCATTTAAAGTAACAATAGTATTGACATTTTGTGAAGAACTAAACAAAATATAGTATATCTAAGGCTTCTCTAGAAAGTTTTGATAAATAAATGTTTATATAAATATAAAATAGGTTTCGCTCAAAGCAAAAAGTTCCCCTGCAAACGAGAATTTAAGAAACGAAAGTAAAAGGATTTTAAACTAGAAGTGAAAATAAAAGTTTAATTATTTGATGCGTCAAAGACTTCAAGGTTTACTCAATTATGTAGACACAGAAAGTTTCTTACGGTACGTTTTAATTATATTCTTTTCAAGTACATGTATACCAAGGAAATTGCTTTTAAATTATTTATGCTTTTTAGACAAGCTTTTACAAAACGAAAAATAAAAACAACAACAAACAACTTTCAAAATGTTTTAGGGTGTAAACATAATGATTTTTAAGGTAATATTATATTTTTGTGTATATATTTAGAAGATCAGCTCTTTTTAAATTAGTAAAACAAAATTACTGTTTATCAAACCTATCAGATGTCACATTGTAAGATATTATTTTGAACTAACATAATTTTTAATTCCCTAACCCATAAGACAGAAATACTTATATTAGTGGTTTACATATTTTCAGTCTCGGAGTGGATTGTAATGAAGGCACATATATGCCTTCGTATGCAATAGTATATTTTCTACTGGATAATCTTCTAATAATCTTACAATAGTTGTAAATTAGTTTGTAGATCGGTGATTCAATAAATTGTTTACAAAAATATTTTCTGCAACAAGAAATATTACTAGATCCAATGAATTGTGTCTATGAAACACAGATGCTCCAGTAATGAACTGTTCAATCTAATATAAATAGAGATAAAGGTTGAAGATCAGGTGTAGGAGATTTGATATTCTTATTTGTGATCCAAACCTATTTTTTTCTGATGAATGATTTTAAGGTTAATGTCAGTATGTTTGAGACCTCAGAACTATCGACGAGAATTCACTTGAATAGCAGGTCTAGACTAAATCCTCTTATTCATCACAAAACCTTATTTTCCTAATAATTTTGAAATACAAATTAGGGGCTACGAAGGCTGTCTCTTATATTCAGAAGACAGGATGGGCATATTCACTGTGGAGTGTTTGTGTAGGAAACGTTGCCTACAATAAGAAACCGTAGAACAAATGATCTTCGAAAGGGAATGTCTCAATCAGAAAAAAAGGAATCCATGGAAATTGATGTTGGCATGTAAGAACTTAAAATGTTAAAATTTAAATATATATCACCAAATTTAACCATAAATATTCATATAATTTAAGTTTAAAAACAAAAACAAGTTTATGAACAAACAAAAACAAGAACTTTGACAAATAAAATTACCTTTCCAGTGAGCTTTGAGGATTTTTTGTAGTTGAGCCACATCAACTTCTGGTGGGTATTTTATTAACAGCTTAGTCACTACATTCTTCCCGTCAGGCTGTAAAAATACAGATTTAAAAATAGTTATTTATATTTTGCTTATTAAATTTAATGTGTACAATATAAAACCATTAATTTATTATATAACAACAGTATTTTACCAAGGCTTAACAAGGTGTTTTAACAATATTTGTGTGCCTTTCCATATTTCATGTATAGACACATGAAGTCCAAATATATATCAATCATGGTCTTAGAATACAAGATTGATTGTTGGTTGTTTAATTTTATAAACATTTACTGCAGATAAAGTGTTTGATACAAAAAAAAAGAAGAAAAAATTTGATCATTACTCTACCCTATGATAGAAGTTTGTAAAAGTAAAACATTTGAAAAACTTGGGTTGGATAGCTGAGATCAAAGATAATTCTCTTTTAATTATAATTTTCTCCACCTGTCCTTCTACAGTGCACACAATGTAGGCAAAACATGATTTGTTTTATTAAGTGCACCTTATTCTGAAGGATTAAAACGGACTATTAAACTAATAAGATATTCATCTTTGGCCAGGTTAATCTTGCATTGAAGCTAAGAGGCTATTAAATTTTGCCAATGTTTTCTATTTTAATTTATTTTAAAGTGAAGTGTTCTTTGATTCCCTTTTCCATATGAAAATGTTTAATAACATAATGTTCTTCTATTATAAACAAGAATAGACTACTAACTAAACATAAATAAATTGTTTTAAAGTGTTATCTTTGTCAAAGAAACATACAATTTCCTTAAAAATCATTAAAAGTAACAACATATCATTTCTTTTAGAGTTAATAGACTTCTAAATGCTGTTTATAGCAAGAGTATGTCTATGTTTAAACTGTTCATCCTTGGTTAAACCTCTGAAGTTTATCAGGACATTGTTATAGTTGGTGCTCTGTATGTTACAAACTGGCAACAAATATTTTTTCCGATTTTGCAATAGTAGGCCAACATTGTAATTATCAACCCTACAACAACTTACTTCTACATAGTATAACATAATTCAATGCCTTGTTTAGGTTGTGTATTTCTTCTACTTCTGTCTAGAAAGACTCCCTCAGTAATAAGTAGATTGTTATAAGAACTCAGTAAAATTTTAGTGTACTTAACAAGTAGGCTACTTCACTCAGTATAAAGTATGAAATAAAAAGATCCAGTTAAATTTAAAAAGGAGTATACAATACTTACAGAAACAACAGTGTCTTCTAAAAATTCCGTTGATATATTTCTAAACACCATGTTGTCTTCGTTGACTTCCCTAAAAAAAATAATCAAATAAATTTTAAAAGAATTGATACACAAATATATAAAAGTTATTCTGTAAATATGGCTTTTATTAGCTATGAATTAGTTTTATAAGTTGTAAAAACATAATAGGGTTAACTACTAATTAATAAAATTCTACACCTGATTTAAACCAAAACAGCTTAGGGATGCATGTCAAATAAAAATATGGGTGATCCAAAAGTTATGAAAATTTGTAATCAGTCAAGTTTGGCATGATTAAACACATTTTGTATGAAAAGTCTCTAAAAAGAGCTACATATAGTAAATATCCTAAAACCCTATTTCATGGTATGTTGCAAGCACTATTTTCAATCAATATTATTATTAATATTATTATAAGTTCAACTAGGCCTAATGTCTCATTAAAGTTACTTTTTGCTTTACAAAAATGTTTTAACTTTAGTTAGCTATAGGTCTATTTCAATACTGGACTATACATTTAATTGAAATTGTAAATACACAGGTAGATTTAACTAATATTTCATAATATGTTGATTTCAAATAACAAAATTATTCTAGAATTAATGAAACTGAAAATAATTAATGCATTAGCATTATTTCAAATTGTATATGAGAATCACTGAATATTCTTTTATTGGTTCTACTTTACTCTGAGAGATGGGAGCACTTTACGGGCTTTGTCAGAATTAATTATATATATATTTTAAATTTCATAAATTAAAAACTTTGTTTTGGAATAGTTGTAATCTTCGGATGTGGATAAACGTTATGTTGTTTTAAATTCAAGTTCTTCATAAAAATTTCCCCCAGGTGGAAGCATTAAACACTAAACAGGTTATTACAAAACAAAAATAAATCTATAAAGAAAAACCTATGTCAATAATTTGTCTTGCTACGGTGAGAAAAGTAATAACTACTTTAATTACTTAGTGATCAGTTCTACAGTCTACCGCCATTTGTGCGAACTACACGAAATGAATTTATAATAAATCTACTTTTTTGTTATCGACTTTCTTTGGAGAAAATGGAATGAAATATTTTATAGTATATCTTATCAGTGAGACGATGTTTGTTGATATTTCCGTTGATACTTGTGCAGATTCATTTTCTCGCAATAATGTGCCGCTATCTAGATTATTTTTGACAAACTCTTACAACATATTAAACTGTAAAGATCCGAGAAGTGCTGCTACTAGTGAGAAAATTTGGAACTATCTGATATTATTATTACCAATAATTGTCTACAATGACTGAGTAAAGAATATTTCTTTAGTTATTTGAAGATTTTAAATTGATATTTGGCATACGGTAAAAACTATCCAGAAAAGTCCGAAGATGGTCATTTGTAATTAAGGGGAGCAAACTAAGAGGGGAATGTTGCAAAAAAGTTCCATAATTTTTTGTGGTAGTTCAAAAAATTGACGTAGGATGGTCAGTTATGGGTAACGTTTATCCCTATTGCCCTAAATTTTAAACATCATTTTTGTAGTATTGGATATTTTCAACTTTTTTTCTCAACGAATATTGATCAAACTCATTTATCATGTGGATTTTCAGCACCTTATTTTTATTTTACTACATAATTTTGTGAAGGACCTAACGTATTTCCACTGTGTTTTTAAGATTTTTAATGATCTATCATTTGAACTTATATTGATCCTCAATAAAAAAAATGGTGGCAATAAAATATCAACAACATTTTTGTTTTTCAACAATTTTTTATTAAACTTATTTGCGGTATGTTTTTCATGACATTTTAAAATTTACTAAGATATTGATATATTAAAAAAATAATTGTTGTTTTAAGACACGTACCTTAAAAAAACGGACTCCAAAATTTCAACGTTTTTGTTTTTCAACGCATTATTTTTTTATGAAACTTATAATTTGATTTTAGAATCTAACTTTGAATTTACTTCCAACTATTAAGTAGGAGTTTCCCTGACACATAGAAAACAAATTGGCATCAAACTAACAAGTTTCAACATTAAAATTTCTCAACCAATTTGTTAGAAACTTTAATATTGTATGATTTATAGATGCTGATAACGACATAACCATCACGTCCTATGCAGAATATATGTCTGATTCGAAAATAACAAAATGGTAGTTAACAAAAACCATAATTTTGTTTATAAAACCTATTCTCCATATGTTTTTTTAGGTTGCTGTTGTTGAATTTAGTACCACCTACTATATAGGACCTTCAAAATATAAAATGATAACAAAACATTTCAACTTTGGCTTAAACTGAATAAGTTAAAATTTATCTTCTATTTTATCAACTAACTGATATTACTTTAAGACACTGGTCTTTAAATAAATGATTATTAACAAATTTTAATGTTGATAAAACATGTCCCCTAAATATAAAATATAATCCAAAACTGAACTTTAGAAAATCTTTGTGAAAAAACAATTTTATCTTATGGGTTTTAGAGGTGATAATTGTCTATCTGTCTCTCTCTCTCTCTCTCTCTCTCTCTCTCTCTCTCTCTCTCTCTCTCTCTCTCTCTCTCTCTCTCTCTCTCTCTCTCTCTCTCTCTCTCTCTCTCTCTCTCTCTCTCTCTCTCTCTCTCTCTCTCTCTCTCTCTCTCGCTGTGTGTATGTGTCCATCAACATTCATCATACTGACATGTGTTCTAACATCAATCTAGTTACAAACAGTAAAATTGTTGGTGATTAATTAGTAAACACAATGGAAATACTTACCAAATATTGCTTTGTTCATCAGTAAGTATTCTGAGTAAAAATTTGCCATCACAGTTTGGTACGTTTGTCTGTGGAACAACAATGTAGTCTCCAGGTGGTAATGTGAAGAACGTAACTACTTCTCTGGCTACTGAATGATTCGTTACATCCAAGGGTTTCTGAGTAGAATAAGAACACATATCAATATATCTAATCATAATTAAAAACCAATTAAAGTGCATCTGTTATACATAGTTTGTTTTTTTGGTGAACAGACCTACTAAGTGTGTCGATTAAATAACTAGACTTGGAGAAAGCAGTGAGAACTGATTGTGAGCTCTTTGTCAGCGACCTTACTGTGTCGATTAAATAACTAGACTTGGAGAAACCAGTGAGATCTGATTGTGAGCTCTTTGGCAGAGACCTTACTGTGTCGATTAAATAACTAGACTTGGAGAAACCAGTGAGAACTGATTGTGAGCTCTTTGTCAGCGACCTTACTGTGTCGATTAAATAACTAGACTTGGAGAAACCAGTGAGAACTGATTGTGAGCTCTTTGTCAGCGACCTTACTGTGTCGATTAAATAACTAGACTTGGAGAAACCAGTGAGAACTGATTGTGAGCTCTTTGGCAGAGACCTTACTGTGTCGATTAAATAACTAGACTTGGAGAAACCAGTGAGATCTGATTGTGAGCTCTTTGGCAGAGACCTTACTGTGTCGATTAAATAACTAGACTTGGAGAAACCAGTGAGAACTGATTGTGAGCTCTTTGTCAGCGACCTTACTGTGTCGATTAAATAACTAGACTTGGAGAAACCAGTGAGAACTGATTGTGAGCTCTTTGTCAGCGACCTTACTGTGTCGATTAAATAACTAGACTTGGAGAAACCAGTGAGAACTGATTGTGAGCTCTTTGTCAGCGACCTTACTGTGTCGATTAAATAACTAGACTTGGAGAAACCAGTGAGAACTGATTGTGAGCTCTTTGGCAGAGACCTTACTGTGTCGATTAAATAACTAGACTTGGAGAAACCAGTGAGAACTGATTGTGAGCTCTTTGGCAGAGACCTTACTGTGTCGATTAAATAAGTGGACTTATAGAAATAAGTGAGCTCTTTGGGAGAGCTTGATGTGTCTGAACCTGCATGACAAACATCTACATTCTCAGCCATTCCTTAGATTATGAGTGAGTCATCAGTTAGTAAAGTTGTGCTTTCTGTTATGTACCGGAATAATACTAAGATTAAAAGTTGTCCAACGCGTTAATTTGAAGTTTTTAGTAAAATTGAACAAAACACCACTGGCATAATTTCAAATCCTTATTGAGACATATGGAGAAGACTGAAAGTCTTGTGCACGTGAGTTTGAGTGGTACAAAAGGTTCTGTGAAGGACATTAGAACATTGAAGATAATAAACATCCTGGATAATTTACACTTCAAGAACTGAAGACAATGTATACAAAATTAACCAGATTGTACAAAAATAGCGCCGACTCAGTTCTCAAACGATAGCTGATGACTTTAACATCGACAAAGACACTGTATTGTAAATTTTGCATGGGAGCTCAAGAAGTAGTAACAAGATAGACTGTAGGGTTCTAAAAAAAGAAAATTGCAAGGACATTTGCACTGACAACCCACAAGAACTTGATATCGACCGAAATCTTTTTTTTTTTTTTAATCATCATTTGTAAAGAAACCTAGATCTTCCAGTTTGATCCTGAGACAAAGTGACAGGTATTGTACTGGAAAACACTGTCATCAACAAGAATGTAAACACAACTCATCAAAGTGCAAGCCATACTCATTGTGTTAAGGCCATACTCATTTATTTCAAAGGTATAATTTTGGAAGAATAAGATCCTAAAAGACAAACAGTAAACAGTCATTATTATATGAAATTCTTGACAAAGCTGAGAGAAAGAGTCAGAAAATAGACAGAACTATTGGATTTTTTTTTCCATTATTCATCGGGAGATACTTTAAGGTTTTCTGTAAAGGAGGTTTTGATATTTAATAGACATACTTCGTGTACATGATTGTATAGTATATAAATTCATTATGACATGGTACCACTTACTAAGTAATTTTTGTTCACTAGTTACATGAATTAATAGGTTTCAATTTTAAATAGTTCTTAGGAAAACATACACTCTAACAGTCACAGTAATGATTAAATTCTTTACTAGATTTATATTGTTAAAGTTTAAATACAGAACAAAAAACGTTTCTTTCTATTCTAAGATCACAAGACAAAATGCTAACTAATAATGAATGTAAATTAAAAATTCTTCTTTTTTATACCACTTAAGGGCTTTTGTTTTTGTTTTTATTAGATACGCGATATCCAATAATTGGATAAATTTCCTCAAAGTGGCATGCATCTTAACCTCACATTTTAATACCTCGCTACACGTTATGTTTAGTTAGGCTTCTTTTCAATATAAAGACAAATGAAATCCTGTTGTTTATCTTGGCCAATGGGTCTGAAGTAATTATAACCATTTTTTTAAATATCTTCTGGTGTTGTATTTTCGAAACAAACTTTTTTCTCACTAACTGGTACTCCAGAATAGCTGTTCATACAAATTTATCCTAATTATTGTTATTGCAACAAAAAGTTAAAATGTAATTTAAAAGTTTGTATATTTTAAATCCTAGAAGTTAGTGGTGATCATTAAATCATCACTTGTATTCAATTCTCACATGACTGGATTTTGTTAAAACGATTTTTTTTAATGATGAATCATTGAGTTGCATGACACAATATATGGATAGGTAAAATCCATAATTATTACAACATAGTGACTGATAAAATATGACGATTACTTATTTAACAATGTCACTACATAAAATTTTAGTGTCAGCTGGAATTACATTGATACTACATGTAAGGACTGGAACAAAATAGACAAAAAATTTAATACTTTAAGAATATTAAAAATTGATATTGTATTCGAGACCGACATACAAGATAGCTAAGTGGTTTAAGACATGATGAGGATACTTTGATAAACAGTTTGACTCTACAGTTAACCACATTTCTTTTTTCTTTGATTATGGTGGTTTGTAATCTCTGTTAGAAATAAGTATAAATTGTGACGTTCCTTGTGAAAATTGAAAAAAAAAATATCTTTAAAGGATTATAATATTGTGAACTATTTTCTTTATTTTTAACTAGTATCAATTTTTAAATGTTATTTAATAAAATTGAACTTATTTCATATTGTTGTAGTGTTGTGAAGTGTTGTAAATTATTCTGCAACTTCGAGAGGTCTATTACGCCCCTATTATTACTTCTACTCAACTGAGGAACTCTATTCCTTTTGTACTCGTAAGTAGAATATATGAAGGGATAAAGATTTATCCACTCTATAATTAATATTGCATACAAAATTATTTAAGCTAGTATTTCTTTGCACAGTATTTCTAACAAATGTATTAACTATTTCTATACTCTAAACATTTATTTATATTCGTAAAGTATAAGAATTTTTCCATTTTACTTAATGAATATATGTTGCACTAATATTTTCTCAGTAGCGCTTACTTTAGTGTAATTACATTATTGTCTAGTTAAGATTGTATGCATGCTATGTATCAGTATTTCTACCTCCAATTGTAGAAAATGGGGTTTTCTGTTTGACTGGTTTGTTTCAAAATAAGATCCATGGTTTTTTAAATATCTAGAACTACACTATTCTTAAAATGATATAAAATATAAGTGAAAACTACTTCAACTGCAGGTCACCCACTGTCCACATTTTTTTAAATTTAGTAAATAATTTCTTTATGAATTGGTGATTGAATATTGTTGAGCTTTCGGTTAGTATAGTCTTCACTTCGCGTGCTACAGTTTTCAGGTTCTATCAAAGTAGGAGGTGCAAACATTTACAATATTGACTTGATTTAGCAACATATGAGAAGCTACAATTGGTATTGATTCCTTGTTATGAAAGCTAGTATTAAGACAATATAAATCTGATTAAACATCACCCAGTTAAAAATAGGCCTAGGCCTACAACGGTTTGTTGCACTAAGGATTTATTCAGAGGATTATTTATAAAGAAAGGTATTACAACATCGGGAAATAATACGAGGAAAGTTACAAACATAAAAAGCTATATTTATAATATCATATTTCTCTGTTAAATACCCATAAACTATATGGCTAGTTACTTGACAATATAGATTTAATCAGATTACAAGTTAACCTTGTTTATTTATTATCCGGATCCTTAAAGCACGACATTTGTACAAATAATTTTATAGGATTAGGAATTACAAGTACATGAAAGCATTAACTTTAAGAGCTCCTACATGTATCTTATAAATGTAACTGTAATGGATATGTGAGTGGGAACTTCTCATTATGTACAACACTCTTTTAGCGGTTATATTTAATACAGTAGCTGAGTGTAATATAAGGAAAACTTGTCAGTAATTTTAAAATAAACACAGAGTTGACAGTTGGCTTAATTTGATATGCATGTATAATTCATTGGGTTTTGTTATATGGGCAAGGCAATTAAATAACTTTTTTTTTATTTTTATTGAATACTATATATTCTGATTTATAACCCAAGTGTGTTTATGTTTGATTCATTGAAATTATTGTATGGAGTGTGTTGAATTGTAGGCCTATATACTTATACTGAAAAGTAGATTATTTTCTTTTCCATGAAGTTAATAACTTGGGTTTATGTAGGCCACTATCCATAAACAAATAGTACTTACAATCATTTAGTACTGGAAGTCTTATATTATGATTTCATTTAAATTTATGACATATGACCCTGTTTTTTTATCCTTGATGAATAAAGATTGATGAATAATTAGTGCTAGCTTCCATACTCCTGGATTGAATATCCGGTTAACAATTTTTTTATTATTTTTTTTAAATATGAAAAACCTTTCATTCATCATCATGTTATAAATTAAAGAATAAAAACCTTAAAATAAACACCTATTATCGTTAAAATAACTTCAGGTTAAAAAAGAACAAGAGCAAGTCAAGAGAGACCTGATAAGAAAGATAAAAGAAAAGGTGTAATTCAAGACTACAAAAAGAAAGGGATGAAAAGAAAGACTGTAGATCCAGCTAGGATGCCTCGGGTTTACCACACCTTAACTGACATAAAGGGTTCCATTTAAAAAAGCTTAAGCTCTCAAATAATAGACATAAATGAGTTCAAAATTGAAAGTAGTAACAAGGTACTTATTAACTTTAATGTATAAATGGTACAAAAATATTGTACAAACTTTTTCATTCGTCCATTCCTTAAATCAAATAAAAATCAGCCACAACTATGAAATGCTAGTTTGGTAGTTGTCCATCTAGTAGTAAAAATTAATCAAAGACTTCTAATATTCTAATATGACCTAAACTTGCTTCACTTGTGATATAAAACTGTCATCAGGACAAATTGGATTTGACTAAATCAAGTTTATAATAATGGCAGTCGAAATTCATATTTTTAACTTGCGTTTTTTCACACAGTTTTGGGTTATTATCTTCACAATGCATTAAAATTTGAACAAAATCCTTGCTTAATTTTTTATTTTATTTTTTTACCGATAATTCATGAATTGGAATTTTTAAATTGTCAACACTTCATTTTATTTGGGTTGTTAGAGGCAGAGTTAAAACAAATTTGAACAAAATTAGAGCCAATGTTCGAAAATTCGTCATTTAAAAAAAAAAATTATAGCAACTTCCCCTTAAATTTTGAGTTATCAATAAAATGGAAAAAGTCATAAGATTTTACCAAATTTTATTAAAATCGATTCTCAAGTTTGGGCTGATGAACATTGGACAATAGAAGAAGACAGACAGACAGACAGACAGACAGACAGACAACATTCTTTAAAAATATATTAAGTCCAAGGGGTTCTCAAAACAGATATTTCCATAAAATACCCGATATTAATGGTTTGACTTGTCACATAACTTTCTATATACTACATATACATAAGAAAGTAAAAGGGTCGAAGAAATTAAAAAAAAAACTTCTCTATGTTTCATTTTATCTTATAGAATTGTTATTACTTATCAACAATGAAAGAAAACATCCCAGAAAGGATCGTATGCATGTAACAACTGAGATTTGTTCGAATCATCTGTTTAATATCCTTGAAATCAGGAAGCTTGTTCGACAGTCCCTTCACAACATCGTGTAAAGCATGAAACAATACTCATCTTAGATTCCTGTGGCTTACTTCACCTGAATTCCACTTCACTTTGGCTGATTTCAACCATTAGTGTTGCTCTTACAATACCCTAACAGAAAATAAAAAAGACTAACCTCAACTTGGCTCTTTAATCTCGCTAGAATACAATAATAACATATACAACTTCCTTGGAAAAGATAAGGAGAGCGGTTGTGGGGCCACTTCATTGATCAGACAATGGGTGTGGAGTTTTTACTTCCTTGCAGTACTTCATGTAGCACCGAACTTCTAGCTATAAATGCAGTACTTGGTTACTGGATCACTCTAACTGAAGTGCAATAAAAAGCTACACATTGTCTAATTCGAGATAAATTTTATAATTAATCAAGGATGTACAACCATTCTAATGAATTTAATGACTTGTTGGAAAAGCTGCAAATGAAAGATATTTGTTTTCAGTGGATCCCCAGCCACAGTAGCATATCAGGAGATGAAAGGGTGGATGTCCTGTCAGCCTAGCAAGGAAACTAAGACCTGCACCATTGAAAGAGATTTCTCTCCGTGATCATACCTATTGATCAATGGAGAGACAGAACTACAGTCAACCTATATGGTTATGAGATTAGCTTTTATCGAGGAGTATCAAGAGCTCTTTCCATCTTTGTTGGCCGAGTGGACACAATGTTTCTCAAGCTTATCTGAATAAATGCTAGCGATAGGATGAATGACGGACATAAACAAGATGATATATTATACATGACAAACAACTGACAATCAAAGATAATTCGAGCAAAAGAAAGTTTTATTCATTGGAGAACGAGAGAAACCAAACAATTGGAACAATGGATCCTGGAAGCTTGTTATAAAAAGTAAGAAGTAAGTAATAATAATTGAAGATGATGGTTTAGTCATTGAATCATCGTCTTAATACAGTGTTTATTGTATAAAGTTATGTTTTATTTAATTTGTTGATTGAAGTTTCTACAATGGTTGCTCATTAAATTTACTATTACATATGCTTATTAATCAATCTTACCTGTTCGCCAACAAATTGTGGAGTAAGCCTTGGCATGGAATGAGGTATTTCATAAACAGCGAAACCGATGGCGTACAACGGTTTCTTCTTCTTTGTATCTGGTTGTGTCTCGTAATACTGTGTTACCGAGACTACAACATGGCACTTGTTTGTTGATGAGCGAGGTATTTGGATGTGGAATTGGGGATTCATTGCTGTAGTATCTAAACATTAATATAACGAGTTCTTGTTAAATAACACAACTTATTTTAATACAACAATGTTGTATAGTCTCAATTTAATAGCTTAAAGGATAAGCATATAGTTATAATTAATTATAATAAACAATTATGTAGGTATATAACTTTATTCCACTATTGCAAAATTTATGGTCTATTATATTGTACCATTATAATAAATTAATTGTCAGAATAGATCACTAAGACTGCAAAGCTACATAACATGGTAAACATTTCAGTAACTTTTAGATTTGTTGAGCTTGTAAACATTCAAATGTTATAAGCTCTTATGACTGAAATATTGAAATAATTATATCAGTTTATGAAGGTGTGAATATGATTGAAATAAAACTTCTAACATGTACTGGCTTTATAAAATTAAAATAGAAATGGAATTTTTATTTCATTTTATTTTATACAAATAAATTAAATAAATAACCCATTTGTTATTTTATGAAGATGAAATAATAGTAATTTCAGTAAATAAAATAATTTCTTAGTAAAACTACAAGAAAGGAAAGAAAAACACGTATAGCACCAATTTAATAAAAAAATCAGTTTTTTGTTGTCGGGTTGGTTACCATTTTTATTTTAAGCCTGGTAGACTAATTAAGTTAGTGGAAATAGGTAACATGGAAAAGCACAAGGACATCCACCAGGTTCGAACCTGCATGGAATATTTAAAAAAATTAAATGCTTTTAAGCTAAACTGGACAAAGATATTTTTGTTGGCCAGTAGACGGCACACATAAGAAATATAAATTTCAATTAAAAGAAAATTTAGTAATATCTACCTGTGTAACTAGGACCACCCCCAGCATTGTAGCCACTCCTCCATCTTCTTCTGGCGAGAACTGCCCTCCATGGTTGTTTAGAGTGCAGAGCTGGTTCCGTCATCCAGTCATCAGGTCCTATGTGTACTAAGTCTAGATGTGTAAAGTGGCGAGCAAAGTCTTCAAAAGACATCCTGAAAAAGATTTAAATTCTTCAGTCAATATCCTATAGATCTTATAGTTTTTCAATTAAATTATGAAAATCAGTTTAATGGGAAATTATTAAATTATAGTACTGTAATTGATTACGTGAAAGATATTTAAAATAAAAATATCACATGTCAGACAAAATTATTCATATGGCTAATTTACACCATTGCAAAGATAAACCAAAATGTTTGTGTTACCAATTCTCAACTGCTTACTTTTGTAATGAGTTTGTTTAATCATATAATGTATACATTAGCTATTTTTAACACTACAAGAGAAAATTGCATGTGTTTTCTAGCTAGTCGAGTTAATGTCTGTTATGGTTATTTAGAATCGTAATAAAATATAATACGGTTGAGAACTTCCATCACAGAAAAGCGTTTGACCCCTAACACGGGGTTAAAAACTCTAGAAAACGCTCTGAAAATATCGATCACATGAGATTAGCACATATGCAAAGTCTACTAAAATAAATTTGAACCCGTATTAAGGCTTTTTATTTTAAATTTATTGTTTTAAATACTTAAGCCTATTTTATAACCTAACATTTTAAGTCTCCTTCATTTTATTTTTCATAAAAATGCAAACCGTACCGTTAGATAATTGATAATTTCTTGGCCTACATTAAGAATGAAAAAGAAAGTTTTAAATTCAAATAAATGTTGAATCGGATATATGACAATCCTCATTTAAAATAATTTTATAATTTTAATATAAGACATTCATGATCATATATATGAATGATATAATCTATTATGACAATTAAAATTTAAAACGATTGATAATGAAAGCATTTAGCAAGGGGACGAGATAATTACTAATTCTATTAACAAGAACAGTCCAACCCACGCCTAGCATGCTAATGCAGGCAAATATAATGCAAATGGAAGTACTGCAGCTCATACATGCAGTAACTCGTTCCAAAGAAATAAAATTAATGATTTCTTTCTCTTTTACATTTTCTTGACATCCATGTAACAGATATTGCTATTAATTATTCTCATTTCTATTTATGTGCTATGAGTTCAATGTATTTTAATAAATTATCTTCTACTATTAATTTAAAAAAAAAAAGTCATTTAACAAAGTTAATTGGCGCTAATTGATTTGTTAGTTTTCAAAACTTGTCCTAATATGGAAACTAGTAATTCTTATTTTAATGTTTTCACAATTGATTTATTTTATCATTCATAGATGCTCACCAGACTCACCAGAACTCTCCATCATTTCGAACGCGGACACTCAAAACTTCTTTGTCTCTTTCCGATAGTCCATCCCATTCCCAACTTCGTTCGCTCCATGGTCCTGTCCATTCACCTCTACCCCATGGGTTTCGTAACCTGACCAATGGTGTCTCGCCTAATGGTCCTCGTACTCTTGCTAAACCTGTAACGCTGTATGCTGTCTGTGTCATTAAACCATTTCGTAACCTAAGTTGTCGTTTATTTTCTTTTTCCTGCAACACATATATTACAACTGTAATTTAACATATATATTTTATTGGTTTTATTCAACACTAAATTTAATATATATCGCTACGAAATTATAATAAAAATTTGTCAGAATATTTTATAAAATAACTGCAGAAAAAGTTTTAAAATACTATTCATAGAAAATAATTTTTCAGTTTCATATTATGAAAAAAAAAAAAAAAAGGAAAAAAAAACTATTTTTAAAACTACTTTAGGTAGTTTTTACACCTAAAGAAACATAAGATCAATAAAATTTGTCATTACGGGGCATTTTTGATCAAGTTAAAAGAAACAATAGACAGGTATTGATTAATTATTGTATTAAAGTATTAATTAATCTATTGATTAAGTATAGATTTCTGAAATAGATGTAGGCTTAATGGTGAATACCCAGAGACGTACTATAACAATTTGTATTTTAGCTATTATTATTACTAAAGCACCAACAATTTAAAATACAGAGATACATTCTTTCAAGATATCGTGTTTCAATACATTTTAAAGTGGGGAGTGAAATTTATATTGATTAATAACTGATCATAATAACTAGGTATCTCATTGGAAAACAAAGATAAATTTTGTTTGATGTTTCTTCTTTTCAATAATCTAAATTCGTTAGGCTATGCAGTTCTCTTATTCTTTTTAAGAGTTCTCTTCTTTCTTTTTTATTGTAATGATAATTTTCTTCGTTAACTATATCTGTATCCCCAGGCACTGTCCTTCATTATTAGACAATAACTTTCGTATTTTTTAAAATTACAATTTTATTAACCTTCTCATTTGTCTGCTGGAGTTGTTTTCTTTTCTTTCTTGCAAAGAGTATGATATTCATTAATAACTTAAGTCATCTTTCTTAGAATATGTAATAAATATGTCCAAACTATTACAGAGACTTCATTCCAACTGATCCACCAATACTTCTTTTACATGGGGTTTCATTTCTCATCTTTTGATTTGAAGATGACTCAATCTCAAACATTGCCTCTGAATATATTATTTGTTTTTCTACTTTGTATTTAATGCCTATCTATAACCCCTCCCTATAAATCAAGATATTTTCAACTAATATTCGAAATATATAATAAATAAATAAATATATATATATATATATATATATATATATATATAATATTAAATTTACATTTTCCTGCTGCAGTTACCTCAATTCCACAGTAGGATATTTACGTGTTTGATTGTGATGTAGGACTGTAGCACTCAACTCTTTTCCTCATATTTTCCCAATTTGTCAAAAAGAGATACCATATATTCCAAACATGCAACTGGCTCAATATTAACTATTTGAATGTACAAAACATTTGTTTCTTCTTCGACCACTAAATATTTGCTTTAATCAAATTCATTTGCATTACTCCTACAATGAATCAAATTTCTCATTTGTATTCAATGTCTTCTTATTTTGTGAAACATCTTTTTAATCAATTACAAACAAAAATGAACAAATCAGCTTTATTCCTATTGGTTTATAGCTGCAATTTTAATAATAAACCAAAAGTGTTGGAGCCATTCCAGACTCCTGTCTCAGCCTTTTTAATATTCAAAACTGAGACAATTTCTTTCACTTTTAATAAAGGTTTTATAATTCCGATACAGACACATGACAGAGCTCATTGTCTTCACTTACACGTTACTGAAATTGCTTTTCTTGTTTATCGATAGGGACTGAGTTGTATGCCTCTTTAAATCTATAAAAAGTCTTCATGAACAGACATAGAAAGAAAATACGTTAAGAATTGAACATACATTAGTATTTAAATATTAAATGTTTTAAAAAGAAAGCTATTAGAAAAATAATTTCAAATACAATAAAGATATTTATTAAATGTTTAATGCATGCATATATAGAAAACAGTATACAACCTGATAAAGATAGTTCAACAGTAAATTAAAATTAATTTAAGTTTTTATTCATACTACGAACTTATATTTGATTTATTTAGCGTACAACTCCTGGTAAACATACCCTCATTTACTCTATACATTGAGACTGTTTGGTAAATTTTCATGACTTACTGGATTTATACTAGCGATGAGAAGACTTGAACGAGGTACAGCACTGTTAAGAACTTGAAAAGTAAGATAACGATCTTGATTACTCAAACCAAAACTTTGGACGATGCCTCCAGTTAAGTCTTGTAATGCTCGGGTTGTCGAACCTCCTTGGTTTAGATTCTCGTAACATCCGTACAATCTATAAATTATTATTGTATTAACTAACATACCATTCTATACAAGTTGTAAAAAATGGTTAATGGATAAGTAATTATTATTATAGTAAATTTATTTCCAATTGTACCCAAAGACCTAATTAATACAATAAAAAAACTCTAATAATTTATCTTTAACTGTTTCTGAGAAAAAGGAACATATGTTAACATTATGGAGATAGGAGTAGAGAAAAAAAGGCGGGATTACCCCAAACAAAACTTTTCTAGATACTTAACATCACTGAGGAGATACAAACAGAGCAAAGGTTGCTCGACAAAGAGCATTTAGCATTCAAGAAACATCTCAATTCTATGTGATTATCCATGGTTGTTTGGAATACAGGCTTTGGTAAATATACTTAGACTGCTAGAAGCTCACTTCTGAAGTTTGAAGTACTAAAGCAAAAGAGACAATTGATTTTCAGCCCAACTTTCATGACAGGAAATGCAGATGATTTAGCAGAGCAAGTTCTGTGTCATGAACGATGTACAGCTAAGCTATCTGAATTATAATGCGGAAGTTTAGAAAAATTCATTTAGATGGAAATGTCTATAGCATCCTAAATAATAATAAAAAATAACATTATCCTAAATAATAAAAAATAATAATAATAATTCCTTAAATAAAATAACACTGGATAATACTAATTATCATTATTTATTTTACTGTTTAGATTTTTGAGTAGTTTTTCAACAATTTTGATGAAACTTTGCTATATACAAGTTATTGAGAATTTGATTCATCATTAGTTTTGACATATGGAGTAGAAAATTACCTAAGTGAATGAACAATTAAAACAATTTTGTTTTTATTACATAATAGAAAGCATTGTCTATTGTACAATATTTTATAGAATAATGAATTACTTTAGCAATTACACATGCATTGTCATTTACAGAATCATCTCAAACCAAAATAACATATTTAATATAGTTAATTTTGGGGGCTCTTTTATGTGAAATTGAAAATAAAACCGCCCAAATTAGATCTGCTTACTTGGCATAAGCTTTTTCTAAAAGTGCAGCCCAAAATTCCAGTGGGTTTGTGGAGTGCATGTACACCAGTCTGCCTCTAAATGTTGGTAACCTGTCGTCTACTAAGACTTCCTTCCATTCTCCAAAGTGCCAAAACCTAAACCTGGAAAAAAAATCTGTGTTAAACAAAGGTATGAGGTCGTACGCAATTTTTATTTACTAAAGTATACATAATGCGGACTGTGCTTTCTTGTGTTATGTTTGCTATTTTTAACAAGACGATATTTTCTATGAACACTTCATAATGTTTAATGGATCTCTGGTGCTCACTTATAGTCAGTATGAGTGGGTCAATCCTGATGTACCTTAGCTAGATCTACACCTTTCTTGATATAGTCTTGGGTTAAATCAATTTTTCATCATTCCTACTTTTTATTTTGATCAAATCTTCTTACCCTGACGTTATTAAAGTATACAAAGGCCTATTTTATTATTGTTGTTGTTTATATAATGTATTGTTGACCGAAAGGTGTTTCGCTTTTAAACAATAAAGGAAAAAATAATGTTTGAGTAAATCAATGGTGATGCTTCTGGTAAGACATAAAGAACATTAATATTCAATACACAGCACAGACAAAATAAAAAATTTAAATAAACGTTAGCCATATAATTTGTGACAATTTTTTAAAAGTTTAATTTTATAATTTTGAGGTTATATTTATATAAATTCTGTTGACTCATGGAAAATACATTTGCGCATTATTGAAAGTTGCAAAAAATGAGTATTTTGGGACTTTTGCATAGTTCAAGTAAACAAATATTTTGAAATCAGTAAATAGGCCATTTTTGTGTTCTACACTCTGATTTTATTTGTTTAAACGTATTTTGTAAACCGTGTTTATATAGAATATTTTCAAACACACAAATGGATAAACGGTAAATGAAAACAGACTCAAAATGGAGAAATAAATAGTGATATGAACATAGTAATAAACTATGAATTGACAAACTGAAGGAAAATTCTGCTTTCTTTGGTTTATAAAGAATGTTTTATAGAACAAAGATATGCAATCTACATTTTATAGATTAAAAATAGATTTTAGTTATGAAGTTAAATTTCGCTTTTATATGTTAATATCAAATAGAAAATTGCACACATATGTTGGTCACTGTGAGCGCGCCAATCGACAAGTCCCTAAACTAAAATTTCCTTATTTGTATCACCACATTACACTCATTGCAGAATCTCGGAGAGACGAAACTAAAAGATTCCAGAAAAGCAGTATATACGAGTCAGTCACTGAGTAAACAACTACTAACATAGTAGGATGTTTAATTCCTTAATTAATAGAAAACATCGTTAATTAAAACTTATCACAACGACCTAAAGCAAACGATAATCTAATACTTAAGTTAAAATTTACTACTAGAGTGAGTTGGTCAATAAAAATGTAATTGTACTCAACGGAAATACCGCGAACATTAACTAAAATAAATTTATACTGTGTAAATGGAAGTGTCCAGGATAATGAAATGTTTATGGACACATTACACTCGTTAGAGTTTGTAATTACATCTCTGTTGACCGAATGTACAATTTCAATAAATCAAACTGGCATTGGTTACGGTCTATCATTATGAAGGCATTTTGTGAAAAAAAGGAGTTATAAATTCACGACAGAGGTCAGCACGCAGCGTGTGGTAAAAGGTACATAACCTTATGACCTAATATGTTAAAGACAAGAAAAAAAAATACCGTAATAAGTAAATCCAAGAGAAACTGGAATCTGTCGTCACCGGAAATGTAAAGTTTGGATTACTTGTTGTAACAATGGGGATTGTTGAAATTATGGTCGATTCCATTTGTGGTCTATGCAAAATGTGTCGCATTCGCGATCAGAGGGAGGATTCTAGATTTTAGGTTTCGTCAATAATATCTTAAGAAATTAAAATATTATATTTTTCTGTCATGGAAATATCTACACCTGACCACGAAATGGCCACGGATTAGGATCTACTGGTAGGCCCAGTAAATTAATACAATGTTAGACAACGCTTTAGCAATTTCGGTCTGGGTTTTTTTCCAGATTTGGTACGTAGGTTAGATTTGACTAACTATCGGCAAAAAAATTGTTTGATTATTTATTTATTTTATTCACTTTTACACTTTTATTCACAACTACATTACAAATTCTTGTACATCTTTAAAAAAAATAGAAAAAAATAGAATTTTTAAAGCTTATTCGGACTAAAATTGCAGCCAAAACCTATAATTCCTAATTTTTCCTTCCTTGTTTTTATATATAATAATATGTTTTTGGAATCATTAAATACGGATTTTAAAGATCCACAATAAACAGGTATTTTGAGGATGGTTTTACGACTAACACGTTTTTAATGGAAAACAGTAAGTTAAAAAGTAAAGAAGAATTCATCAATTGCTTTGCTAACAAAATTTAAGCAAAATAGACAAAATTGCACCACTCTAGCGCGTTTACAAACATCCGCGCACGCACTCACGAATGTACACCAACACACGTACGTTATATACACAATAAAGTAAGATAAAAATTGTTGCAAAATCCCCTAGAAGGATCGGTGCACATTTTATGGTTTCCAGGAGGAAAATTATATTTGGTTTCCTATACATTGCTGTCACTCTCATCATTATAACCCAATTGACACAAATAGTAATGTCAAGAATATTCAACGTTAACCGTTAATTCAACGCTTTTTCTTCCATGGCATATTTCCCAATACATACCGATGTAAGGAGAAACTAATCATCCTACGATGTTTACAAGTACTACCACAAAACCCCATTACAAAACACGCTACCTTATAATGTCATGTTAGGGCTATCTTTTCATCACGAAGACTATATCACAGGTTCTTCCCTGTGAAGGTTTGCTCTTGTAACTTGAAGACGGAAGTGGACAGGAATAATCAAGATACCGGAAGTTGTCACGTGCTTTAAGTACTCTGTTTACCAACACGAAAGCGGAACAGGAAGTCGTAGAAGATTGTGGTGTAGAGGTACACACTGACTTCTGGCGTATATCTGTTGTAAAGGTACAAAGTGTAACTGTTGGGGGATTTGTAATTTGAAGTTTATAATAAGTCCCGCTTTGTAACAACGGGTTTGTATTTTAATATCTCACAAGTCCCGCTAGATGTCAGTAAATGCAGCATCGGATGAAACTAGTCGGTAACAGAAAATATGCTTATCGCTTTTACATATCATTAGTAGGAGTCTAGGAGTGTTATTCAGGGATGCAGATTCGTGGGTCGTACCTAGAGAACTTAAAATACAAAATTGTACAAAAAATACAAAATCAAAATTGTATAAATTGTTATAAATGAGATAATTTCTCAAAATCAACTCGACCGATTTCCTTCATATTTTAGTGAAATATAAGGATTAAAGGGCCTAACTCGTGTAGCCTACAACAGCGCAAGTAAAAATATTTAAAAAAATTATTAGTAAAAAAAGAAAATCTTCCTTTTACTGCTGTTATTAAAAGCTCGAATTAAATTAAATGTGATTTCTGTTGATTAATTGTTCATGGGACAATCGAAGCAAGTTTAGATATTTAATAAATATATATTTTTTTCTTTCGAAGACAGCGTACATGGTTCATTTTTTTACTTTTTAATTGACAACTATTGAACTGATATTTTTGATAGCGATTAGTTTTGATTCATTTTTATTTGGTTTGGGGATAAGTGAGTGAGAAAGTATGTGCAATGTTCTTTCATCATTTTCTCGTACGAAAATATCATAGTAACTAAATTTGTTCAAAATGAAATTTGCTTTATAACCTTGTATTTTGATATTGTTTATTGTTACTATGTTTGAATTGCTCCTGTGATATTTTTCAACAATTATCAGGCGATTATAACAATAATATGGGAAACAAAAGCATGACTGATGTTTAAAATAAGTCGCCAAATTTAATTGAAATATAATTTTTAGTTTTTCAACTACTTATTTCTTTTAACTTTCACAACTTATTACGAAGAGGTGAATGCAATTTGCGGGAAATCCTTCCGAGAGCATACCGAAATAACATATGAACTTTAATTTTAAGTAAAATACCACAAATTAACTGTTATTTGCAATAAAAATCCACACACAAACTTTTATTTGCAATAAAATACACACATATACTTTTATTACTGTTATTTGTAATTAAAACCACATACGAACTTTTATTTGCAATAACAAAATCACACATGAACATTGACTTGCAATAAAAGAAATTTTTTAAACTTAAATTTTTGTCGTTTTTAAGCGTCCGTAGATAGAATCAAATATTCTTGTAATATAACTCGCATGTCCCTCCATCTACCAATAAGACTGAACTCAAATAATGGAGAAGTAATTCATAAATCAAAAAATGGGCTTAGGTGACGTCCTACAAATTTGTAAATCTTCCATTAAAGGTCATTGTATGAAGGCATTCTGAGGAAAAACACTCTTCGGCGGGGATTTTTGAGAAATGCTCCCTGTCATTCCTCATAGAAAGGCTGCTATAGTTGAAGCATAAAGTTTAATAGACTTTGGCAAAAGTTTAAAGTCTTGAAGCCGAAGAACAATACACCGTCTGTGGCCCCAGAATTCAGGAATTGGCTTTTGAAGCTTGGAAATGGAATTTTGTCTAACGAACATGAAGATACGAATAAAATCGAAGTACCAGAACAAATGGTTTGTAAATATTCAATTGTCTTTTTAGAGACAAGTTGGAAGCATCTGATGCTCACAACTTTGCAGAAAAGGCCCAAAAACTCCGATGCCGGCGACACAAGTGAAAAAGTAGGCCTACTTCATTTATTGGAGGGTGAAACCATAACATATTTAAATTTCAACTCAATAGTGGATACGACAAATAAGGACGTAAATCATTATCCAGATGAGTTCACCAATGAATTAACTCTCTGTCACGCCAGTTCATAGACTGAACCTGGCATGGGGGGGGGGGGTACTTCAGGTAACTTCTATCACATGTTCCAACTTCTCGCACACTAGCACATTTTGAACTCGAAGTTAAAAACAACAACTGTTGAACGATCAAACGATCATATATGTTCAATATCATCAGCAAACAGACTTTCGGTAAATATTCCAAATCATATTACGATTAAATCTGTCCTTTTACAGTCCTGTTAACAATTAAAACTATTATACGGAGGATAAAGGCTAGGTGTTGCTTCGTGCAGTTCCAGTATTAGCTATGATTTATGTAAAACCAGTTCTGTGGGGGTGGCACCGAGCTAGGATTTTATTCTTCCTCTAGGCGCAAGGAGATTACTGTCAGCATCAATTGCACCGATAACATTATTTGTAATTTCATGAAATTATACCGGCCATATTTACCGAACCTCATTTTTAAATGACGTTTAAATCAACGTTTTGAACGGTCATCATCTTCTCAGGATTTATTTTCAATTGATAATGTTAAATCACGATGGAAACTCCAAGTTACGGGCGTTTTATGCTTCAACACGATACCGGTGAAATTTATTTTATGCGGCCCACACAAGTATAGTGCCGGGAATAAATTTTAGTTGTAAAGAAATAGATTAAAAACTGGATGTTTGTATTTACATTTTATATCTATCTCTCGCCTTATCCCTTGTTTTTATATTTGAGAAACGGGAGTTGAACTGACTGTCTTAATATCACCCCTTAAATAAAGACTTTTAACTATCATCCTGTCTTATTTGTTTTCCGTCACCAATTTTGTGTTTAAAACATATTTTTGGAAGTAGATAAGATATTGAGTTAATATTTGGTACACACATTATTTATGAAACCTTTAACCAGTATACCACAAAACTAACACTGTATTTTATATATTTTCAAAATGGCGAACGTTTATAAAATTTAATGTCAAATATCTCAAAAACCATTAATATTACACAATATTTAAAATAGATAAAAGATTTTACTCTTTTAATATAAACAACAAAATGTTAATAACACTTTTGTACGCCAAAGGATAACCGAATTATGTACAAAAAACTAAAATACAATTTCTTGATTATTGTCTACAACAACCAAGATTAGCCTAAACCAAAATATTACAGAATTAAGATAATTATTAATAATAATATTATAATCCATTAAACAGAAAAAAAGCAAATAATAAAAACGTTTACTTAAACAGTTTCAAAATGGTGACTGGTGATTTAAAACTAATTTAAATATTTTACAATTATTGTTTTCTCCGAAGTATTTGTAAAATTACATATTAACGAGTAGAATTTTTAAACTAAATTTGTAGAAAATTAAATTTTGATAATTTTTTTAATAAAGTCAATAAAAACAAATGTGAGAAATTTTACTTAAATTTTTTTTTTGAAACGAAGGATTTTTATAACATTTTCCCACATATTTAGCTGTAAACAAATGGAAAGACTAGCTAATAAAAATTCAAAAAATTAATAAGCAAAATTGAAAAAAAAAAAAAAAAAAAAAAAAACACTTATTTTATGACTTAGTTTTCCAGATGATTAATTAATTAAAACTGTTAATTTAATTGAAGATGTGAACTCGCAGTAGATTATAATATTATTATTAACATTCCATATTATCTTGGTTTACGTTAATTTTGGGTGTTGTAGACAATTATCAAGAAAATATGTTTTTAGTTTTTTATCGATAACTCGGTTATCCTTTGTCCTAGAGAAAAAATAAAATATTTTTTCTTTCGATAAAAGAGGAAAATATATTCACGTGAGAATATTTTATGTTTCGTTCATAGTTTTCGACGATATTAAAATTTTTTAATATAAATTAAATTTGAAAATATACAAAATAAAGTCTTGATTTTCTGGTATAATGATGAAAGGTTACGTAAATATTACATATACCAAATTTTCGTAAAGTTTATTTCCAAAGATGTTTTTTTTTTTTTTTTTTTTGTAAAAACAAAATTCTCGAGAGATGGAAATGGAAGCGTTTCAGGACTATTTTTAAATACACGATTTTTTTCTTATTTTTACCTCAGGGATCAGTTCTCAAAATAATTCTACTTTAAGTTTGAATCAATGTGCATAAATCCCTAACAACGAATAAGAAACTTTGTAAAAGTTTATTGTAAATTCATCACACAACTTCGCTCCTAGTCAGAGAGTAAGGAATGATTGTGGCAGATTTATCTGTTTCTTGAGTTTCCAATATCGGTATGCAGCGCTACTGTACACTAGCCTCCAGGACTTCTGGTTAATTGACAGGGGAAATACTGCCATGGGTTGATAGTTAATCTTAGCAACTTGTTCAGCTCCCCGTGTAGTTGGAGGGATATTACTTTAACTCAGACTTGCAGCTTTGTCCATTTTCTAACGAAATATTATTTATTTGGAATTTAGAAAACAAAAAAAGAAAAGAAAAAGAAGTATGGAAAAGTTATCTGATGGTGCAGAAAATTGATGTCGAGATAATCGTGGAAATATCGATGTCCCCTAAGTGTTTTTTTAGAATTATTCTGTCAATCTATTATAATATATCTTACATCTACAACCTAGACCAGTAAACCGGTGTTGATGAAATATTGTATGTGGGAATATTTTGAAGCTTATTTGTATACAGAGTGATTTTTTAAACTTTGAATAGTTTGACGTTTCTATCTATTATAGATAGAAAGTGATATACAAAATATTTTCTTGGGACACCTTTTCTCTTTTAGGGATTATTTTATAATTTTTTTTAAAATATGTTAGGTTACAATTACATATTTTTTCATTCATAATTATGTTTCCTGTTACAAAAACACAATACAGTTGGAAGAGCTATTAATTTCTTTAATCAATACAAATTTACATTTATTTTATTTGTGTACATATTTCGAGATATTTAGCACGAACAAATTTAATAGACGCCATTTTGAAATATTTACGCGACACGTTTGACTTTTTTATGCAATTCACAGTTAAGATTTTATGATTTAATATATATATATATATTTCCTGTTTTTTTCCAATAACTCGGTTGTCCTTCAATCTACGGGAAAAAATCACAAAAACCGTGTTGTTTGTCATTAAAAAGGAAAATTTTTTGCTTCTTGTTATATATTTTTTTAAATTTGGTTTTCGACAAATTTAATATTAAGTACTTTGAATGACTACCATTTTGAAAATATACAAAATAAAAAAAAAAATCCGTTACATATAAAACGTAGGAAATGTACAAAATGCTAATTTTAAATCTGAATCAAATATTTTATCTATTTCCAAAGTTATCATGTTTTTTAGTAAAAAAAAGGCGGATGACTGAAAAACTGAGTGTTTAAGGAAAAAAATATTCTTAAATTTTTCTTTATACTGACCCACAGAATCGTTTTCTAGAGTGTAGCAGCTTACTTACGGGACACTCTTTATATTTCAGTAACGTTACTTTCAAATAGAAACCCTATATTTTGTATAAATCGATTATTTCAACCAAAATGTTTTAGAATTCAACTCGTGTTTAACCTGATACATTATATCAGAGCCAAATAACTTCCAGTTGACGCTGAGTTGTGGATGCAGACAACTTTTGAATAATCTGCAAAGAATGTTCTATTCTTGAATGACAAGCCACTACCCCTTCATACAAACGTCAGTAAGGCTTGTTAAGGGGCTTGTCAAGTTCATAGATTTCAGCTAATGATGCCAATGTTTGACATATTCTAGATTATGTAATAAATGAAGCAGCTGATTTCATATTGAATGGTGTGTGTATTGGTAATATTCCGTTTTGTGGATTTATTCTCGTACTGGATTTATAAACAATATGAAACTATACGTGTAAAAAAAAATAAAAGTTGCAAATTATTGTAATATTTTTCTCACAAATGCATTCATAAAATCAAATTATAACTACATGAAAAAATTCGTCACCATTTTTACAAAAATGTTTTTGCACTAAATCTATATAAGTAGAGAATAAAAAAAATAAAAAAGAGAAAAAATATTAAAAACAACCTAAAAAGCGTTGGAGGAACTGGCATAATGTAAAATTCAATATACTGCTTTAAAAAATTAATTGAAATGATTTTATTAAAATTAGGGTACACAAATAATGACTATCGTTTATTTTAAATGGTGGTTCGATATGTATATTAAAAAAAAAATCTAAACTCAAAGCGCCGTTATAAATGTTAGACTGTAAAAAAAAAAAAAAAAAAAAAAAAAACTGAACTTTTTTGTTTTTGGTGGAAATTTGAACCAAAATATTGTGACAAAATGCAAGAAAATGAACCTTGTAGTCATGTCTTGTGGTTAATTAACCGAAGAAATACTAGTATTATATAAAGTAGAGGAATTGTTTTAATCAATTTTGAATTCAGTTGGTTAGCTTTATAATTTAATTTACTAGTTTCATAATGATCGGATGAATTGTTTTCATTTTAAAACTTTTTTTTTAAAGTTATTTTCACCGACTACCAAAACGGATTTTCTAGTTAAAAATATAATTTTTGATTTAACGTTTACTGATGGTATAAATGATTAAAACATTCACCTCGTTTTATTCCTCAAATTTAATACGCAATACAGAGAAGTATTAAAAGTAGTCTGTATGATAAAATGAAGGCGCACCAATATCATTTACATTCTTCTGTTAATTAATGAAGCCTACAAAACAAGGCATTCTTTACAAGGTATTAGTAAGAAGTCCCCGATACATTGATAAGGTTTATTTACCTCTTGTTCTAAAGAAGTAAGATCACATCGGAAGATCATTGAAGATGTTTAAGGAAGAACCTTGAAGATATTCCTGTTAGTCTCAGGAGTAATTAAATAGCATGTCGAGTTAATTACAGTACATTCCCAAGAGTTTCTGTCATTTATCGTTTCCTATTTAATCAATAACTACTTATCTCTGTTTGTTTAAAGTATTTACTAGATTTACTTCATCTGGGAAAGATTTGTTGAATTCTTAAGGAAATAGTTAATAAATGTAAAACTCAATTGAGTAAGCACTCATAATTACACAATTAAAATAAACTGGTTAAATATTTTGTACAAGCTATCATATATTCCCGTACAAATACAAAACAGACTTAAAATCAGGAGGTGAATTAAACTAAAACTTACAATTTTCTACATGTTGGTTAGAACGATTTTTTTAAACTATATAGCTTTTAGTTATAGTAATTTAAAAAAAGGATCACAGTAAACCCAAGAGCTGCCACTTTTTTTGCTATGTAGAAGTGAATATACGAAAAAAGTGACATCTTTCTATCCTAACTATATTCGATTTAGGAATCTACTCAGATAGGAGAGGCTACATCAATATATTAATTTTGAGGTTTTGGCACCTCAGAGAAAGTAAAGGTGACTCGATAGAAAGTACGATCATGTAATACTCCATTTTGAAGGTCTTGGATCCACATTAAGTTTGTATTTTACACTTAAACGAAACTATGGGTAATTAACCGAAATTTCCATTGCATTTCTGGAGACCGTGATGGCCAACTGTAAACTGTTCCCCAGAGATTTCTTTTCCTACAAGTTTATTTTTCTCTCAGTATTACAGCGAATTACCCAGAGGGATGATTCTTTTTGAGCAGTTCTCTTTTATCAGCCCATTTAGATTTACATAACCCTGTAGAATATTTTTAACTTTTGATCCTGAACCAACAAACATTTGTTTTTAACTACTTTAAAAAATTTGTTCACCTTTTAATCAAACATCGTCAAACGAACTTAGGGCCTATAATTTTAGAATACAGTACCTTACCTTAAATCAGTAACGTAACCCCTTTTGACCTTAGTTTGAGTACAAGCCTAGACTTGTCTTATTATTTATATTTGTCGACGCGTTTCGGAATTCCTCCATCTTCGAGACCTACTTTTTACAACAGCGCAACAAAGAAACACGTCTAAATGTAATGGAGATAAAGAAATTTCTAAACTAAAGATGAACAGAATAAATATTATTAAAGATAAAATTTATAAAAATAAAAAACAATGTTCCAAAACTTTAAAATACCAATGAAAAGGAAAAACGTTAGTAAATCCACCAAAACAATAACATGGGAAGCGGAACTTGGTGGTAGGGGGCGTGGATATATAGACGAGTCCTTAACGGAGGAATCCAGTACTAAAGTAGGTCCTAAAGAAGGAGGCATTGCGAAACGCGTCGACAAATATAAATAATATAAAATACTTGGGGAAAACTGTACTCAACTTTATTTTGTAGGTCCTAGCAGTTATAATTATTATAATAATTTCTTTTGTTCGTTACAAAAAATAACGCGTTTTAGACGTCTATCCCATCATCAGATAAACTCATCTGAGGTTGACAATACACTAAAATAATAACATAGAAACTGAACTCTAGTTTGTTGTTTATATATTTTATTTTAAATGCCTCGTAAATATCAAACTTTTTCATAGTGTTTATTTAACTTCCTTTGGTGCAAATTTTACTGGTTCTGAGTTTACCTGATGATGGGATAAAATTCTCGAAACGCGTCATTATTTAAAAAAAAACCTGCACTTAATCGATAAAAGCTAAGGTATGCAATTAGTGACCTGGATACTAAAAAATGAGTTCATATAAATATGTTTGCTGAATTGTTACAACAAAAACATCTGTGATCTAAGTGAGATGTCTGCGACTATTATCATAAACATGTGCATCTCAATGTGATGGAACTAGAATTGCTGTAATCTATAGTTGTGCGAAGTATATAATAAGCAGTATCATGTGAAAGCCCTGCGGTACTAACGCACTCTCTGTATATTATTATTATAAAGATAAAGCAAAGTATGTAATCCGTTGAAACGACGTAAAAGCCACAAGATTACCGATTTACAAAGTCGACTTTAATTATAAAACTTATTGTAAAGTAGATTCTGCTTTGATAAGTTAATCAGTAAGCGTTATGACGTATGAAATAGAAACGTGTCGGTCTTTTTGATGTCTCACCTTGAACGTTACACGTTTTACTGGAATAATTGCAAATCTGAGTGACTTAAATAATAAGACGGGTACAGAAGTGGAAGACGGTTTTAATGCATCGGTAATTGTAGGTAATCGATTAGGTTTAATCGATATGGATTTAGGTCGGTCGATTTTTGCTGTTTTATTTGCTATGCTAATGATCGTTAAAATATAATCTGTGTTTTGTATTTAAATACATTGTTGTGTTTGAATAAAATGTGATTAAAAATGTGGTTATATTTATTGTGATAGAATCAATTAAATTTAGTACTACGTGGATTAAACAGAAAAACGATTCGATTCTTGGTAAAGTGTTTAGAGAATCTCGCGTAAAAGCATTTTAGATTTTACTTTTGACAAACTTCCATTTAATTTTAGACACAAGTTTGAAATGAATGTTAAATTATAATTCCACAGACTTTTCTTTAGAAGGACTATTTAGTTGTTCTTCCTCTCAGTTAAATATTTTGTTTTCCTTTCATTACGTATATGTTTGTTTACGAAAACAAAATACCAATAATCTATTAGTTGTTTACTTTATTCACTAAAACGTATTAAAACAAATTAAGATTTTTAATATAAAGAAGCTAAGATAACTTAGCCTATTATTATTATTTTTGTATTTTATCATGGAATGTTTTATTAAATATTTTGTATGTATACAGAGTGATTTTTTTTAAACCTACAACTTGTGTTATTTAAAAGACACAAGATGATATGCATAATTTATTCTAGGGAGAGTTATTCACCTTTAGAGAGAACTTTAGAATACCTATTTACAAAATTCAAAAACACCCTTCCCCCTCCCAACCCAAAACGTGTAATAGTACATATGACGTGTTATTTTTTAAATTAAAACCCTTTAAAACAACGATTTCTGTTGTAAGAAAATAAAAATCGGCCAACGCATACGTTCGCTACGCTCAAAAATGTTTTTTTTAAAGTTATTTTCTAGAATTTTATATAAATAAGTTATCGCACAATGAACAGAACTTAATTGCTGGCACTAAGGAAAACTGACTTTTTATTAATTGTAATAAACAGTCTAAAAAGATTTCTGAATTCCGATAATTTGTATGTTCAAATGTTTTTATTTTAGGCCTTATATATATCGAATAAAGTAATTCCAAAATACTCCCATTTCCTTCTAATTATTTTCTTTATGTTTATATTGACATCAATTAACTCAGAATTAAAATTTTCAAATTGTGTTTTCGATTACATTTTTGAGGGTTTTACAATAATTTTCTCAAAAGCTGGAAAATATACCGGGTTCTAGGACCTATGTTCGACAATTTTTCATGTCAGAAAACGTATAGAACAACCAAATTTTGTCCCGTGAAATACGGCCGCATTACCGGTGGATTAGAAATTCTGACTTAATTTTTTGCTAATTGTAACTCGCTAACGAAACATTTTTGGACCTATGGGATTACTGTACAGTTCCGAAACACTCTGTGTATACAATGTGACTTAAAAAACTTCATTTATTATTTAAAAGACGGAAAGAGATATGCAAAATCTGTTTTCGGGACAGATATTTGCTTTTTGGGGTAACTTTCTAAAAACAAACCAATTTGGATTTATTGTAACAATTAATTGATCCAAATGTTTTACTTGTAATACTTGTACACTGATATTTGATTTCACAATATATGCGTATGAAATTTAGATTTACATTTTTAAACTAACTTTAGTTACTTCTGTGAGAAAATTTAAACACGATTTAATTTATAATGATTGTGAATAAATTACATGCCATGAGGTACATATTCAATTTCGACCCGGTCAAACTAATAAATATTAAGTTCATAGAGACTTCAAAGTGTCAACAATTTTATTTTTATTTATCAATATCATTTCTTATTGAAGCATTAAATTCGTGTTCACAAACCATTTGAATTTGGAATGTTTAGTTATGGTAATATCAATTATTTAGTCAAATATCATTAGAAGAATGGTAACTAGTAAATTAATTTCACACTTTCAAAAGAAATTAATTAATATATCTACCTGCAAAGACATATGTAGAAACAATTATTTTTTTCTTGTTGTTTAAAGGTGAAAACCTCTCGGTCATCGTCGCCTTATAAAAAGAAGATTAAACAAAGACCCCCTCTCTCTCTCTCTCTCTCTCTCTCTCTCTCTCTCTCTCTCTCTCTCTCTCTCTCTCTCTCTCTCTCTCTCTCTCTCTCTCTCTCTCTCTCTCTCTCTCTCTCTCTCTCTCTCTCTCTCTCTCTCTCTCTCTCTCTCTCTCTCTCTCTCTCTCTCTCTCTCTCTCTCTCTCTCTCTCTCTCTCTCTCTCTCTCTCTCTCTCTCTCTCTCTCTCTCTCTCTCTCTCTCTCTCTCTCTCGAATACTATAATAATTTTACAGTCGGAAAAGAACAAGGATTGAAACCAAGACAATACGAAAAAAGGAATAGATCCAGATAGATCTCCTTGAGATTGCCAAGCTCGTACTCTCTAAATAAGCCATTAAGGATTCATACGTAAATACTTTGAATAATTCCATGTACAGAATGAGAGATATCTTACCAGTGTGGGTTTTACAACGAGCGAATAAAGATTAAGAGATATGCAAGAAGCTAAGCAAACGATTTTATTTCTAAACTTTAAAGTTAATATAAATTATTTGTGACACTTACAGACTGTAATATTAGTTTAAAGGATACATTTAGTGGCAATAAAATTTAATTATACGTTATGAAAATCATCATGAAAACTATTTAATGTCCAGTCAACGCCATTAAAATCTGCACATTGGAAATGTAACAAAAACAAATGTGAGAAGTTAAATAAACTGTAATAAAAGTTCAATCAGGTTTAAAGGTATGAAGTATCAGACGCAACTGATCTTAACACCGTCTGTCTGTAGTCTGGTGATAAATTGAAGTATTTTGTTCGTAGCATCTAAACTATCATTACGAAGTGTCCATATTATCTAATGACCCATGTAGAGGGTGGTCATTTTATCTTTGTCACCATTGATATCTCGTAAACTCTTATCTGCCGATAACTTTAAACCTTCATTACTTTTTCATGGTACCGTATTTAAAAATCCTTTTTACAAACGTAAAAAAATGGCCGCCAATAACCAAAATGGCGACCAACTTAAACATTTCTTATGAACCCCCCTATAGTTTATGGTGTTTTATAATTTTACACAAAATTATAAGACTTTTATTCTTTATAACTTTTTACATTCGCAATTTTAAAAACATATAAAACAAGATCGTGGTTTTTGATACATGGATGAAAGGTCACACACAAAATATGTATCCCAAATTGAACTTATATGTAATTTATTTCTAAAAATATAATGTTTTTGTACAAAACACAAAATGTTGGACAGACAGACAACAAAGCTTGTTTCAAACAAATTAATGCTGGATCTGTGTTTACTTCAACCCCAGGAACAATCCCCTAAAACAGAATTGCTGACAGGACTTTCGAAAGACTGTATAATTTACAGACATGAAATGCTGTAATTTTATACGAATAACCGATTTTTCGTTTGACGACTATAATTTATGTCGTTATGGCAAATGAGAATAGGATAGTATCGTAGTATAGAAGAGGGGGCGCAGTATTATCTCTCAATCAGTGAGATCTTCACTTGCCAGCCAACACTTACTTTAGACCTCTCGGCTAAGGAGTTGTCTCAACGCTAATGTCTGGGACACGATTTTTTGGATCTTAACTGATTGTTTGCTTTAAACAGTTTTATAGGTGGGGAACAGGTTTATTGGAATGTAAAAGAAAACTAAACAATATTAAACGTTTTAAAGTGCAATGAAAGATGATAAATCGAACGTACAATTATATAAAATGTATAAAAATTAATAAAATATTTAATCGAAATTTTTATCTTAACATTAAATATTAAGAACAAGTAATTTGGTCAGTAGATAACCATTAAAAAAAAGCCATTATTTAAAATACATAATAATTACACTTAAATGTAATAAGATAAAAGTAATAATAATTATTGATGTATTTAATTGACATACGATTTTTTTTAAAGTTCATCATAAGGCATAGAAAAGTTCCTTCCAAATTTTCCTGTTTCTTGTTGTCTTCCACCACTTTTCTCCTGCATATTCTATGACTACTCCTTCCTATTGCTTCTGTCTTTGTTTCTTTCTTTCTTCTTCTAGAAACCAAGATGTCAGTCCGTTATATTCTTGGTCCACCTTCTATCAGTAATTCTCATAAATTGTCCTGAACTTACTAAATAAAGCTGTATAAAACCCTTTTGCCAAACCATCAAAGCAGTTTTCTCTTGATTGTGAACATTTCTTTACTCTATAATTTATCCTATTAAACTTCATCCCCCGCTGTATGGTTTGTAATTTATTTTATTAGATAGTGTCCATGTTTTAGCTGTATAAGATAGTCAATGTATGATGTGTATCAAATATTTGACGATTTGTTTCATTCATTGTGTATTTCAACCACATTCTTTCAGTAATTTAAAATCCACACCACAATTTACCCTTTACTTTGAGCCCATAAACCAAACGATTTCTACCGTAATGTTACCATTTGGCGGAATAAAAATTACTGCGAAAAAATCGGTTATATAATACACGTCCCTCTATTATTTTCGCCCATCACTCAAAATTTAGTGATTACTTCCACACCTATCTGATATAAAGCGTAAAGTTTTAATTTAATTGATATAATAGTTGACGAAAACATTTCAATATTTTTACTTGTACACGTAAAATATTTGGGTCAAAAATTAATAATTTCTTGGGACACCTACTCCTGCATGGAACAAAATTTATATTTAAAACAAATATTTGTTTTTGAGGTAACATGTGTCAAAATATCACAAATTTACTGGAAAAAAAGTCATCTTAAAAAAACTTTATAATATGGTCACAAAACATTTATTTAGATAATTCTAAAACAACAATGGCAAAACAATTTTATATTGTTAATATACATAATCTCTATTTATATAAAACATGCACCCTAAGTATAAACTTCTGAGGATGTTCGTTTGTTTATAGGAAGAATTTTTGTAAAATATTTTAATTAAAAAGTGCCACAATAACCTAAAGCTTTGTACCACCTATAAGAAATCTTAATCTTGTGATAAACTCTGTCTACGAGTGTGTAATTTCAGGATTAAACTATTTTATGCCATCGTCTGAAATTTTACCATTTTATTATCGAGATGTAATAGGCGGAAATTTTTTCATAAACATCCAAACAATAATTGGTAGAAAACATAAATTTTAAATTAATATAACAGTATTTCCTAATTTTTTCATATAACCATAGGAATGAAAACACTTTAAGACAAATACTTTAAGATGAAGTAATTGGAAATAGCCAAGCGTTGTAACGATTTTCTGAATTCTACGTACATATAAGTTTCAGCTAAAATTTTGGGTTGTATACATGTGTCTGATATTATAAGAGACGTTGTGGCAACACATTACTTACTTGTACACGGTATTTGCAAAATCATACGCCATATATCTGTGTTAGTGAGTTTCTAACATCCTTAATCCTGCATCGCTTTACTTTGTTTTAAGTTACTGTGTTTTTTGTTGTCATTATTTTTACCGACATAAAGTACAGAGATTAGGCAAAACGAAATTATAAGCTTTAGTAAAGAATAGGAACAACAGAAAATAAACGCACACAGTACAGCTGTGAATAAACTTATAGATCAGGCGATATATTTTGTTGTTTACAAATAAGTTTATTTCGCGTGTAGGTTGATTAACTTAGACAAAATTTAAATTATAATCTACTTTTACACTAAACGTAATTTCTGCTAAAGTAGTTATCGAACAGATTGTATGTAATTTTGTTTTATACTTAAAACAAAACTGGAGTAATTTTTTTTTAACCAAGACAAAAATATTAACACTATAACATAGATTTACATTTAATGAATAATACATCTATGATAATCACATAGGAAGTTTTAAACCTGTCCAAATTATCGTGTGAAACTTTTTATCAGAAACTTTCGTTTCTTTTTTTTTAAGACTATTTTAAAGGCAAACAAGAAAATGCTTTTACCTCCACTTACGAAAGAAAGATTATAATAACCCTGAGATAGCTGCTGGAGGGTGGGTGTTTTGTGCGGACGACGAAGGGCGTTTTCAGATTCCCCAAGCCGATATCCCCGCACGCTGGAGTATCCGATCTCACCGACTGAATCTATCAACGTATCGTTGATTACAATCTTCGCTAAAGACTTTCACAGGAAAATATGAACGCACACATACACCTCATGTGAAGTCACGTTGTCCCTTTCCACCTCTCTCCTCAAGTTAGAGATTTACAGATAACCGCGTAAGGTTTTAAATACATAGCACGTTGTGAAAAGAACTATCTTTAATTAGGTTTGTTAGAAAAACAAAAGTTAATTTGTGATAGTTATCTAATGATTTAATACTAGAATAAAACTGTTGGTATTTTTTGAAGAAATGAAAGGTTGGGAAGTATTTATTTTTCAGTAGGATGTGTCCATTTGATACATTTAAATTGGAGAACGTAAAAACTGTACTTAAAATATAGATTATTCAGATCATAAATAATAGTGTTTCTTAAGTAGCACTTTCTACTTGAATTGAATAAAAATGCTTCAGTTATAAATACTTACTTCGAACTCTATATATATATATTCTATTAAAAAAATCAAGTAATCATTTATTTAACGAGTTGATAATTGAGATTACTGACCCCATACTGAAAGCATATCCAAGTGAGGGTTGCAGACTTGATGAATAGTATCGGTGTAATGAAATACCCGAGGCGGGCAAAAAACCCATCACAGCTGTTTTGTAATGTAGGCGATTTGCTTCTCGGTAAACAAATATTACGTGGTCATATCAGAGATTGTACACTGCTCTAATCACGTTACACAATCTAAGTTACAGAAACAGCAAAAAAAAAAAAAAAGAGAGAGAGACAGTTGGAAAGACTAATATACTGCTATCGAAGAACAAATATAAAGGAAACAAAATACTCTGGTGGTTATATCAAAGAAAGCAGGATTTACTATAAACACACAACAAACTAAATTCCTTGTGATGAACCACAAACAACTCACTGCGATGAATGAACAATTGGACCAAATGAAAACATTTAACTATTTCGACTGAATAATAAGAAAATGCACAGAAAAATATTACAATGGGAAAACTATTGGCGCGTTAAAATTCGCCATTCCTCTTTTGACCGTCAAAACCAAATAAAAAAACCAATAATTTATAATATATAAAATCAATATCGGAGTTGCTTAAGGATGTAATTCAAGGGAAATAACGAAGGCAATCCCAAATAAGCTGCAAACTTTATATCAAGTATTTCCCGATTTTAAAATAGTATTACCGAAGAAGATTATTAATGTTGTACGCCTGAAGAAATAGTCACTGAAAAGTTGAAATTACTGTCTTGGAAAGAAAGTTGAGATGGGCATACTTTGAGAAAGAGCAATATCATACTAAAGGAGGCTAGATGGACACACTGGAGGAAACCCTAGAAAAAAAACAACTGCAAAACTTGGAGATGCTAAGTGGAGGAGGAGGAGAAGAAGAGGTCGGACAAGTTATTAAGTCTGATGCAGAGTTTCACGAAGACACACAGTTGCTGTCCTATAAAAGGCTTAAATATATAACTAAATAATCAAAAATAGACATAATTGTTCAGATAAAAAAGTTTGTATTTAAAAATTTAAACGTTGCCCTGTAGATGTCTAACGTAGCTTCTATCAATTGTTAATCATCATGCATTCAATGGTTGTTACCCAGAAAACATCTGTACGAATAAACACACAAACCAAATTTCATCAAAATCGGTCCACACGTTTTTAACCCTAATCGTGAAGACGTACAATTCATTAAACAATTAAACAAAAATGAAGATGTTCGTCAATTTTACCTGTGTAACTTACCTAACGAAACGTGTCTAGTGAACCAACCTCACCAGTAGAAAAGGAATTTATGAAATCTAATGAATTCAACTCTTCCGTTACAAATTATGTGTTTAATGTTTATGGACAAGAAACAACCGACATAATTTGCTTCAAGACTTTACAAATAAAATATGTTAGAAAATACCAAGAAATAACCGAGTCCGTAACTAAACATATAACGTTCTTGGAATAGCAAGCTGCAAAACAATAAACGATTTACAACCTAATGTACATCTACCGGTAATAAATGAGACGTGTTGAGAAGGGAGATCGGCTGTGGTTGTCTGTACGGAATATTTGCGTGTTTTAAAACTGGAGGATTGCCACAAAGTCAGAATATATGAGAAGATCTTGTAGTAAACCACCGGAGTTTAACAATTTACATATCTCTAGTAAAAATTATTAACTGATATTGTGCTACTTTATTAGATTCATTTATCGTTCCAGGTGTTTTCTAAATGGGCGGAAACAATGTAATGATTTACTTAACACTCTTCGAGTTACTTAGGCTAGTATGTTTAAGTGATATTTGGGTTCTATATTCTAGTTATATATTTAACAATACAGTATTTTTGTGCAATGTGAATCAGATATTCTTGTACAGTTAAGAAAAAGTTTAGTCTTATTTAGAGTAGTAGATACGATTTCTTTCGCTGTTCTTACAGTCAAAACAACTTTCAGTCATCATCGCATGATAAATAAGAAAAAGAATGGAAAAATCGCTTTTTATCAAATATTTTTTAAATAATCTTCCTTGTTGATTTAAGGCGATTAATCTCTCGGCCATCAGAGTCTTATAAAACAAAAATAAATAAGAAAAGAAGGCCAGAACACTGAATAAGGGTGAAAAAGTTTTATCACATAGTTTTTCCTTTCTTTGTTTAAAGGCGAAAAACCTCTAGGTCATCATCGTCTTATAAAACAAAAACAAAGAAAAGAAGCAGAGTAGAACCCTCACTACTGGAGAAACGCTTTTTAGTAAATAGTATTTCCTTCCTTTTTGTTTAAAGGTGAAAAACCTTTAGGTCATCACCCTCTATTAAAACAAAAACAAAGAAAAGAAGCAGAGTAGAACCCTCACTACTGGAGAAACGATTTTTAGTAGATAGTATTTCCTTCCTTTTTGTTTAAAGGTGAAAAACTGTTAGGTCATCATCGTCTTATAAAACAAAAACAAAGAAGAGAAGCAGACTAGAACTCTCAATAGGACTGGAGAAACGATTTTTAGTAGTTTTCCCTTTCCTCGTTTAAAAGCGAAACATCGCTCATTCATCATCGCCTTATAAAGCAAAAATAAATAATAAAAAGAAGAAGAAAAGAAGAAGAAAGGTGAAGTTTTTTTTAAAGTTCTTCTATCATTTGGTGAAGTTTTCACAAGTGTAGATCATTCCATATTTTCAATAAAAGCTTCAAAACTATTGCAAGGACTCACATGCACATTCATAATCAAAGTAATAACCAAACAATTAGGTTTTTTAGGTTATTTTTAACCGTTAAAGAAATTAGGTTGAAACTTTCTTCACTTGTGTCTTATACTCGTGTTAAATATTAAAATTGATATAAAATTTGAATGACAGCGGTTAGGTTTTGTTTCAATTATTTCTTAACAGTAGTTTTCTATTATTGGCACACTGATTTGGGTCACTAAACTTCACATTTCATCAAAATTTGAATAGAATTTAATTTGATAACAGACCCATTATTTTTTATTTTTTTTACCGATTACTCGTTAACTAATATTTTGGCAAAGATCGCGACCAATACCTTCTGGTTGGGTACTTAGGGGAGAAATTGTTTTCATTCTTACGGTAACTAGCCCAACATTTTTAGTTATCGGAAAAAACTCCCGAGCGGTGGTCAAAATATCCCTAGACGTAAAATTTTATTTAAAATAATCTACTCTTTAGCCTGAAATGCACTGCATAGACAGAGAGACACAATACAAAAACGACTTTTCTAAAATTAGAGAATCTCAAAACGAAAATTTCCGTAAAAACGCGACACAGTTTTTTTCATCTAGGGATATATTTTTATGAACTTGTAACCAAACTGTAAACATATATAATAATGAGAAAGGGATATTTCTTAAAGTTAGTTAACACAGATGTTTTGAGCCTTCACATATTTCTCTATATTATAAACATAAAAACAAATAAACCAATCACGGTTGAGAAAAGAATTTAAATAACTTACGTTTTACAAATTCCATTCATTTTATTATTGCGATAAGTATAAAGTGTACATTAATAATAGTCGTTCTATTTCGCCGGTATGTTGGCTGCATTGCATAACACCAGTGACCGTGGCCTGACATCTCTCGTTGTCACCGATCACCGGTGGAAAGGTGCGTGGGACAGTCACTAGTCGTGATCCGCTGACGTTGTATGTCGTGACCTTCTCATTTCTCTACTTCACACCTCCAGACACTAGTTCATTATACAATTTCTTTTTTTCATAGAACAATATATTTATCTGAGGAAGACGGACGGTTGTACCTAATGACATTCGGTTAGTTGACATTGTTGTAATGGTAATTTGAAAATGATTGGTTGGACAAATCTGTAAATTCACGTTTCGATTAGATTTCGCGTTAGTGCCGTGTGAAATTAGACATAATGGTGAGTCTGTTACGGAAAAAGCTTTGACCTTTTCGCCAACAACAAGAAAAGTCGGAGTAATATGGCTTTCGTGCACGGTAGGATATTTATATTGATGACATACGAACTATGGTCGGGCTTGCGACTTTAATATTATCTCCGAATCACGACTTTTGCGTGTGATTTCATTGAACTACTCTTTTATATTAAAGTATCAACCTCAATGTAGGAGCTGTGATAGCAATGATAATTTACGATATTAGTAAAGAAGAATAAATAGAAAACCAACGAAAACTATTACTTCCCAACTTTTCAATCGGTAGGCCATCAGTCATAAAGTCAGAATGAAATATCGTCTTTGAATAAAATGTACATTTAAATAGGGCATATACTTACAGGTCAAACGCGAAACTACCTTTGCCCGGGTTTGAACATTCTGGAAACAGAGGGAATTTTGACAATAGACCAAAGTTGTAGATCAAAACTTAATAATTTCCACATATTATGTAATTTTTTTTTGACACACTTTTTTTGGGCAGACATAATGGAATATAAAACTACCATAAGTTTGAATGAAAATTTCTCAAATCAATAACACACTAACAACACAAAGACTGTATAGTTATGTATAGTGTGTATTATACCTCCGAAGATGATGGCAGTGCAATTGAAATGTAGCCTACATAAGGTAGAATAAACATAACTATACAGTCTTTGTGTTGTTAGTGTTTATGAGGAGGGGGGAATTTTCATTCATTGTATATTCACCACAGTGTTCTAGTGATTCATATGTACTATAATTGTGCCAAATTTGACACTATCTGTCCTATAAGTGTGTCGAAAGATTAAATATTTTGTGAAAAACATTACAAAACTTACCTAAAATACAAAAATTTAGATCTATCTCAGGTATAACCGATGTATATACCAAACAATCATAAAAACAAACTTGTAGTTCTGGCTAAATCTGTAACTACTAGCGCAATCCATTAAAAAAAAAATCTTACTGTGCAACAATACACTTCCAAAAAAGGTCTGCACAACTTTAAATTTGGGTCCACTATTTGACTTTTCTAGAGGTTAGAATTTTTTAATTTATATTTTTTAAATTTTACGACGGTTCTAAGCTAAAAGCTGTTTGATAAATATTAAGTTTCCAGCTTAACTGGAAGTATTTTGGAATTTGTATAGATGAGTGAGTGAGTCGCACATAGGGTAATATACGGTTTCAGGAATTCAAACAATGGAAACATAAGGTATTAATTATTTTGATTGTTTTATAATTATAAATTTTATTAAAGATGAAGTATAATGTACTTTATTTTATTTTTCCATTAAATGAAATGTTTAAATGTAAATAAATGGTTTTATATATAGAACTGCGATTTTGTTTAAAATTCTACATTAAAATAATAATCACATGACCATCTTTCAATTTAAAAAAATAAAGTTAAATTCAAAATGGCGTACAGTACCAAATTTAGGAAATCATAATAAAATAACATTTTTAAATGGAGTAGGTTTCTCAATCACACCTACCTTCAAATCCCCCTTATGTACGAGATTTTAAGCCGTTCTCGTACTTTTCACCCACTCTGTATATACGAAAAAGTAAAAAGTAGCAAAACTACTCCAATGCTTAGGGTCAGTGTACATTTTATGGTCTTGGGTGCCAGGGTGTCTTTAAAAAAAGATCGCAAAACTTAGAACTTCTGTATCAGAAAGTCGTTAATTTCTATCTTTATAAATATACGACACTTAATAAATAAAAATATATTTATTAATATAATTGTTATTAATCACTGCAAAAAGAAAACAACAGTCAACCTTTAAAAAAAATAATTGACCAATTACACAAGGATGCGTTACAGTTTGCATGATGTTACTGGACAGTCCGATGGCGGCGTATAGCTACCGGCCTTTGTACTGTACTGGACGCCCTATTAGCTCCTATTTATGTGTCTACCTCCTTATACAGTCCACCGCTTCTGCCCTATTAGCATTTACACCAGGAGCTAGCACAGAGAGTAATTAGGGACCTGTCGCGTAGCAACAAGTCTATCTGAACTAGTCCTTCGCATCGGGTTTCGTCGTATTAAAACGTCATCATTTTATTTTGAATATATTAAAGTTGAAATGCTAAGAATGAAGTTTAAGATAACATCTATTCTATGTTATTTTCTATGTTCTGTGGCTACCTTTTGCCGTTTGTAATATGTTAATCCATTGCTATTTTATGATTCAGGCGAGCAGGTTTCCAGTCGTTGAGGTAAGGGGGGGGGGGGGTGAATTAAAAAAAGGTGTTTGCACTTTTATGTAAATTAACGGTTACGTAGTAGTTCATGCAACATTCAATCTAAAAAATTAACTAGTTAGACTTGGTGCGATCGTGGTTTTAATTTTTCACTTCAACGTAATAATAATATGACAAAGTAGTAAAAGAAAAAAGACATTTACTTTTCATCAGTATAAAAGTCCAAAAAAATTATTTTTAGGTTAAACCAAAGATTCTTATAATTTCACTCCCGTGTCTGTCCGTCTATTTGTCCCACATATAGGATAGTTAAAGGGAAAACCTATCAAATTGAAAATTTTTATATTTAGAATGTTTATTTGACGAAAAATTTATATGTTGAAGTTAATCTGCTTAAAAGAATTCGACTTTATAAAATAACCTAAAACTATGGACCCTAAGTCGTGTGGTTTTAGTACACGTTTAACCCTCTATTTAAAAAGTATTTTTGCTTATCCAAATATTTATTACAGAAGCTAGTTTTAATGAAATTTAACAAAAAATAAATAAAAAAACACAGCCTAAAATATATTTTTAAATCTACTATTGCGGGTTATTTTTAGTATGAAAATAAAAAGGGATGAAATTTTGTTCATGTCTTGTATATAAGTAGTTAAAAAAATAAATAAATAAGCTATATTCAAAATTTATAAATTAGAAACACAATTACCAATTTCAAAAATCCTCTAACCGAAACTTTTTGAGTAACTGCCATAAAACCAAAATAAGAAATTCTACTTTCGCTTTAAACAATTTTAGAATTAATAATTTTATTCTCGAAATTCGTTGGTAAACCATTTTAAAATTTGACATGTAATAGGTGTTTTTTTGTTGTTTCGAAACAATATATTTTCAGAGATTTTAAATTGAAAATTTCACTCAATATTTATTTTATTTTATTATTTCGTTATAGGTTCTTCTATAACACTCTTTAACAAACAGTAGCTTGTTCCTGGAAACAAAATCACGTTTTTATTACATTTACTGTGAAATCATATATTAATGTTAAATTTTTTTAAAAATCATGGTAAAACCAAAAAATATATAACTATAATTAAAATATATTTAATTTACAATATAGCTTTATTGTACATTTATTTAATTTGTACAGAACAGTATATCTGTATAAACTGTCTCAAATAAAACAGCTTCAGTCAGAGAACAATTTTTGTTCAAGTTTTTCAACTTATTAATTTTAATATTATAAAATTAAATCTTGAATCAACTAGCATGTTTTTATTTATACTTATAATTATCTACAATATAATCGTCTCTGGAAATACTTGAGAATAAGTAAATTACCTTTGATTTATTACACTCTGTCTATGTATAAGTAGACAGGGATTGAACGTTCTGTCCTACCCGTGCGTTGAAGTCTCCCGTACATTATGCATGTGATTGTTTGTAATCCTATTTTGAATCTGCAAACGTTAGACGCATTTGAATCAAGTAGCCAAAGCGGATATGGTGGACGCTACTGTATTCATAGATTGCTTAACAAGTCTTGTTCCTTTAGTGGCCGCCAAGTGGTTTGTTTTATCTTGATCCTTTAGGTGACGTACTGTTTGTTCGAGACAAATAAATGCATCCTTGTCTAACATTATCTGGACAAAGCCGTTATTACATGCTTTTGTGTGTAGAAAGCCGCTATGGACTTTGTACAACCTACATATCTAAGAGAGAATTGGAGATTTTACACCAGGTACAAAGTACAACAATGGAACTGTAGAACAATTCATGAATTTTATCTACACGAATGTAATTTGTAAATAGTTACAATACTTGTACAATGGGACTGACAAGTGTGTAAACACTTGTAACTAATGTGTGCTTACATGTAAAAGACAATACAATTTTAAATGTCATAGTATTTTTTTAATGCGTTATATGTAGGCTCCTGTAGAAATTAGTTTAGGTACTATAACCTACTTGAATATTAAACTGTATATAATAATAAATAAAAAAATGTTTGTAATTATACTACTAGTCACATAATTAGCAACGAAATCTACAAATAATTCTTCATTATCTGACTTTAGGTAATTTTATTATTCTATATACATAATATATTATATATAATGAGTAATAAATTAATTTATATTACCTTTTGTTCCGTCATGTGACTTTGAGTTTGTCTTTATTACAAAGACGCGTTCCGGAGACGTATCTCCATCTTCAGTAATTTCACTCCGTAGAGGTCGTTAAAACATTAAATATCACAAAAACATTGACACTATACACACAATTAAATAAATACGCATATACGTTGATTTTAACATTTTTTACATGCGCATGGTTTCATGATTCGCGAACTACTGGCATTACGGTTGGTCATATCAGTTTATTTATAACTCATTGCCGTCTCAAATAATGCATTTGATTGGTAAGATCATTTTTCATTGAGAATATCGTTTGGTGATTGTTTAAATGATTTGTAAATTTCATATTCTTCAATGGCATTCATCATTGGTCCTTTTTTAATGATATGGAGAGGTGTCAGGTTGGATTCAAAGTTAGTTTACGAATGCTTGTTATCGATAATGTGTTGTGCGAAACTTGATCTAATAGTGTACAAGTTATTTTTGGGCAAGTGTTCTTTCTATCTATCTATGAACGATCTGCCTGTCTCTCCGATGTCTGCCTCTACGGATTGAAATTACTGAAGATGGAGATACGTCTCCGAAACGCGTCTTTGTAATAAAAACAAACTCAAAGTCACATGACGGAACAAAAGGTAATATAAATTAATTGATTACTCATTATATTATACAAAGTGACTTGGACACCAAACAATGAACATAATAATATATTAATTAATAAATCCCGTTATCTGTTAAAAACTAAATCACTATTAAATAAAAAGATTATGTATGGCTAGTCCAAAATAAGGGACCAATTTTGAACACAGGTGCGCTTACTTTTTTTTGTTTATCGTATCTTTAAATAATTCTATAATCAATCGTTGGGTTCGTTACTAGGCTTTAGCGATCAGCGAGGACGCCTTTCGAAGTCCTACAAAACACGAGGCGCTTTAAGTGATAGAAATGATAAACTTTAACAGTTGCATTGCTTCTCAGTTTATTGTTTACAGAATCCTTAAAATTTCTTTGTAAAAATAATGAGTTTATATTTTAAAGTGAAGGATATAATCCTTAAGTCCCGTATAGAAAAATCGCTGCTGTTCAGATTGTCACGGAAAAGATAAATTAAATTTGATGTGATTCTTAGACTTTTTATTTGCCTAATTGTTGTAGTAGGTATCAAAATACGACCCTAAAAGGTACTTCCTACAAACTCTGAATATTATTATTATAAATGTGTTGCGATAGAAAATTCAAATTTTGTACATTATCTGTAGTTGCTTTTACCCAAATTTTTGTTTATTTTCCAGATTATATAATTTTGTGGTACAACCTTTCTGTCGCAAGTTAGAAAAACGAATAAAACACCATCTTTTTTTTTTTTTTTTAATTACAAAATTATAAATTATGCATACTACTTTTTTGAAGGGCAATCAATTTTGAGATACCGTTTTTGTTAAAAGTATTATTACAAACATATAAATTTGATTTGCTATCAGAAAACATTTAGTTTTGGAGTAGGAGGGTTGATAAATTATGCAATTGTTATTAAATATTTGTTTTTAGGATGTCAGACATATTTTATAAAATAATACACAAGAACATCAAGAAAGAAATATGCTTGAACTAATCATTATTTAGCATAATATATTAGCCAGAGTACAGGTTTGAGATGTAAGTTTGAAGCCGGTTCAATTTTTTTTTTCGCGTTTTACAAATTCTTTGTTTACACTTTATATAGTTGCATTGTCCTTAAAATATTGTCAAATTTACCTATTATTTTAACCACTATCAATTTGTAGCCTAAATACTTAATTTGATACAAGATTTCACTACAAAATAACGATGTTAGAGGACTGGTTTCGATACCAGATCAAGTCAGAATTTTACTCATTTACAACAAATAGCTTTTGTACAATTTATACAGATATATTGTCATTACAATATGTATTGTCGAAATCACATTCTTGTGAGTCTGTGAGGTATAGACGTTGTTTATCTGTTAAAGCTTAAATTATCTGTTTACATTTTACTCTTATTACATTGATGCATGTTATATGAAAGTCAAATCAACTATTAAAGTAGGTTACATCTTACATCTGGCGGCTATTGCCAACCTCAATTAATAGTTACTAATATTTTTGAAACTCGAAGAAGTGTTAATTCACATAATTCTAAACATAAAAATAATACGAAGCGATAAAGTTTTTTTGTTTAAGTAAGACATTCCTATCAGAAAATTTAAAAAAACAGTTCAAATTTCATGTTTTAGTTCAACTTTTTTTTATGCTCTAACGTCTTGTTCATACGAGTATCAGGAGGGATTTTTATATTTTTAGTACCCTATAGGAAACCGTGTCCATGCTTTGAAACAGAGTACTATTTACAAGGACCGTTTTTAAAACGGAAAATCAAATTATTTATCTTGTACATATATATATCGATCAGCCTTTCAAATTTATTCCTAAATTTCATACAATTTCATACAGAATGGTAGCCGTACTGGGCGTAATTGTATAAAAACATACAACCAAATGAAAAAATCTCAAATAGTTGAGTTAAAATAGTGCTTAGCTCTCTCAAATATTTACAATATTTGACATAATATACTGTAGGTTAATTAAAATAATTCTTCTCTATATTGCACTACAAAATCTCTCCATAGCGGAAAAAAACATTCCCACAATCCGAGACTGGATGTGTTCTATGGGGATGTTGTGTTTTCAATCGATAATTTTACTGTCAAGTTGTTAATTTGTGATGTTGTCAGCCGACGTTAGCCTCCAGTTAGTAGATACAATCTGTGCTCTGAAGATGCCGCCACAGATAAGGCACGTGGACCTATTATCACACAATGCATCTTCCTACTGGCACCTAGGCTTCCTGTCCGTACTCTTTAATGATCACTCAAGTTGTACAACCTGTTGTCTTTTACGTTTTCGATATTTCTGGTTTCGATTTTTTCCGATGCGTGTTGGTGAATAGAGGTAGAAATATGTGACGTCACGAAATAACAAAAATCGTGAACGAAATACGAATGATTTTAATGTTTTAATATTATTTACTTAAAATATATTTTTATTACGTAAATTTAATCATTATTTAAATTTATTGTTTTGTTACCTTTAAGGCTTTACCTTTCGATTATATGGCACATAAAAGTAAAAGTAAACAACATTCTCTACATAGCTAAGAGTAGAAAAAGCTTGACGTTCAAACAAAATGTTTGGTTTATTTAAAAAAAGGCTCTGAGAACGTCCTTCTTTGGATCAGATCAACTAGAAAGAGAAAAATATTTTTGAGAATATCCTTTATTTTTGACAAATCAACCAAAGAGATAAAAAAGGCTCTCAGAATACCCTTCTTTGATAGATCAATTAGAAAGATAAAAAAAGACTCTGAGAATATCGCTCGTTAAAAAATCAACTAGAAGGAGAAAAAAAAGGCCCTGATAATATCTTCTTATTTGACGTTCAACTAGATAGAGAAAAAAGGCTCCGAGATGGTCTTCTTCTTTGAAAAATCAACTTAGAAAAATGAAAAAAAAAAAAGCTAAGAGTCTTCTTTGACAAATCAACTAAAAAAAAAAGAATCTAGAATTACCTCCCTGATAGATCAACTAGAAAGTTAAAATAGGTTCTAATAAAGTCCTTCTTTGACAGATCAAATAGATAGAGAAAAAAGGCTCTCAGAATGTCTTTCTTTCACAGATTAACTAGAAAGAGAAACACATGTTGTGAGAAGCCTTTCTTTGACAAATCAACTAGTTATTAATTTAAATAGAACATTAATAAAAGTCTTTAGATAACTAATATAAGGATCTGCAGAACCTAAAGCTGCAGAACTTTATAAAATTACCCATTCTAATTAACAACAAGCTCATCCCTCACATATATTTAAACAATGATTTTGTTTGCCTTACTGTGTTCGATTATATTAGGATAAATTTCTTTTGAAATTTCAAATATTTCTTTTCAATATTTAGTATTTAGGATTTTTTTTTAAATACAAACTTACCTTATGAAATTCATATGATCGTTTAGGTATTTCAATGGCTCAATATTTATTTATTTTATTTTATTTTTTTTAATGGAAATGTTTTAAGGAAGTCTATAAAGTTAAGAGCATGCAAAGGAAATTTGTCAATAATCGTTATTAGGTAAAGTAGAAATATATTAATACCAAATAAATTGGGTTAAAGACAATTGTGGATTTCAGAAAAATAAATAACCGCAATCATAAATCTGTTACTATTTAAAATATCGTAAGAATTATAAACAATTACTAAGAAAGTAATTGAAGTTAATATTTGATATTATTTTTATGTAGTTTTTATACAAGATAATATTTCGGCTCTTCAGAGTGTGCATTACTCCAGGAGCTCCTTGTCAAAGGGTCTGGAAAGTTGTATAAAGAAGTTTTAGCTCTTAATTCTCGCAACTTTATTTTAAATTTTAGACATGTATAAACCACGAAAAATATTACTATTCCATTAGGGTAACTTGAAGCAATTTTGTACAAATAGTATTGAACATATAACATTTTGTTTTGAAAATATTATTATCCCATTAGAGTGAAATGTTGAAAATACAATTTTATTTTTGTGTAATTGAAAAATTGTAAGAGTTTAGTTCAAAATATTTAGTTAATAAAGTTTTATCAGCGATGTAAATATATTTGAAAAACGTTACAAATAATTACTTGAATTGACTTTTAAAAATTTCGAAACAGCTACAAATTCCTACGTTCACATTTTAAAAATGGTTTCAAAAATAATTGATATCTTCCAATATCTTAATTATATCGGAAATTTTTTAATTATTTTTTCGAAAATTGAAAATTCGTGGATAGCTGTCATATAAAGAAAATCCAAAAATTCGATTTCTTAAAATGTGATCAATTTTTCCTCAAGTGTACAATCTAAATACAAACAATACGTAGTGGTCGCTATCTCTCCAAAAATTCCGTTTCGAGAGTTATATTAAAAAACCAAAAAATCGGCCAAAGATGCTGTTTAAAAAAAGTCTGATTTATAAACATTGGTTCTATCGATTCGGTTTAAATTGTTATGAAATATGTAGATAAATGACCCAAATCAGTACAAAATCGCAAGTAAAAACGTTTGGCCCTATTTAGTTATAGATATATATTTTTTTTTGCAAAAACGGCGTCCATTTTTCATTTTTAATTTACAACTAACTTGTTTTTATTTATTTTTATCGAGATTTACAGATGAGTGATAGAAAGAAAAGACTGTTGAGTTTATTTTATTTTTTACAGATTCAGAATAATTTCTAAAACTACAGATTAACTTAAAATTTTTACATAATCTTAGAAGAATATGTTTCCTTGTTGTTAGGCAACACTCACAGTCCGCCCACAAAACGATGAGTTGTGATTATTTTTAAATTGCGAAGAAATGAAATATGGACTGATGAAACTTCTTTACAATTCCACGTTTTTTTGTCTCAAGACTTATGTAAAATGCTGTTCTCCTACGCAAATTCCAAGTGAAGCAAATCTTTTTGTTGACGCAATCAAATGAAACGGAAGTAAACAATCTCTCTACAATAAATATTTCTACAGCAGAGAAAGTTCCCGCACACAATTACAATGTGAAACTACATATTCAAAACTAACTTAACCTTTCCCTGAATGGTTTCGTTGAGGTTCGTTTGTTGAGATGACTTCATTGGTTGCAGAAGTACCGTTAGCTGCAACAGTCATTAGACGAGAAATAAAAAATTGCAGGTAATTGTTCAACATCCGGAACTGACTATTTATTTTTGTTTTTGTTGTTACAAAACGGTTTTAAGACTTTTTTACTTTTTGTTATTACCAGGTGTGTTCTATTTCTTTGTTTGTGATTTTTTCGTTTTGAAAAAATCGTGATTATTAACAGTAAGATTTCCAGAGAGAAGTTAGCAAGTAAATTAATTTTACTACAATGTTGCTTTTAAAATGAACTGTTTTAAGCATCACATAATTTATTTAAGGCGAACAATTATTATAGCTTTTACAAAAAACAGAGTATAACAACTTTTAAATACAAAACCAATTTATTTTTCAAATTGAGTCTATGAAGTAATAAGAAACATACCCCTTGTATTCTATTTAAGGGGTTACCACTGCATTGAGACCTTTATAGATCTATAGTACCCCCTCCTCAGGTACTAATTTTACTATATCATTTTTAATCCCGTAGCAAACAGAGATTGTATGATTCTAAGGGGATTTAGAGAAAGTATATTATCTACTTAAAATTGGTATCTTCCTAAACTTCTTGCCCTTTTATAGCTACGAACTCGCAGTCTCACCCTCCTTACAGTACTTACAGAGAGTATCATCTGTTAGGCCATGTTTCCCGAGTTCTCCTCTCAGTATGTTATGTCACGTAAGGAAGTCTGTTAGTAGTCTTGCAAACCCTGTATTTCTTACGGTTGCAATTCCCGAGAATCTCCTTAGCTCGCCTCAATCCATTGGGCTCTTTCAGAGCTCTATTCTCTTTTATTGGCTACTTCGACTCTTTTAAGTCTCATCCTGGAGTAGTTGCCTCCAAGTCCACAAAATGGTTCTGTTCACCCCTTTCTTTGCCTCTACTTTTTCATTTCCCATGTGTCATGGTATCAAGAGGAGAGCTACTTTATTACTTATGCCTGGTTCTATAAGATTTTGTAGGCCTTTCCAAACCACCACTTTGTTTACAGCTTGACTGTTTGACAGGATCGCGATGTTTTTCTTTTTGTATAGCCAGTCAATGATTCTTAACACACCCCTGTCATAGCGTAGGTTTACGACAAATTTACACATCGCTTTCAAGTACCTTCTCAAATATTTTTAATTTTGGAAATCTTGTGATTAGGCCTATTAACAGTAAACATTCTAAAAATAACTTTATGAAATATGAGAATGTAAATTTATTTTATTAAATTATGATTATTTTATTGTATCTGTAATTCACTATTGAGGGCATTACACAATTTATTTAGGGCGAACATCTATCGTTTTAACACAAAACAGAGCATAAAGTACACCTTAACACAAAACAATATATTTTTTTCAAATTGATGAGGAAAGAGACTCTTGGTCCTAAAATAATCAAATAGAGTCAAGATCTGAGAAAACAAGAGTTGCTCAAGAGAGACTTGACATGAACGATCAGTTAGAGGAAATTAATCGAAGACTAGATGAAGGAAGAAGTAGATCTTCGGGAAGATTAGTACACATATACCTATTAGAAGTGAGGGGAAAGAATCTTTCGGTTATATAAAAGGAATTAGAGTCAACAAGTATTTTCAAACATCTTTTCAGCGCTGTTATACGAGTATACAGCGCAAACAGAATAATAATAATGATTGTGTGTATATTATAAATTGTTAGTGAAATACACCAATTTACAAAACAAATAAAACATATCAACAAGAAGTATTTTCAATTATTAAACCATCCAGTTTGATTGTAAGTATCTTCCGTTAGTAACTATAACTGGGCATCAGTAAGTGGTTACACAAAATTAGTCAGTTAACAAAATATCTACCTTGAAAAATTAATATTATTTATTATTATGAACTAATGTAACACATGGGAAACCGACACCGATGCAAAAGTGGCCTGTCTTCACATTTCCTTTCCACAATGAGTCTTTTGGTAAAATAACTAAAACAATAACAACAGATGTGCCTATTAAAATGATTTCTATGGTTTTTGACGTTATTAAAAATACAAAAACAATTGAAAAATGTGTGCTTCCTGTGATATTGAATCCTAATCAACCCTAAACTTGGTCTTAAAATGTATTAAAATATATTATTCTATTCGGTTTTGTTGAAATTCAAATTTAGACACTTTGTTACAATAATTTAGAATTTAATAATGGATTGTTCGAAATTGGCCTCTATATACATCAAAATTTCAAAACAAAACTTTAAATTACAGTGGCCTTATTGAAATTTTACTTCCCCAAAATTCAGTTTATTTTTTAGGTATATATATAGCAAATGGTAAAAAATATAATAACATGGAATAATATTACAATAATGTACTTTACGAAATGACACAAGCTTTTGCAAATAACCATTCTGTTTGAAGTTCCTTTTTAGTCATGTAGAAAACAATGTATTGCACAGATTTACATTATTATAACTATATTGAAGTGTTTTATATAGCTTTAAGGTGTCACGAAAAAAGCAACTAGTGAAACAAGCGACAACATAGAGTCAACAAGAGGGAATATTTCTTTTGACTCAGTGGGGAATAGTAATATTGAAAAAGGCGTTCTGCTGTATAGTTTCTATATAGCTAACTTCTCTATAGGTAATGTCTGTGTAAATAATGGCTGTATAGTGTTGTCAAATCCATTTGTCTACTTATAAACGTTTATTTTTGTGAAAACACACCGATTATCATCACACTTTATTCAGGCTTTGGGCTGGCTAGTTGATAGAAAAATATTTATACATTCAAGTGTGTTTAAAATCATATAGATAGGTTAGGTTAGGGTGTAAATCATTTAACGTCTTTGCTAGTACAAAGAATGTTAACAACGGCTAAACTGGATCGATCCTCACACAAGGAAAGTTAGACCAGATATCATGAAAAAGTAACCAGATGAAAAACTCCATCGAGTTAGGGGTAGAAATTGGATAGCCGAGTTTCTAGTTTCATTGTTTTTAGTGGTCAGTGACGTCCTATGTACGAAGGGTAGATTCCTGTTCATTCATTTATTTAACTGTTCCCTATTTTTCTCTTTAAAGCACAGAATTCAGAGATTAATATTAAATAAAAAATATTAAATGAATATAAAAAATGGCCGCTGTTTGAACTCCTTTTAACCTTGATTTTTAGGTTGTACAACATATTTCAAAAGACTTTAATGCCACATCTAATTACTTTAGTAAAGAAAACTGGTGAAAAGTTGTAATGAATAGTTAAAGCAACATTACAATTTCCACTTGAACAACGACGTTATGTCACATACAAACTAAAAATATATTAAAGTGGTTGGTTTACGTCATATGGGTTTTAACTATTTCAACTTTACGAAACAAAAATTGTCCTTCTTTATTTTTTAAACTTGTCTAGTTCTTCTCTCATTCTTTATGGGGGGTAACACAATAGAACGATTCCATGTTACAATGTTTATAAAATCGGTTGCAAACATTTAAGAATTATTTATATCGATCTTTATTTTTAATTTAAACTTGTACTCTGACAAATTTTGAGGAAAACTCTAATTTATAATTCGTAGAAAAAATAAAACCATAGGATGACTGACGGTTTTCAATAATTTCAGTTTAAAGTAATCTTTTCCTTTATTTTTTGAAAACTTACCACTTCTATTAGTTAAAAGACGGAAAGAAATATGCATAATCTGTTCTCGTTACATTGATTCACTATTAGGGGGGGGGGCTTAGAATATCGATTTACAAAATTCAATAAGTCCCACACCATCCCCATCTCAAAAATATATAATGGACATATATGGTTTGTGATACGTCAAATAAAAACCTTTTAAAAGCATTAATTTCAATTGTAGAAAATAAAAAACGGCTGAGGCATTCGTTTGCTACGCTCAAAAATTAAGAATTTTATAGGTTATCGTATTATAAAGATAGTATTTATTACAAAGGTCAATATATAAATTTGGACAAAGTCCACCGTATATAGTGATCAAGTTTATCGTTTTAATGACAGTAAAACTCGAACAAAGACAAATTTTGGTGGGGGAGGTAGGGGAGGGATTTTTAATTAGTATTGAAATAAGTATTCTAAAGGTGAATAATAATTTTCAGAACAGATTATGGATATCTCTATCTGTCTTTTAAATAATAGAAGTGGGAAGTTTTCAAAAAATCACACAGTACTGATATTACATCAGTTACATTACATTACGGAGAGACATCGGTAAGATTCCAGACGTCTATATCGATCACATCATCCTGATACTGCTCACCTTCAAGTCTGATTCACCTTGTCACATCTTGTTGCAGTTTATTTAATTGCTCACATTTCTCGTGCATTTGTGCACTAGAGTGAACGTTTTTATGTCATTGAATAGACTTTAAATAGCTCTTATGACATTTTCATAACGTATGAATACATTTTATTGACAATAAAAGTATCCTTTACGTGGAATATTACAAGTTATAAGTGTCATAATAATTTATCGTATCTTTTAACTTTAGAAATAAAATGGTTCGGTTCGTTTCTTGTATATCTTCTGGCCTTTTAATACCTTCTTGTAAAACCCACACTTGTAGACGTCATACACTTGCGTTCATGTTTGCGTAATTACATACGTATGTTCATGTACGTGTGATTATACGGTATATTAAATAAAAACATATTAAGTATTATGTAAATCAATGTAATTCGTTATGAATATTTTAAAAAATAACCTTACGATTTACAAAATAAAAAATGAATATTACCTTAAACTTTAACAATAATAGCTGAAAGAATGGTCACAAAATTTCAAAATGGCGTTTGTTTGAAACAGTATCTCTGTTCTGGTTTAAAAGTTATTTGATAATGTTAAGATATGATTTATTCGGACGTTTCTCATAATTTGTGTATATAAAAATTGTTACACGACGTTTCCACGGTATAAATCAACCAGCTTTGTCAAGTGATAAAACTATATCGTGAAAAAGTGAAAAAATGCTACGTTAATTGCCTAGAAGCTTATAACAACGTTAGGAATTAAAAATTAAACGAATATTTTGGAAAGTAAGTTTTTCTATAATTACTTACTACCTAGAACCCTTACATGACCTGCAATAACTGATTTTTTTGCAAATTTCTTTCTACATAGACAAGGCCATGTTTGAAACAAATACACATAAGAATTTCGCGTTTTATCGTCAAGCTAAATTCTAAATATTTTCGGGTTGTGGTGGACAATTTTTTTTTAAATAGATAACAAATGTTTTCATAATTTTGTCCTCACCTTTTGTTATATTAAAAAAGACCTTTTATCTGTCAATTTTAACAAATATGTATTTTATTCCATTTAATACCTAAAGTATGGGGAAAGATATCAAAATAGTTGTTACGTTATAAGTGACATTAATTTATGGTTATTGGAATAACTGCCCTGCGCTACAGGCTCATAAGGAGAAATAGCTAACAATCCCGAGAAACGCATGGTGGGTCTACATATTTTTTTCATGTGGTCTTGGGTTAGGTCCCTCTCTTTCATTTTTCTTATCATATCTCTCTTTACGAACTCTTATTTTTTCCCAACCCCCACGCTGTTAAAATGTTCGAGAGCTAGGGTGTATTTTACGTTCTTTTTTTTTAAGACTTAAAGAGTCATTTTGGTTTTTTGAGGTATAAAAATTCCAGGTTTGTGTAATGTAATATTAAATTGAAAATCAGTGTACCAAAATATATAAATATTTTAAGTTTTAACAAAATCGAACCAGAAGTACATTATGTTAATACATTTTAAAAACCAACCATTTTAAATTTAGGATATTGTTCACTTTAATAAAACTATAGAGTTGAATCATTGGTCACATCTGTTGTTACTCAACTGTTTTGGTTATTTGAACCAAAGAGGACCTTCGTTAAATGGAAGTTTGAAGACTTGCCAAGAGAAAAAAGAACTGAGAGTTATTAATATTTATTTGTTTTAATAATAATAAAAATGGAAGCTAAATTACTATATTAACTATAACATAAATTTAGTGTGTAAAATATTTCTCGAAATCATAATTTGAAAATATTTTGATTAGGAGCAATCGTAAAACCAACTGTATTTAAGTATGTCTAGTGCTTAAAATATTTGTAGTCGACATATTTATAGCTGTTAAAAAGTTAGTTATGTACAGGTAAAGTTGAGGATTGGAATGTAAAACTCATGAGAAAAATGTTGATCATCTTTAGTTAATTTATATTTCTGTACAGTAGAAAACATTTAAATTCATAAGAAATTTATAAAATTAGAAGATATCTCAAATTTATATCTCTGGCGTTATTATAATTCAAAAAAATTAAACTACCAGATGTGCTGTTTTGGTATTTTACAATTTATTTTATTAAAGAACCTAAATTTTATATAAGTATTAAATCTGTATATTTGTATACCGGTATGTATTGAAATTGCGAATTTATATAAGTATTAAAGAATCACATTTGTACAAGTATTAAAGATCCACATTTGTATAAGTATTAAAGATCCACATTTGTATAAATATTAGAGGTCCATATTTGTATAAGTATTAAAGATCCACATTTGTACACATGTTAAACCTACACATTTGTATAAGTATTAAACCTGCACATTTATATAAGTATTAAAGCTGCATATTTTATACGTATTAAACCTGCACATTTGTATAAGTATTAATTCCGCATATTTGTATAAGTACAATTTTAGGAGTACTGTTAAAATAGGGTACAATTTATATTAATCTTCTAGAATTTATTAAACTCATAATATGGTGGAACAGTAGGTTCGAATTGCATATGTTTTACACATAGTTGGTCTTTGGAACTCCCACAATCAAACTCCCAACAACCATTGCATTCGAGTGGTGTGTGGTCATCATACCAAAATCGCTTCACAGCCTCCCACTTGTCCCACAATTCTGGGTGAACACAGTATCTTTATGAGCACACAAAAGCTTAACCAACAACAAATTTAAGAATTTTAAATCAAAAATACAATAATTTATATCCTCTATGATATTTCGATTTTTTTTTTTTTTTTCTGAAAAATTCCGCCCTAAAAACGTCCCAATTTTTAAGAGTGAAACGAATGTGAAAAACGTTTTCTAAGAATCTGAAAAAATCCACGTCTAATTGAACTCAAAAGAAACAATTTTGCCCCTGGAAAAAATTATTATAAACACATATTTTCCAACTTACGAGGGTGACAAATATTCGAGCCACTACCTTTTTTTTTTTCAGGTTATTGCAGACGCTAAAACGATGCGATTTCTGAAGTCATGTCCTAATTTTACTGGAGTAATGGAAAATGGTAACTTACTAATTATGAAACTCATAACTAATGGTTTTTAATAACCGAAAATAATTTGAAACTTGCTAATTCGTTTTTGTTACATAATTGGAAAGAAATACGCCGTTCGAACTCGTTTGCTTTAGGTTAATAAAAGTATGTATATAATTTATTTGTTTAATGCTCCTAAGTTATATACTTTAACATAAGTTACAACAAAAAAAAATTATTATCGTAATTATTTCACGTGCTAAAACTCATACTTCTCGTTGACTTTCTTCACATGCTTATATATATATATACAATAGTTAAACAAACAATAATAAATTTATCACGATTTTTCAAGTAACAATTTATAAATGTTGTGTGTGAATTGCAAGACGTTTAACGATCATAATAGACACGTACATACGACCATCAAGGGTCATGTTAGACTTACCTTGACTCTTGAACCTACGTAAAACAAATAACAATTCAATACTCAGTTCCTCTCGGCTAAGTGTTGATATAAGCAGCACCCAACTGTGGCTTGAATGCAAATTAGTGCTGTAAACTTGGGATTTATTTTACAGGTTTTCGTTAGCGATCTCCAGTCTACCTGGTACTTGTAATTTTATGGTGAGAAGTTTCAGTTTATTGTATTAGTGAACATACAATTTTAGTTTTGTATATTTTTAGTTTGGCATAGAAGTTATGGTGTGGGTAAAAATAATAGTGATAAACTTTGTAGCTTATATATTAGTTTTGAGGTCCAAAATATGGTTTGGGAATTATGTCTGTCTGTACAACGCTCTTTATCACAAACGAATTGACCGATGTAAATAAAACTTGGAATGTTGGTACCTGTGATAAGAAAAACACAAAATACTGAATTCCTCAATATCGGATGTACGATTTTATGAAATATTTCTCATATATATATTAATTTTAAAAAAAAATTCTGAATTTTTACGGCTCTGAATAAATTCCTGATGTTGGAATACATATTTTAAAACTGCTTATATATTTCTAAAGACAAAATAAATTTCACAAAAATGCAATGATTTATGAAAGTGTTTTTTACTTCCACAATTTCATTTATTACTCTATAAAGATGCTCTATTCATAAAACTACTAAACAAACCTACTACAATAATACATGAATGCAATTATTCTTGCACAAAAAAATGCATTTAACGTAGCGATATGCGAGTTCATGCATTATAAAACCTCTATAAACTACCGACGTAAATGTCCAGCAAAACACTTAAAACAAACCCACAGTCACAGGTTTAAAGTATACTAGTTGGTTTAGCAAACTGAATATGGGAATGTTTGGCTCGTCAACTTGCGTAATAATTTATCCTAGTGTGTCTCAGAGACTTGAACGCTTGGGAAGGTGAGGGTGGGAGACAGCACCCACTTCCTAGACGTATCAATGTCACTGTCCTATGAGAAACAGAACATATCCTTTGCTTGTCTACGTGCATCCTGTCTAAGCTTTCTTTAACCTCTCATTATTTCAACACGTTCGAATTTATCCTCATTACATCCCACCGGATAAACCATTAGTAACTTAACAAGGCTGCTTACATTCAAATTGGATAAATAATGCTTTCAAAATAGATAATTTTATTTCTTGGAAAAGAATTAATAGATCCATAAAAACGTAAATTGGAAAACTTTTTCTCGTCCATTGTGAATATCTACTAGTTCGTGTAGGAGTAGTTATAATTGATTAAATCATCGTGTAATACCTATTGATTGAAATAGCCTGACCGGAAGTAAATGTTTTTGACAAAAAAATCGACGATCTTGTTATGCGATTATAACGAGCAACGCACAACTGTAATTATTTCCATTACGTCTTAACCTAATATCCATACTACATGAAATATATATATATATATATATATATATATATATATATATATATATATATACATTTGGAAACAGGTGGTTTTGTTTGTTTTGTTTTTTATTTGATTCGTAATTCTTGGGTCTCAACTTTTTCAAATTTTTTTACTGGATTTATTTAAACAATTTTTCCGCTAATTTATTGTACTTAAATGTGGGAACTGTGCATTGTTCGAGTAAGTTTTTGTGAAAGAGAGAGAGAGAGAGAGAGAGAGAGAGAGAGAGAGAGAGAGAGAGAGAGAGAGAGAGAGAGAGAGAGAGAGAGAGATAGAGAGAGAGAGATGTGATAAATAGTGAATGAGAGAAAGGAAACATTGTTAATTTAGAAATAAATTATTTAATGGTCTACCTGGACACATTACAAAATCACCTACAATATACTTGCCAGAAGTAAAACATACTGTATCAGGACGATGTTGTGTATTACATTTTATAACATTCAATATCTTAAATGATAAATGTTTATATTCTTGTTTGAATATTTTAGTATGTGTATTGAAGTATGTCTACTTAATAATAACAAAAAATATTCAAGTATAAATGAATATACTCGTAATATTTCACAACGACTTATTCTATCTGTTTATTTATTGCCTATGTTATTCCATTCAATTTGCCTTTACAATCACTTGGTATGGGTGCATTTGTGTGTGAGGATGGTAAATAATTAATTATACAAAGGTAGGTATTTTCGAAAAAAATAGTATATATATATATATATATATATATAATATACTAATATATATATATATATATATATATATATATATATATATATATATATTAATAAAAATGTAAATGTGCGTTTGTTCAAAATCTATGATCTCAGAAAGTTCTTCACCGATTGCTTTGAAATTTGGACACAATATTCCATTCGAATCCACGAGTGTTTTTATATACTTTTTGAAAAACTGTAGCATCTAATGAACATAAAAACAACAAAAAATATGCTCAATATTTAACAAAAATGCAAGCGCCATTACATATGTTTATGGACTATAATAATAACAGCTGTAGTCAACTGTTTCCTATATTTCCATTATCAGCTGATTTCAAACTTCAAACAACTGTATATTTGGATTTCTATCTTTTAAGATAGTTTTTTGTGAACAACGACATCTGTTGAAGTAAAAACAAAACACACTATACTAAATATTTTCAATGTTTCCAAATGTATTGTTGTTAAATAAAATGTTGATAGATTTAATTAACAAATGTTTAAATCAATTATTTTGTAAGACATTCCGTTAGGACAATAACATTTACCATAGCATTAATTTCGTGAGTATAAATAATTTGTTGTATTTTTTCACCGTCTTTCATTTGGTTAAACCAGATTAAATAAAAAAATTACAATAACTCAAATAACATTTTTTGTCATAACCTATTTTCATCATTATAATATTAATAACTATTAAACCATTTGATTTATCAATATGAAATTAAAAATAATTAAAAGGTCATATTTTTATCTTTCTTTTAAAATTAAAAAATCTTTATAAATACAAAACGTAAAATTGTAACAACTAGGCCTACAATTAAAAAAAAAAAACCATTTATTTTATAATCTAAACTGTATTACACTTCCAAATTTTATAATAACATAACTATATAATATGAAATAAAAAACACTTAAAAGACAATATTTATATCTTTATTTTAAAATTAAAGAATCTTTATAAATACAAAACATAAAATTGTAACAGTTAGGCCTACAATTTAAATAAAAACTTATCTAAATGTTACATAAATAATAACTTTTTTAAAACAGGTTATTGTACACAATGTTATTTTCACGGGAATATTAATAATTAAGACAGAGATTTTGTATTGTTATAATTAAAAGAGGCAATTTTCAATTTATAAAATATATCATTTACCATATATAAATAGGCCTACTATTAAATTCTAATATATTATATTTTTTTAATTAGATTGTAACATATTGTTTTCTTAATTTTAAATATCTTAACGCAAGCTTTTATTGGTTTGTGTGTGTTGAAATATGTATTGGTTCAATCTAGGCCTAACTTAAAAATATTATTTGTACTAGCTGGACATCCTAATCAACTGTTTCATCAGTTATTTTATTAAATTGGCTGCTATGGTAATGAATGCAAATAGGTACATTCAAGAAATATGTATTGGTTCATCTTTCTAGGCCTAACCTAAAATTATATTTAATTTATTTTACCTACCTTAATGGCAACATACACACATAATTTATGTTGTTGTGCACATCTTTGGCATAGTAGGTTTCTATTGATATTATGTGTTATGTATATTATTATGTTATTATATTATATATTATATTATTATTACAATATGCGAGTCCAGCTACAAAACAGTCGATCACCTGAGATATTCTCACATCAATTGCTAGATATTGGGAACGGAAAGGTGCCGGTTGATCTGACTTCAGGACGAATTTCATTACCTCATAACTTCTGCAATTTAGTGACGTCAAAAGAAGAATTGGTTGAAAAAGTATTTCCCAATATTCAAACCAATTATAAGAATTGCGATTGGCTGAGTGAACGAGCTATTCTTACCGCCAAGAACAAAGACATCTACGAACTAAATAATATTATTCAGAATAAAATTCAAAGCGAGGTAGTCACATACAAGTCCGTTGACACTGTTGTAGAAGCAAATGAAGCAATTAATTACCCAACAGAATTTTTAAATTCACTCGATCTGCCAGGGATGCCACCACACTTAATGCAATTGAAAATAGGTGCGCCAATAATCATGTTGCGAAATATCAACCAGCCAAAGCTTTGCAACGGCACAAGACTTGCAGTGAAACAATTAATGAACAACGTCATAGAAGCAACAATCTTGACAGGACCTTACAAAAATGATGATGTTCTCATTCCTTTAATTCCAACAGACATGTCATTTAAATTTAAGAGATTGCAGTTCCCAATTCGATTGGCATTTGCAATTACCATTAACAAAGCTCAGGGCCAATCTTTAGAATTGTGTGGCTTAGATCTAGAAATGGATTGCTTCTCACATGGAGAATTATATGCTGCATGTTCTAGAGTCGGCAAACCAGATAATCTGTATATATACACAAACAATGGAACTACAAAAAATATTGTGTACCCACAAGCATTGTTAAAATAAACATATTTTAATTTATGTCTTTTATTTATTTTCCATTTAACCAGATGAGCCACAGCAACGCGTGGCCGGGTACAGCTAGTATATTAATATAAATAGATTAATATGTAGCCTATAGCCTAATATCTTTATAAATGTGTATCGCTACATATTATTGTTAAATACATACCACAGTGACATTTTATGAAATATTGTTTTTTATATTTTGTGCAATTCATTTAAGAACTTTGTTTGTTAGTTTGTTAATTAACGCCGGGTAGGAGAGATATCCACGATTAATATTATATTACTTGTATAAGATAGGCCTACAATATAATGTTTTACATTAAAATCCAAGTCTTGTTTATATTCTAGTATATTTGCGTTCCATCCACTTCGTACAATAATCTAGAGTATCTACATTGTCTGTGAAGTTTTATAGAATAGCATGTATTCTAGCAAACCTTATGTTCACAACCATTTAAACGAACGACGTTTTACGAATGTTCCTGCCGTGAACAAGTTGTATAAACAGATCACAATGATTGCTAAGTTGGTACAATACAATATTATTTCAATGGTTATGTTGGTACTAGTACAACCACGATGTCCACGATCCTTATAAAAAAACGATCTCATGCATAATCATAGCATCAAGCAGACATATATGCGTGTGTAATTGTAGAAGATCTTATGTTCACGGTTAAAGGAGATTATAGCAACAGAAAGTGCCAGCTTGAGATTTATAGTTTTATAATTTCGGGTTGTGTCGGTTTGACAAGTCTTCGTGCAGGTCTTAAATAACCACTTCGTAGTTACAAACTATCTTCGAGTATTTTAGAATTTAGTTGTCTCTTATGGATTCACATTAAATAAAAAACATTGGTTTTCCATTTGTAGATTGTTTTAAAATGGTTTTGATTTAATTAGTCTACATATCTTAAACAGAACGTAAAACAGAATTTAATGAACAGGAGAAATTTATTTTCAATGAAAATATTTAAACAAGATAGGATGCGATTAAAAACATAAGTTTTTACTGTTTAAAATGTATGTAGTGTTGGGTCAAAAATCAATGAATAATTTTTTTGCTGATATATTCGTTTGTAGGTCTGATGAGTCTAGAAAAATAGTTTGGAAATTATGTCGGTCTGTTCTTAGTATGTTTTTCTGGGGTCTTGCCCCTGTCGTCTGCTCAGTTCTCTACAACCCAAACGCGGTGGCCGATTTAAGTAAAATTGAGTTAGTTGTCATGTTTTGGTCGTATCTTGGAACAATATTTTATTTTTTCTATCACTTAAAATTTGATTATAGCCGTCATAAAAAACACAGTATTACCATTTTATCACCATCGAATTTAACTTTAAAATATGCTTCAATGTACCCACTAAGAAACCCAAACTGCTCCTACCCCAAATGCCATATATCAAAAAAATGTAGGAGCGAAGGAGAGTCGCTCGAAAATGTGACAAGGATAATCCAAGGAATTTTGTGTTTGGCACAGTAAGGGAAAAGCTACAAGTCATAAGAGAGGAGGCAGGGGATTCACAGAATAGTCGTATATTCTTTATAAATAAAAAAGCAAATACAAACCAAAGTTGTGGAAAATAAATTTTTACAATATTTTTGTAAAATATTATTTTGTTAAAATATTTTTTAAATAAATATTATATTAAATAATTAAATTATTTAATATTATTTTTTTAAAACAATTTTAATTGATAAAACACAATGAAACGAACAGTTCCAACTAGTTAACAAGTTTCAAAGTTGGTTTATAAGACCGTCTACTGGGTTGGAATACAAAAATTGACGTTATACTTAAAAATATTTACAGAAATTATAACCATGTACATACAGTATAATATTACATACTGTCTGTTTCAAATAAAACTGAATTTTACCTTCTCCGCTCTTACTATACTGTCACTATTTAAGTACCGGATTTACTATGTTGAAAAATTAACAGACTGCAAATAATACCTACACACAACCACAATCAAATAGAAAATTGCATGGATGAATAACAATATAATATATAATAAAACAATAGTAATAAGCATCATCAAACCTTACACATGACACAGAACATACATAAAAAATAAACATATATAGAATTATTGTCAAACTGCCATCATTAACTCCAATTTGTTAAATAGTGTTATTAAAAAGTAAATTCAACAATTAAACCTTCCACAATTACCTCAGATATTGAGAAGGTTGGTGCAATGTTTTTACATTTTATTTCTCCATATTTTGTCATTAATATATATATATATATATATATATATATATATATATATATATATATATATATATATCCTTGACCTTGGAAATAATATAGTAAGTTTGCCAATTGCACTACATAACTTAGTATTAACCTAGATAATAAGAAATTACTGAAAAACTTTTTTGAACCAGATTTTACAATTTAACGATTTTTTTTAATCATATTCAAGATATGAAAATGTAGTTAGAACGTAAAATTTGATTTAAATTCATATAATTATTAGAGATTACAGTTTTTTTTCTAATTTTGAAGTTAATATTTTTAAAAAATTTTCTTTTAATATTAACTTTGTTATTTTTATCACTGAAATTAAAAATGACACATTAGATGCAGATTTAACAAAGGAAAATATTAGTCGTAGTCTAGATTTATTTAATTTGTAATTCAATATTGTTAGGACAAGTCCTGCGGTTTTCGTCGGGCAAGACGTCTTTTGTCCAATTCGGATCTAGTAGCTGTATGGCTTCCACTCTCAAATGATGATGTAACCTCTTCTTGTCTACTAATACAAAGTCCTTGGTATCTCCATCTACAAGTTCGAAGCCTAGATCTGAGTCTAAACAATAATTACCTTGGTACCATCACAGACAAGAGGTAACTCTCTTGTACGTGGTATCATCTTGAATGCGTAAACGATTTCTCTCTATTAAGTGACATTTCGAGCCCTTAATACCAGGGCTTCCAAAACTGAGTGCCGTAGGTAAATACAAATAGATAATCATTATGTATAGTATTTTATGTACGTGAATCAAGATGCATAGTCAGATATTTAGCAGAATGTGGTTATTGTTTATGTAAATCCAATAACACGTTTTAGTACATCATGATGAAAATGTAGTCGATATTATCTCATTTAATTTTAAAATCTCTGGTTCTTTGCGGTACTCGAATTAGAACTGTTGATTTTCAGTTTCCTGAGTATAAGATTAAATAACAGTTATTATTCGTATCGTCAGGGAAAGTAGCGACAATGGTATTGTTATTTACGATACATTTGCCGTATACAAGTACAAAATAGGTTCAAGAACAGTACCTTGCGGTACTCCAATTTGTTTGGGATAAAAGGATGACGTAATGAATATGTGTTACATTGTAAATACAGTACGTCCTTTATGGTATGACTCAAACAATCGAAAATATTTAACTTGGTAATGTTTTACATAATTTAAGAATGAGATCTTCTTAAGACTATTGTATGAATTAGTTTACTATATTATCAAAATAAATATAAATAATATTCATGACAATTCTTGTGCTGTGACAATTAGTTATTTTTCCTGTGATTGAGGTTAGGGAGTTATGAATAATTAACGCCGTATTAGTATTGTGTTCTTTGTGCACATTAGAGTATCATATTTATAGTTAATTACAATGTTTACTTATTAATAATTAGTTACTAATTTTATAAAATAAGTAGGCTAAATAATAATAATTAATGTTCCTTATTAAAACAAACATAAAACATTTCATCTTCATAAAAATACAATAATTATCTTTAGATAACACTTAGAGACATTTGTTTGTTTCAAATTTACATACTCCAAACAAGTTCCCTACATAAATTATTTGATTTCAAGTATTTCTCTTTTACTTCTTTCTCTAAATTGATATATAACTAACTTAGGTATTGGGTAAATTATCAATTTTAGGTGATTTTTAAAATATTACTGCTAATTTGAATTAAATTCATGAATATGGGTTTTGCTAATAGAAATTTAATAAGTATTTATATTTTATTACACATGTTTCTTTACAACTAAATTATAAAACTTTTGAATATTTTGAAAACGAAATAAAAATATAAACTATAGGACATATATATTTTTTAAATTATGACATACTCTAAAAATAAACTATAGATACTTTCTGATTACGCAGGCAAATTTTTATTAGTAATGGATGATTTATGTATTTTTGGTGAATTTAAGAATGTATTGTTAATTTGAATTAAATTCATGAAAATAGTTTTTATTTCTGATAGAAAAGTTATAATTATTTATATTTTATTAAATATATTTCTTTACAAATAAAATTATACAACTTTTGCATATCTTGAAAACGAAATTAAAGTATACATTTATAGGATATAAGTTTTTACGGGTTTTAAGTAATATTTAGACATTTGTTTTTATTCTAGATATGCTTCAAAAACGTAAACTATAGATATTTTCTGATTGTACAGATATATGGTTTGCATGTTTTCAGTAAAAATTATATACAACTTTTTAGTTATTGGATCAATCTATTTTACGTTATTTAAAAAAATGAATACAAAATTAACTAAAATAGCGGGTCCTAGAGTTAAATAAATGATCTTTCTAGCGTTCATAAGCAAAAACGGAATTAGCTTGATCAAATAACCTAATAACATAAATAATAAACTTTTAACGACTTTGGTATTGATATTATGAGAACTAGAGAAGTATTTCAAATTACAAAGAAAAATGGAAAGGTAACAGTTCAGACAACGTGTTGAACGCCAACTTTCACGTGAAAGAGTAAAGAAAATAATTATCTCGCACACTTTCTTCCCATATCATCTGAAATCATAATACGCTCAGATATCGGATGTTATAAAGAAATTCCAAAATGCGTCGATGGAGAGATAATTGTAGTTTAATGTAAATGCTACGTGAACGGTTTGATCAATATAAGCTGACCCGTAATAAATCGGGTCACTCAGGTTCTCACGACCTCTCTCTTAGTTTCCCCCGCTCTCTCTCTCTCTTTCTCTACATTTTTTTTCAGCGCTTACTAATGCAGGTGTTCCAGAATGCGATGTAGGAAATCATAAAATAAGTGGAAATTTCTGACGCTTTGACATTTTTATTTATAGTTTGTAGTTGTTGACAGATGAGGAAAATAGTTTTCTTTTTTTGCGATTCTTAATTCTGCGATAAATTACAACTGTTCATAAACATTCCACAAACTTTCTCAACTCAAACATCAACAAAAACAAATATTGTCCAAAATTATTCGTCACCAAAAATGTCATTTGGTTATAATTAATAAAAAATGAATATGAATCATGGACTTTCAACAAATGATATTTACATAATATCTAACTTCATTCGATTGTGTTATAAACGTGTTTTAAATGGAGTTTTTAATGACTGCAGTCAAGGCTCGTGTTTGGAGTGTTTCAATTACTCCTGTACAGTAACTTTTTTTTTAACTTACAATTTCGCGAATGTTTAAAAAAGCTACCAATAAAATAAACAGCCATGATGAAATGTGCGAAATAAGCGGCGAAACAACCCTCGGTATACATTGGATTTAGATTGATTGTTGATAAAATTTAATTTGTATCTTTTTTAAATCGGACGTCATATGGAAGAGGTGAAGTTTATCAAACATAACCTTTTTTACCAACCTAACCTAATCTGAACAAACAAAACCTTTATCGATAAAGGTGATATAATGAGTTTAGATTGAATGCATATAAAATTTAATCTAAATTTTCATTAAATTAGACGTCATATTGGAAGAGGTGAAGTGTATTAAATCTAACATAAACTAACCAAACTACCCTCCCTATATCTTAACGAATAAAAACTTTATATATAAAGATGATATATTGAATATAGATTGATTGCTGATAAAATTTAATTAATTGGTAGAGGTGAAGTGTATTTAACCTATCCTAACCTAACCTACCTTCAAAAGTTAGAGTAAACTCTAACTGAGTAACGAGAAGTAATCTCTCTTGGTAACTCTATGGCCGCTTATTCGACTGGTCGCTTGCACACAATTTTACACACCGGTTTGAGTAGTTATTCTTCTTATTTCAAACAAAATTCATCTGTTCTATGGCCGATTGTTTAACTGTTAATTCTCGAAATTACATTTTTGGAGGATGGTGTGATTTTGACATTTTCAATTGGATTCATCTGAAATGCAATAGGATTCTTTATGAGTACACTATAGTCCCCTATTGCTCTTGTGTTTACGTACAGATGACAACGACGATGGATGGACAGCAAGTTGAAAATCACCTTTTATGTTTCCAGAGACTATGAAAAGTGAAGATCAGTCAGTAGTACTTTTTGCAATTACTAAAATTACACTATATTTCGTATAATATGTAAGTGAAAAATTTTTCGGTAGTAAAATTGCCAACAATTTTTTATTTCAAATTTCCACTTACACATCCCTATAAACAATTGTTTCTATGAAATGTCAGTAGATAACCCTTTGTTCGAGTGAAGGTATGAACTTAATAATCCTGGACGGCCTAATGACTTGTTGGCCCTGACTCTGAGGAATGTCACTATTTACTAAACAACAGCTAATAACGCAAAGTCAAAGGTGCGTGTGTTGGAATAACTAACAACAGATGTGCATTTAATCTAGCCGCCATAAAGTGGAAACAGAGATAAATAGAAACGTACAACAACAAACTAACACCAACGCAGGACTTGAGAGTAAATAACGCATCACAATTTTATTATGTGGTTTGCTTTTATAGTTATTGAAAACGTTTTTATATTTAGTTTTGTTTTTTATATAGGAAATGTTACTTTGTTGTAACTTTAGTAAACCGTACACGATCATGACACGTGCTTAAACAAAAACAAATATCAAAACTCACAATTTGGTGGAAGCCGGAATAAAAAACCAGTTAATTGGTGACCCCATCATAGTACTTACCCAACCCCATCTAATGTAATACATGCCGATTCTCTAAATGTAACGTCCTCAGAATCAGATCTTGAAATATTGGTCTGCAATATTGAAATATTGTTACAGGTCTGCAATATTTTGAATCAGTCCGTTAATGTTTTTCTACAGAAGAAAATCACAAATTCTACTCAGTTTACTAGCTGTTTTGTATCCTATAAATTCTGAATATTGTAGAAACTTTCTTGAAGCTCGTGTATTATTTACAAAATAATCATGTTTTCTAACGCATAAGACTGGAAAAACCCGCACTTCTACGAAATAGATTTACACAACAACTGAGAAGATGACGTTATAGGAAGACAATTTCTTTTGTTGTTTTTTTAGGGATAGGCTAGACCTTGTTAGAGTATACGGATTGTCAAGGTATATAAAGCCTATTTATATTTTCTTTTAGAGTCTTCTAGAAGTCAAAAATAAGAAAAAACTATAGAAAGCCAGAAGCCATATTGAAATTTCTGTCTATTATTTTTTATAATTTAAAGAATCATGATTTGATTTACGTGCTAAATTTAAATAATGTTAAACACAAATTTTCTATAGCTTATAATTTTGAGGTTATGTTGTTAAAACATAGGTAAATGGCGAAAGGTTGTTAGTGAGGGACGCATTCAATAATATATAACACTGTTTTAAATTTTAAATACGTAAAATATTGTATAAAGAAAATGCTCCACGTGATAAAAAAAATTTCAATTTAATATGTTGGCACACTTGTTTATCATCAACATAAATATTTTGTCTATATCACGGGATATTAGTAAAAGAATCGTTATTGTTTTAGAATTATGACGTATCCATAAACGCAATATACAGTACCATTTCTGACCGATAACAACTGCATCAGGATGTACCCGGTCGTCGCGGCCCCCATCTATTGGCCTCAAAGATCACCATGATCTTCACGAATTGACGCCCATGGTTTTTTCTTCTGGGAGTTTTCAAGGAGAAAGTGTTTACTGCACACTAAAGAACATGAAAGACTCTTTCTTCGAAGTTTTTCAATGGTAATGATCTTTTCCTTCGTGTACGTAGCTCTGTTCAAGGACGTCTACAAAGTTAAATTATTTCTGAGATCATATTATTTATTTTTTTTATAATTGTAAGTAAATTGTTCTAAAATTAGAATGTGTTATATTCTTTCTGTCAACAATTCACTTCTCATTTTATTTTTAGTTTAAAATCCTGTTACGGAACAGTTTTATTTTGTATGTAATAAAAAACCATCAAAAAACGAAACAGAACCTAAATGAAAATGTTCACGTACTAGTAGTAGTTTCCACATTAGCAGTTAATGGTCGGGACGCGCAACTAGGCGAGCGCACGTTTAAGAATACCGATGTTGAAATAATTCCAAGGATGGGCATAAAATGGGCGCTGAATGTAAAAGCCATTCCAAAACATCAATAAAAACGACACGTGAGTCCATGCAACGAGATATTCACAATGTCATTTCGGACGTTTACAGAATATGAATTGAAAGTAGATGTTTGGTTTTTCCGTGCTTCTAGAAATACGCATAACTCACAGACATTGTGGACATTGGTACAAAGATATTTAATAGAATTATAGTTCAGTTAATGGTTAAAAAAATGTTATTTCTAATATTTATTAAATTTAAATTTTATGAAGTTCATTATATCGCTAGAAGAGAAATATTCTTAGTCTATTGGTATTTACTCCATTAAACATATATTTTTTTAATGTCGTAAAAATTAATATTGATACACATTTTAAAGATTCAGTTTTACTACCGTATATATAGTTCTGTATTGAGTGAAACAATCGCTGTTGGGCTTCTATGGTGTATAGCTGATTAAAAAAGTATAATCTCATAAAAGTGCTTTGAGGACTGATAACTGTATCATCTTCTGTCTGCCTATATAGGGCTCAAACGAGCGGACCGATATTGATGAAATTTGATATGCTGGTGACTGCTAACATAGCATCCCTGTAAGGATTTCTATTAAATTTTGATAAAATGAAGTCTCTAAATTAAAACTAAACGAACCCTGATCGCTATTGTGTACAAGCCGTAATTTTTATTATCTAAGTTTGGTCGCATTGGATTAGGGATTAGGGTCTCTCTATGTAAAAATTTTATCGGCAAACTTCACTTAAATATGGAATTTTTGTGAGTTTAGGACTGGGTTCGTGTTTCAATTTTCTCTCTTTTAACCGATAATTCTCAAATAGGTATTTTTGAAGATGAGCTCCAATTTATTATGATTAGATTCTTGGAGGCTATGCTCAAAAAAAGTTTCATCCAAACCGTAGAAGAATTGTTCTATCTAGTGATTTCAATAATCTTTTGAAAATTAGCAGTAAGTATATTTAAAAAACTGAGTGTAATTGTAAGGATCACGGTATCCCTTAACTGTAGGGAGGTCTCTGAAGAAACAACATCATTGGATTTGTAAAAGTCCAAAACTTATGATGACTCAAACGAGTGGACTATTACCAGAAGAGCACAATAACTGGCGGCAGTTGAAGTAACCCAATCACAGAATCAAAGAGATGGATCTTCGAATCTACTATGAGTTCCTTAATGACTTACGACGGCAGATATCTCTGGGAAAGTAATGGAAATAGTTGACCGAAACGTTGGTCGGTTCTGCTTCTTCGATGTGAGATGTTTGTTCAACGGAGTATCAGGGGTCCATGAAAGAGCCTGAATTCCTTAGGGGTGCAGATCCCACTGATCCTGTTCAATTTTATAAGAAGTCTAGTGGTTAGTTCTATTCGATTGTTACATGTATGCAAGTGTTGTTTGCAGTGGGGAAATTCTTACGTGACTTTGAGACCCTAAAGAAAAATTATAAGGAATTCATATACTCATTACATGTTCCGTTGTGATGTTATTCTAATCTTATTACAAGGTTTGCAGAATCCAAAATCCCTCTTAGGCAAAAGTCGAAACAATTACAATAAATCAAAAGTTGAAGTGTTGTGTAAATCGAAATAACGGTCCTATTTTATAATTCCATTAATAATGCAAGCAATTTATTCGCCAGTTTGTCTGATACAGATCTCTATTTATATTCTAACCTGAAGCTGGAAGTAAACTGTTGGCTATCGTGTTACTTGAAGGGGAATACAATAACGTTATGCATATTTCATATTTTAAATTAATAACTTGTCATTCAATAACACGTGATATTGCTATCTGTTTCAGGTTTTGTTTCTCCACACCTACTACTGACGGTAGAAAGTGATTGTTTTGCATGTACAACAAATAGGTGTTAATCTGACCTGAAGCATTGAGAATGTGAGTAGATTAATATGAGAATAACAAACAAGTTGATGGTCGCCATTATAGTATTTATCCAGTCTCTTCATATAGTCAACAGATTCTTTAAATGTAATGCCTAATCGTTGGTTTTTTTGGTCTTGAAGGCGATGTTAAATTATAAGTAGATCAAGATGTCTTATCCAGTAGTGTAAGTTTGTTCAAAACTGTTGTGACGTCGTAATTGTGTTTATAACTACTTTCTTGTAGGCTAGCTCATTACGGGTGTCGTAGATATAAATTTAAGATTTTCCACTGGCTTGTCAGTCCTCGAATCTGTACATATGAAGTGGAGCTTCCACTCGTTAAACTCGTATAGGTAATACGGCCCTGCCGGATCTCGCAACTATACAAGTATCACATTTTCCTGTGAGGGTTTGTAATTACATTTTTGACAATAACTTTGTTATTTGTCATGGCAGAGATGTGAGGTTAGTACCATTTTAATTGGTGTCGCAAATATATCTTAAAATACAGAGCAGTCTACTTCAAAATCAATGCGTGGCTAAAGATGTTATTTTTTTTTATTGTTTCAAGCTGATAGATTGATATATCTCTAGAGTAGGAGCTCGATCAAAGATATGGGGCTGGTATGGCCTAAAGCTGATATGTTGGGATTGAGAGGTGGATACGCTGACGACCAAATATGTTGTAACGTATGTTAAATATAGTCTATGCCGAGTTTTGTATTGTGTATTGACAATTTCTAAGGGCAGATGTGGAATACCTCATTTATTTTAACTAATAAATACGTTAGGTCTTACTACAAAATGTAAAATCTTTTACAACGCTTTGTAGCATTTCTACTGATATAATGACTCAAAAATATATCTGAGGTGAAGTTACAAATCTTTCTAGTAAACAAATTTAGTTTTAAATCAATTAGCGTACAACAGGAAGCTGAGAAACTACTCGAAATTTTATAAAATGAATTTTGTAATTTTATTCAAGAACAAAAAAAGCGTAATAGAAAAATTCTTCTTTTATTAAATTCAATATTTTCAATTTAAGGTAGGACTAACCCTTGTTTATAATATTAATTTTTTGAAAAAGTTACACCTACGATTAGATTAAAAAAAGTGTCCTTTTGGAGCCCCCAATAATAACAAAAATTCTATTTCTTTTCCTCAAAAATGGCACACAATTTAGATGAGAGAAAACTAGATTTGATTTTGAGATTCTTTTTTAAAAACATTTTTCGATAATATGGGTATGTGGAAGATTTAAAAAAAAAAATACAGCTTAAGAAATTTAAATGAGTACTTGAAAACAAATCGAATTGTCTAGTAGTTAACTCCCATAATATTCAAAATTACTGTGAAGTTGTAAGAGATAAATATACCTTTAACCATATCCTGATATCCTTTAAAATAAATATATTCTTCATAACTCCAGAAGATACTTTTCCTGACAATGATTAATGGATACTTTATTATGAACAAATGACTATATTTTATCAGTTTTTTTACAGTAAGAGAGATGTAAAAACACCCAATAAAATTTACTTTATCAGAAAGAATGAAATAATATACGCAATTAATCTGAGTACAATTATCCAGCATTGTCGTATTCTGTTTTCAATTAACCCATTAGGAGAAACTAAATCTGCACAAACTAGATTGAATTATATAAATTATTTGTGAAGATGCTGTTACTCCGGCACTCGTTATGTAAAAACAGAAGATGTTCTTGTGTTAACAGTTTATTATTTTAAAAATATATAATGAAATTGTAAATATGTATGCACTTGCTTACCTAAATAAACCACAATACGAAGCAGTTGTGTCAAAACTTTGATCTCCCGGGACGACTCTTTCTAAAAATCTTGGCGTTAAAGTCAGAGAGGAGACTGCAGCTAAAAACCACGAATCTCCTAATTCTCCAGGTTCTACGTCAACGCGAGCTCCTTCTGACATGAACCGCGGCCTCTGACACATTTCCTGCAAATACATATAATATATTTAATAAAGAACAATTGTTCATGAAACGATAATTTAAACAATATCCAAGTTACACTTACGTTTATATCAATTTTCACACGTACTAGACCAATTTATTGGGTGCATTTTTACAACATTTATTATAGAGAAATCAACGTTTCTATCATGTTAATAATAAATCAATCGTAAGTGTTTAATGAAGGAGCTGGAAAAATAGTTCTTGCATCAGCGTGTCAAAATCTACAAAATAATTAAATTTGAAACCAACTTTTTCTGTCCAATTAAAAGTATAATAATAACGACTTTCCTTGGTCAATATGCAGTCTCAGGGTTGGACAGTTGTCCATAAAATAAAAATATTGTCTAAATAAATAGACCAAGAATAACAACAAAAAGATACGGGAAAATTACAAAGAAAAAACATTGATTAGAAAAGAAGAAGATAACTACATGCAGTCAATACTATAGTTCTTATAGTCGACACTCAAGTCTATTACAGAAAGAAAAAAAACTATTGCTTAGACACAAATGCACTTCTTTAATTAACTTAATAATCTAAACTGGTTAATCAGCTTGTGTCTACAATTCCAAGCAGCTTTGCAAAACATACTTATTTTACGCCAATTATGTCCATTTAAATACCTTTTGAGTTTATCTATAGTTAAATTACTTTTACTCAGTTATTTTATTCTATGCACGCTCACTATTGTCAAACAGTTAAGAAATAAACAAAGTCTTCTTCCACCATCATATTACAAAGAAATAATCCTTCTCAGGGGCTGATTATTCAGTACGGGCATGGGAGTTCCAAGAAGCCTTAACTTTTATTTATGTAGAATTGGGTTAGATCCGACACTTTTAGTTTTCCTATCAGGTCACTCTTGACCAACCAATAATGTTCTATAATTATTTTAATTCACCAGGTTCATGTAAACTACCTTGACAATGCTGTAACTAGCGAAACCATGGTCGGAAAATTTTAAATAAAGTTGTGGATTTTACTAAAACGTTTTTTTAATAATTATTTACCAGGTTATTTGATTAGTGGTAAATGCCTGGTAATGAAATCTGGAATTGTTCTTATGATTTTGACAAATTTTTTAACCAGTTTCTTAAATGAAGTGACGTTTTTTATTAAAAATAACTCCTGTTGTTAAAAACTCCTCGTTTTGAGAAACCATTTCGAAAGCGATTGTCTCCTTTTCACTGAGAAAAATGTATTTTGCTATATATACTATAGAACTTCCAAATATAAAATAAATATCTCCAAAATTATAATCTGTCTCTCTACCAATAATAAAATACATATTAAAACAAAATATTAACTTCTTTTTCCAATTTATATAACTTTTTTTTAAAATAAAAATAGCAAACACATTCTGTTGAAATGTTTAAGCGGTCAATTTTTTCTCTATTTCTCATGATTAAATTTGAAAAAGAAAATTGAATAAACTAAATATATTCCAAATAAAGGTTAACATCCTGAAATGATGATAGTATATTTTTCACTGTTTACATTACGAACTCAAACTATTTCCCCTCAAAAGAACTTCTTGAGGTTTTAGACAAAGCAAATATCCGGTAAAGCGAGAACTAAACTAAAACAGTTCAACCACAATGGCTTGAAATGAACTTGGATCTTAACATGCAAAACCACAATCATACCAATTGTCACGCCCTATACTTGTCATCTTCAGCGGAATGTATAAAGTTGTGGAAAGAAATAAATCACCAGAATGTACAATGCGTAAACTTACGATTTTTTTTCTTCAAAAATATGAAGTAATAAAACCATTAACACATTATTGAGTTTTGAAATCAGTGGATCCTACGTACATTTTTTACATATAAGTGCATATTATATTCTCTAATAAACTTTAATAATTTAAGAAATTTACATTTACTATTAAATTTAAAATTACCAATTAATATTCTTATTAGTCGCTTTATTTACAATTAAATTTGCTACAATAAAGTAGAGAACATTGAATAAATTTACAAAAATGAATTAAACGACGTGTGTATTCAACCTTTCTGTCTATCTGAACTCGTTGAAGCGATCCAATACAAAACAAGCAAATAGAATATTATAGACCCTCAACAAACAAAAGAACAGTAATTTCTGTAAATACATTGATAACGTGGCACGACGAATTAGATAATACCTCCGTTAAGACGTCTTTTGTTAGAAGGTTTTATTAGAACTAGTATAAGTGATGTGTGAGTTTGAATTAAAATACTCTGTGAATCCGAGTATCAAAATCCTCTAAAAGTTCCGAGTGTTAAAATCTTTGATTTCGGAATAAAATATTCGGACAAAATATTCGTCACTAGGAACAAGGAGACGCTAGTAATTCGTTGTTTGGTAAAGCTGAATTCGAATCCGATGTGCAAAATCATTCTGCGCAGATACTTGATTTCGAAATAATAATACGAGTATTGAAATTATTTGAAACTGATTAATTCGATTATCCATTTCACCCGAGCATCAACATCGCTAATTAGAACGTAGGTTAAATTTTGCGATGAAAGTTTAGAACGTTATAGAGAACGGTGACAAATTAATTTGTTCTAGATGAGGTTTTTATGTATTTTACCTTAGTAGTTTTGTCTAGAAGTTTGTGTACAGATTACACCTGAGGATGAAGCTTAGTCATTGAAACGTCGTCGTTGATTTATTTCCTCGTAGATGGAAATGTAATTTTGCATTATAGTTACTTACAATATATAAATATATACAAGTTTTGTTCCTTATTTCTTTGATTCGTGAAGATACAGAGTTCAAGATATATTGACTGATAAAAAGAAAAATATTAAATATTATTTTAATTTTAAAATAACTTTGGAAATGAATAAGATATTGAAGTCAAATTTGAATAACGCATTTTTTAAATTTTTTTTATGGTACGTTTTACAAATGTACTGAAAACATTTTTTATATATTTTCAAAATTGTAGCAGTTGAAATATTTAATGACAAAAATATCAAAAACCGTAAATTATACAAAAAAGTACTAGGGAAATATGTTTAACGACCAAAAAAATGGTATTATTTTTTTATGTAATTCAAAGGAAGACAGTTTTGTTTGTTGTTAAAAGAAAAATATTTCGTCTCTTATAAAGTTTTTGCAAAATTAACGTTTCTCGAGATATTTAAATTTAAATATTTTAAACGGTCACCATTTTGAAAACGTACAAAAAAGTCTTCGTTTTTAAACGTGTAAATTATAACGTAAAAATGCGTGTACCAAATCTGAACTATATATTTTTTTGTATTTCTTAAGTTCTAATCTTTATAATTGTTAAAAAAAAAAAGAAAAAGTTATTTGACTTAAAATATTTAAACTGTTCCCATTTGAAAACATAAAATAACGTCGTTTTTTTCGGTTCACTTGTAAAACGTAACGCAAAAAAATCGTGCGCATGGACGGTAAATTAATCGTTTTTGAACCCATATATGAATTTGATACTTACCAATAGATTAAACTGTTTCTCCGCTTTTTATGAACAACTCGCTGTATTTAATCGACATGATAGCTCTATGCTTTAAGGTCAGTGTACAAAACAACATATATTTGAACAGTTTTAAAAGTAGGCTTCTAATTTATATCGATATTTAAAAAAATCCCAGGAATTAGTGTAATTTTATGCGTGTTCAACGTTGAACCACTAGTGGAGTTTTATTTAGTTATACTCTGAGTGTTTACAAGTTCGTATTCATCCACTTAAAAACGCTACATACAATAAATAACACTCCATATCATTAGTTATATTCAATTATATAGCTTATTTATCTATTTGTTTATTATCATTCATAATTTACAAAAATCTATAAGGATAAACAACACGGTAGAAACGTGACGCAGCATTGTTAATTGATAAGACGGGACGTGCACAATCCGCTCAACCCAAGTTCCCATTAAAATGCAAAGCAAGTCCCTTACTCGAGATTGATAAATCAAAAAAGGTTTCATAACTTTCAGTTTCTTTTAGAACGAAATGCAATTTATAAAACGCAAATGAGCACCGGATACACCGCAATAAACAAATCCAATTTGAAGCGACAGGTGAGCGTTTGGGGTCACGTTTTAAATGAGAACATGAAAGTGAGGCTTCTTTTATTTATAATGCCTGGACTCATAAATTAGAGAAATAAGTTAAGTGCGACGGTTGCCAATAAGATATCTAGTTTATGAAAGCTGCTAGTATTCTGAAAAATGTATACGATTAGTTACAATATATAATGTGTAATTTTAAATTCGTGATATCTTCGTAAGCGTTTCTTCTTCTTCTTTTTTTTTTTTTTTTTTTTTTTTTTTAAAGAATAATCTAAAACTATTTATGTATTTGTAACAGGAATAATGTAAATTTGTTAAACTAAAATTGAAATATAATAATAATTTATCATCGGAATTTTTATCTTCTTCGTATGAGATTTGGTACAAATTTCATGTTCTGGTTTTAAAGTTATTTCAAAATGATGTTATGAATTGTTCATATTATTATTATGGTTTAATCGAACATTTTACATCATTTGTGTACGTAAAAACTAATTCACGACGTTACGAAAATATAAATCAACTCCCGTTATCAAGTAATAAACAAAGAGCTAAGGTAAAAATGGAGCAAAGGTAACCTAAACTATAGAATAAAATATGTGAAAAACACCTACATAGTAGCCTAGATACGTTCGTAACTAAAATATTTACAACCCAGGCCTAAAGCTAAAGCCTGAACAGTCAAAACTAAGACTAAATGCAGACGTGATCAGATATAAACCACCACACAGGCCAAAACTAGAAAAAGGACGGTAGCAACTGGTTGTCAGAGGAATGGAGCCAGAAAAAATTGTACCAACCAGACATCGGAATACACTTCGCAAAGAACGACAAACAACTTATAACGTAATCACTTGATAACGGGGTGTTGATTTATACTCTCGAAATGTCATGTATGAGTTTTTATATACACAAATCATTTAAAATGTCCGATTAAACCATATTATTTTATTGAATATAAGTTGTTTGTCTACTTTAAAAAAAACACAGGAGAAAGCACAGGAAAAACCATTCACAATATGTTCCAGGTTTTTTAAGGAAGTGAAAATAAAAATTAAATTAAAATTATAAGTTGGGAGTTTGGATTTGAATAAAATGTTATCTATTCAAGACTATTAAAATATATTATTTTATTTTTTTCTAATATTTAACTTGGCCAGAGTTTATAAGTTATTTGCCCACACAAAGGGAAAAAATTTAGGTAGATTCAAAAAATGTTGAGGAAAACATCAAGTAGAAATTGTATTTTAAATACAAATTTGAGTAAAAAAATCAAATTATGTTTGATCTTACAAGACATTTAAATATTTTACTAACGTTATAGCCAGGATGAAAAAGTTCCGTCATATTTTTCCCAAAAAAATTTAACAGTCAAACTTAAAGTTAATTAAATATCACTTATATATACCGAACTAAAACAAGTTTTTTTATGAATTTTTGTTTTACTCTAGCCTATTTATGTGGTGGGTAAGGAGAGAGAATAAATTTTGTTAAAGGTTTTTTTTTAAATAGAGACATGTATTTGGAAAACACGAGCTCTCAAAATATCTTTGAAATAAACAATCATCATTACGCAATTAAAAATATTGTTTAACAGAAGAGAGCAACAATGCGGTTGTCATGAGAACCGAGTGTAGATAACAATTCTAATTAGAACCAAAGTTTGATAAACTTATCACCAGCCCTCAATTATTACTTGACGAAGCTGGTAATTGTATTGGCTGGTGCATTGGCCGTTGATTTTACAACAGAAAAAATAAACAATACGGTTGGCATGACAACTGATTGTAGGTAACTGTAAACTTGCAATGAGAATTAAAACTAAAGTTTAATAAACTTATCACCGGGTTCTCAATTATTACGTGACTTAACCAACGGTGTGGCTGGTGCATTAACTGTTTGTTGATTTTACAACAGAATAAATCAACAATATGGTTGTCATGACAACCGAGTGAAGGTAACTGTTAAATTACAACGAGAATTAGAAGTAAAGTTTCATAACGTGTCACCGGTCGCCGGGTAATTTATGTATAGTCAGGTAGCCGTAATTCCAGACAACCTTTCACCTTTATTGTTGAAAGCATATATGCATACCAGATGAATTCTTGAACAGTTATGTTGAAAGAAGCCTCTCGAAGACATTTCGTAATAACTTGCTATTATTATTCACAACTGGATAACGATAATACTGGTTTATTTATAGTAGTTCTGCTATAGTTTATACTTTCTCGCTTCTCACGCGCATTATGAATGTGTGTGAGAAACAAGGAAGTTGAAATTTTAAATTGATCTAGGTAAAATTAACTTTAATAACATTGCACTAATTTTTCTACACATCCATATTAAATATCAAGCAGGTTAATAACTTTGTAATACTTGCTAGAAATACTATTAAAAAGAATTACTATTTTCTACAAACGGTTTATATGATATTGATTTTTTTTGAATGAAGCCAACAATAAAAACTGTGAATCGTTTGTAATGAGTTTGTTAATTCAAACTCATCAATAAAAATGTGTGTCTGGTGTCGAAAGCGCTTCCAAATTTGAACTCATAAAAAAAACAAGCGTGACTCGTTTATAAACAAGACATCACGACTACTTTGTAGACTTAGTTGTTGGAAGAAATAAAGCCAAAGAAGGCGAACACAAATTATTCGTAGAATGCACATCATTACTACAATGTCTACTTTGTAGTCTTACCGGAACTGGCATACCTTCCCTGGGAAATTGGATCCGGCTGGGATTATATCCACAAGTGTCACAAAGACCATCAAAAATCGAATAACAAAAATTCGAAAAATATTGAGCGTAGGAAACTTCAATTTTATTATTTTCTTTAAATGTACCAAATAATGTTTGATTTGCCAACGATAGTGTATAATCACGAAGAATAAAAAGTGGAAATATAATCTTAAAAATTCTGATAGATTTTACGCTGTTGTCATTTGAATTGTAATAAAATATCATACGAAATTTCAACACCAGATATTATGAAGGTTATAACTTTTTAATCATCAATTTAAACAGAGTTTTGTACTTATAGTTTCCAACTATGTACATTGATTGTGCAAGTGTTAAATTTGTCTTCACATAAAAATAATGTTAAAGGTGTAATACAGTATATTTTTTTTTGTTTTATTTACTAGAAAATTAATTAAAACACTTCGTCTTATTTCTGACAATTTTTATTTTAGAAAAATGCCTGCAACGGAACTTATGGAAGAAAAGTCTAATGTCAGACATCAATGTATATTACGAAGATTGAATTCAGTTCAACTAATTCAACTGTAATTACAGTTTTCCCACCTAACCTGTTTTAAATAAGATATAAATATTATTAAGTACTATTAACCAACTTAAAAGTCGATTTTTTTTTTGATAATAACTTCGCTATTTCACATCGTAGAAAAATGGAGTTGGTACCACTACATGCGGAATTAAATGTGAAAAATGTGTACCTAATTTAGTGTGTTTTAAGTTGAATAACACACGATATATGAACTAAATTGGCCGCCATTTTTTAATTTCACTAGCGTTCTATATGAGCATATTGTAGTTCTCAAATCAACTTTTATGTTTCTATCTAAATTTTTTTGGCCGCTTTCGTGCTCACGTATAGACGAATGTCGAATATCATATTTTGGTTTCCTGAGGCGGCCATGAAATGTAAAAATTAATTTAAAAAAAGGTTTGTAATATTTACCAAACTCTAATCTATATTTCGAATACTTGGCGAGTAAAAATTAACAAAATTTTCCACTTTTTTCCCATATACAGAATCATGTTGAAAAATTGCTACTTACTTCCAAGTCACCCTTTATATGGGTGGTACTTTATTCAATGATCAATGAATAACTAAGACACAATATTTACCGTGAAAGAATCGTAGTAAACTTATGTGAATTCATTCAACTACGGAAACCCGTGAGATCTCGTACACTTTTGGTTACCGCATCGGTCGTTTCGTACAAAGGAAGAAATACTCGGTGAAATTGTTTTTACCGGTATATTTTTATCAGCTAAGGGATAAATGATTGCTCACACCGACATTTTAATAGTGGTTTCGTCTTGCAGTACATTCGGCTATTTAATGACGCAGCAGAAGTTGCACAGGACTTCTTTATTCCAACATTACAAAGTCATTAAAAGACTATTGGCCTTTATTGAATCGAAAGTAATTTACTACTATGCTACAAAACGTTCCTATTCGATGCAGTTTATTCATTGTTAAATGTTAAACTGTAACAGAGTTCTTAGCAAAGATTAAATAAATGAAAGTGCATGTTTTGCAATTCAATTGTTTAGTCATATAGAGTGTATTCGTGGAAATTAAATGGGATCCTGAAGAATTCTACTTTGTTTTTCCTTAGGGATCGTTAGACAACAGAAAATAATTTTCTACTGCAGCTTAAATTAGATATGTTTAATAACTAATACAAAATTATTTACATTTTACCCTGCGCTCTAGCTGGGCCGCCCTCACCTAAGTTATTGTTGAATGCGAACCAATAAAAATCAACCGTGCATAAACATTGAACAACTTTCTCACTCATTCAATCCAAAAATCAAATAAAAATCAATCTAATTCAATTGTCACCAAAAACTCCAGTTCGGTTGTTAATCAAAAAGTAAAAATGAGCAGCGACACAGTCTTTAAAAAATATTATTCAGACCTAAATTTTGCTTCCGCCATAAACACGTCCTTATTTATAAAGATAGCTGTGTCAAGGGTTTATTGTTTTTTACCAATTATTCCAAAAAGTTTTTTTTTTTTAATTTGGTATTTTACACAGATTTGGCTGTTAGGCAATTAAAAATTATTCATAAACGAAACAAGAAACATAAATCCAAATCAGTTTCAGGAATACTTGAAACTGTAAAAACTGTATATATACATTTTAAATCGGTTTAAAAGCCTGAAAAGTTCGGTTTTATTATCAAATATACCCAACCTAACCTACAGGGCGACAGAAGGGATTTTTTAAATACTGACCCCTTAAAGAAAACTATACTCTTCCGTTCCTGCTGATTAGGTTTATACTTGAGTTCTACTTTTGAATTTATATCTAAGAGAAGAATTTCCATATCATACAATAACGTGAGTTTCAATATTATGGGTAGGTAAGTCGAATAATTCATTATGGGTACCTATAATAAAATCTGCATTAAAAATCGGAGATAAAAATTCTTCTACTCTAAGAAACATTGAAATTAGAAGCTTAATCCACAATTGGGAATCATGACGCGATCGAGGACTAAACTCATGTAAGAATGGGGCAAAAAAGTTGTTTACCCCCGATAAACAGTTAGGACAACTTTCACTTGGCTTTATTACTTTACGTTAAGTGGCTTAACGACCTTTGTGTTAGTTTGACTACTCAGTTCTAGTTTTAGGCCTGAGTTCTTTTTATAGGTTAGAGATTTGGTTTATTTTCCAACGTGGCCCTAGGCTACTACACTTGATAACGAAGTTGATTTATACTCTCGAAACGTCGTGTATTAGCTTTTATATGTACAAATTATACAAACGTCCGATTAAACCATATTAATATTATGAACAACCCATCATATCAAATAACTTTAAAATCAAAATAAGTTATAGGTCAACACAAACCACATTGCACTTTAGTTGCGCAGAAATGCTGAGTGAGAGAGTTGATAGTTGAAAAAGACGTAACACATAGAACCTCTTGTATGGTCTATTATACATATTTATGTTCCCATATTTATAATTAAGCAGTATCTTTATCCCCACTCTCTATTAGGCTATTGCGCATTCTATTAGGCTTCCAAGTGCAATGTAGTGTGTGTAGAGCTGTATATAGTTGTAGTTATGTGGGTTCAGTTCAGAGTGCGGTAACGTCGGAGGAGCATAAAATACGGCATTGTGTCCTTGAAGTTACCGTTACGAGAAATGGTTCGTTAAATGCCACCACTAGAGTCTCAAACCATTCCTAAAATTATTATTATACATATTTTTATGTTTTGTATGTAAATTCGATCGTTCTACTTATTGTCACTAGGAGCGATGTTTCTATAGGTTACTTTTCGTCAAAAATATTTCAACACAAAAAGTGAATTTCTAAATTTGACTCTGTCATGACCGACTTTGTTCTAGTTACATTTCATTTCAACCTATTATAACATAGCTGGTAAACAGCGTCAGTGACAAAATCATATTTGATTCGACACCAAGAAACTTTCGCTAACGTTTCTCTTCATAAAATGTGAAGAGATACGTTCTTCTATAATGGTAAGAACAACACATAACCTTACTGAACAGAATGTTGTCCGAGTGACGTTACGCAATTCCAACAGTGATCATTCACTACGCCTGGTTTTCCGTAATTATTGTACTAACGGCTTCATTAAATCCATTGAATTGCGGATCCTAATAAACGTCTTGATTATGCAAATGAATGGTACTTTGCGGCTAAAAACCGCAGCCTCTAGCTGTAATAATCTAACGGTCATGAACCTTACTTAATTTGTTTTCCGTTGTATTTAATTAAACTTACTTTGTTGTGATTAACGTTAACAGTTACGGTATGTAAATGTCTGTAAAATTGATTGAATTTGATTCGCTGAATTTATGTCACTCTATAATCTGTGACTGATGTAAAAATTCGTTTTTTGGTAGGGGTTTTTAATCTACCGTGTAAATGTGATTTGGTAATTTTGATAGTGGGTGACGCGGTTGGTCTAATAAAAGCAAGCAGTCCCAGGTTTATAGTGCTCAAAAAATTACGGTGTTAATTCAACTTTGTGGGTAGGGGATGAAAAGCTATGATTGTGAATTCTTGCTGCGAAACGTAATGCTACGACGACGCGTGTTTAAATGTGTTAACCAGATAGTACCCGATTGAAGGAGACCAAGGCTTTTCACAAGCTGTTTGAGGACAGAATATTTATTACTTACATTGTGTTTATCCTACAGTTTTTTTTTATTTATTTATTATTATTTGGGCTGTGATAGCCTCCGTCAAGAGGCCTCACCGACGTCGACCTGAAGGTCTTTTGCCGCTCCAAGTTCCATCTTACACCCACTCAGTAATACCTGTGTATCCTGGCTAGTTCGTCTGCTCTCTCATTTCCATCGATACCTGAATGGCCAGGAACCCAGGCCACACTAACCGTGTTCACCTGACTAAGCTTTATCAATGATGAGATGCAGTTCCATACCAACTTCGACTTTACTCTGGTCGTGTTTAGCGCCTTGATTGCAGCTTGACTGTCCGTGAAGATCAGAATGTTCTTACCTTTGTATTCCCTTCTAAGATTCTCCATGAAGCACTCAGTGATTGCGCCTACTTCTGCTTGGAAAACAGAAGCATGCTTGTCTAGACACAGTTCGATGGAGCTCTCTGGGTTGATCCCATTGACACCACCCCCCGTACCCATCTCCGTTTTCGAGCCTTCTGTAAACCAGACTATATCCTCCTCGTTGTGTAGCCTCTTTCCAGACTCCCATTCTTCCCTAGAGAAGATTTTTGTCTTGAATGGCTTGTCTAATGAAACCTTAGGTATCATGTGATCTAAAGGCATGTCTAACACTTCCTTGTTGACCACTTGATTGATCCTGCAGTGTCCAATCGCTAGTCATCTCCTTCTCCAGCAACCAGTTTGCTGCAGTCTATATGCACTCATCCTGGCCTGTCCTTGAATCCTACAGTTAAACAAATCTGCAAATAAATCTGAGGCGCCGTTATTATGTAATATTTGTGTATATTTTGAGACGTTTGTATGCAAACGCTTGTCTGTATTTACTTCAACCATCTATACAAACCGATTTTGATGAAACTTGACAAAGATTTTTTAAATTAACTATTCGGATGAATTCGGCGAAATTCCAAATTTGTTCTCGTTCAACTGTTCGACTATTTTAAACTAGAGATGAAGAAAACGAACTTATCATGAAATGATTCTTTTGTTTTCGTAATTACGAATCTTTTAATTTCAAATTTGCTATTATTTTATCAAACAAATTTATAACAAATCAAAACAATTTCGTTTATACCATTGAAATAAAGTGTTTACTATGTATTTATAAATGCTGGAAGTGGGTTGTGCACTACTTATGTCTTAAAGACTTCCTATGTACTTCCTTAATGTTAGTCGATCCAGTTGTTCTACGTCCTTTGCGATTCTTAGAAACTGAATCGCTAGTTTATTTTCGTCTTCAGGTTTGAGCTCCAGATGGGTCTAAAATCAGGAATTTCTCTACTTTACACTTCAAAAGTATGTATACTATGTATTGACCACACCTGTTTTACAAGATAGCTTGGGTTGGACCCGAGTATTTAAATGTCTCTTGAATGTCCATTTAAGAAACTTCAACAACTTCATTTGGATACAACTACTCAATGACGACTCAAAAAATGTTTTATTGAATTATTTCAACTTCACTTGAGGCCCCACTATCTCTCTTCAAAGGTTAAGGGTTTCTAATTTAAACAACCTTCTCAATACCCACCAAACAAGCAGGTTGTGGTCCTCTTTCTTTACCAGTTCTTCAGACGTTTCGACCTCCTCGAACTCACTAATATCGTGCACCCAACTCAATCCTACCTGGTCGAGGGCTGGAGCTAAATATAGATCTGGTAATATTGTTAAAATCACAAAGAACCATATTCATTTGAAGAGATACCAGATAACTAAGGCCAAGTGAAGATATGATGATGACTTTAATTTATAATGTTTTCCGTAATTATCGTTGTACTTTCAATTTATAGAGAAAGTATTGTTACGGTACCGATGATCCTGATTAAAATATTTGCATATCTGCTGTAAATTCGAGTATTAGGTTATAAAAGTGTATTATAGAAACAGCATGCTTGTGTGGTAGTTTCTTACAAACTGTTAAAGAATTCTTTTCAAGATTAAGATCTATTGTTTCGCAAATTGGTATCTATATATCAAGGTCATAATGTAGTTGACGTTACCTGAAATTCTTTCTCAACATCAATAAATTATTTTGATTGAAATGAGTTATATAACTTTCAACAAATTAATTACTTCTACAGTAATAGCCTTTCGATATCTTAAGGTAAAGAAAAATAAATCGGGGATATTATAGGAATGTTTTAAGGAACTTGATTTAAATTAAATGTTATTATTATTATTGATAGAAGGTTTCAATAATTTCTCCGTATTCGGTTCTCCGCTGTATAACTTATTTTGCCCTCTCATTCACAGGATTCTATGTTAGTTAAAATACCATCTCTGGTTTTTGGAGTACCCTGATATGCTTCGGATGATGTCCTGTTTCCCTGTCTATCCCCACTCCATAGAATGCTTAGGGATTCAAATCGTTTCCTGCGCGGATCTAAATTAAATGTTGGTTAAATGTGAATGATAATCTCAACAAATATACCAAACTTAAGTAATAAAAATTACGAAAGATATTGTTAAACGAAAACCAAAATTAAATGTTGACGGGAGACATTGAAACATTATTTGAATGTTTACATCATTCTAATTATTTTTGGCGAATGGAAACGTAAAAAACATTTATTTACAGATTTTTTGAACAGTCGGATCTACAATCTCATCCCATATCCTTAAGTCATATTACACAATACTCGAATCCCTCAAGGCTCGTTCTTGCTAGCTCCCGAATAAAACCACATTATTTTTACCACACACGTAGAGGCCGACGCATGCCGTGTTTTAGGACCTCACAAACATTTCGGTGCTCTTCCTTCCCACGGCGATTTATCATCTCAGACCTCCACATGGAAACAATTGTCTCATTATGACTTTCATAAACAAGTTATTTCGGCAATAAAACTATTAGTAAGAGACAAAGTTGACCTTGAAACTTTAATAATGAGATGGCAGTATTTTTTCGAGCGATCAAATTTGGAATATTTTATAGTAAACATCTAATGGATTATGGGTAGAGTCAGTGATGTGATGACGAAAAAAATTAATGATATGATATTTGTAGATAAATCTGTTTGTCTCTTCTTTTTCCCGTCAAAAAAGTTAGTTTTACAAATTATTTGTCTGTGTGTGTTTGTTTATGTTTTTATAAGTTTATGTCTGTCTGTCTATCAGATTTTATTTATTTTTTACTTTTTTCAATGTAAGACTGCTAGGCTTTTCTGTTCTTCTAATTAGGCAGATAAAATATTTTTTAAATTGCCATAATTTTTTTTCCTTTATATTTTTTAATTGATTTTTTTCAAAAATCTTCATTCCATTTATTTACTTCAGTTTTTCTGGCGCAATCAAAATTCAGCTTTCAATAATATAATAAAACTATTTAAAAGTTCAATAATAAATTACTGTACAATGCAATAGTCAACAGGGAATAATAAAAACAAAAACAATATAATAAAATTAACAAATAATAATTAATTAAAATACATTAATGAACATATTATTAATGTAAGCAAATATATGAACAAATACAGAGTTAAATAAACTGTATGGTTTTGTGGCTCCTGTAAATTCTATCCAATTTTTTTCGTCAACAACCCAAAAAAATATTTCTGGAGGTATTGTTGAAATTTAAAATGTAGTCTTTACTGAAGTAATTTTAAAAGTACGAATAGCTTCTTTAATTTGGATTAAATTTTAGTTAAGTGTGTAGTATAAACTAAAGTGTGAATAAAATAAAACTAAAATTTCGGAGAGATTAAAAATGAACAAAAATAAACTTAATTACCGTAATTAAAATCAACAGATACAAAGGAAAATTTAGGTAGAAAATATAAAATATTTTCATGTACAAGTAAAAAGGTTTGAGCACCATTTATTAACATTTTTAGAATCTGGAACCTATTAGTTTGGATGAGGGAACCACTTGGTTTGGTTAGGGACCCATTAGTTTGGATGAAGAACCACATAGTTTGGTTGAGGGACCCATTAGTTTGGATGAGGGTCCCACTTAGTATAGATGAGGGAACCCTTTAGTTTGGATGAAGAAACCACTTAGTGTGGATGAGGGAACCACATATTAGATGAGGGTACCACTTAGTTTGGGAGGAACCGCTTAGTTTGGAAGGAAGAATACAATGTTATAGACGTTCAAACGGTAAAGTTTATCATCTTAAATGACACTACACACAACATGTGCTTCTATTTAAAAGTTAGAAGAGATACAAATTAACTTACATGTGGCCTCATCCAGACTATCGGCTGCATTGAGGGCTTCTTATGTCTATATAAAGATCGAGGACATGGAGGAAAGTCCGCATCCTCAAATAACGTCCCTCGTTCTCGACATACTCTTCTCAGTGCTGCATAGTTCGGAGCGTGACCATTTCGAGGTCGTTCCACTGTCCAGTACCTGAAACAAAAAATTATAATATTTCTTTCATTTTTGAAATACCACCAGATCTTTGTATTGATATTAATAATTTATATAATGTCTGGATTTCGTTCGAAATATGGAATAATTGCCGATTACTGAGTTCCAATTTTTGAGTATATAAGTCTAATTGATACATTATCCTAATTAGTAAAAATTCAACAAAAAATACGATCATTTACTGACACATTATGGACAGATACAAACATTTGACATGGTATCAAAGGGATAATTTTATTTGATTTCAAAATGAAACAAGATCTCTGAAACCGATGATCTATTTCGGATTTTAATGAACTCTCCAGAACCCAGATTATTAAATAAATTATTACTGTAACGTTTACTTGTAGTAATTATCCTTTTCTAAGAGTAAAATTCATCAAAATAGACAAACACGTATTTCAACATGCAATGGAAAATCAAGAATATTGTTAATTGAGTATCAAAAGTCAATATTTGTTTGGACCTTTAGATTCAAAGTTTTATCCAGATTTATTTACATTGTTTAGACTTATTGGCCATACCACTAAATTTTAAAATATTTAAAAAATGCTAGAGTTAAATTACACACAGAGACAATAAATAAAAACTCGAAAAAACATAATTTAATTTTCTTTAGAAAACTTGCAATTTGATTTCCGAATAAAAAAAAGCAAAAGCAATTTTATTATTTTATGGATCATAATAACATTTCTATACGACGTATGTGTGAGGCAGTAACAAATTAAACAATACAAAAACTCTTTCACATACCTATCGACACAACTAAAAATTTCAGATTGATAGGTTAGTCAAATAAATAAATACTGGACGACGAGTCAGTGTTAGACGTTATTTTAAATATTTAAATGAGTCTAAACTTGCTACGAATTCATCCTAAGCGTAAATTGCATTAGATTAAATCTAATTTTAACAAACCACTGGTCAAAGATCGTTTAAAAAATAAAATAAAATCTGTAACATTGGTTTGGGTCTTCACATTTCACTAAAATTTCATTGAAATCTGTGTAGCCAACATTGAACATTACGTCTCCATGTCCAACATTTTGGTTTACTCTCGAAAAAGAGACGACAACAAATACGTTTATTTTGGGTACTAAGCGCTACATTTTTAACAATATTTGAATGAAATCGATTTTAAGAAAATTAGATTTTATGTTTTGTCTTATGTACCCCCAATTTTTGAGTTATCAGAAATGTAACTATATAGTCAAAACATCAAATTTAATTATTTATTCTGTACATCAAAGCCAACGCCTAAAACAGTCGACATAGATTTTTTTGAGCAGTCACATACCTTTATCCTTACGTATGTGTGAAACGATAAAATAGTTATGCTGTTTCAATACAAAAATTACCATATACATGAACATAACCTTCATATTATTAACTGTGAACAACTAGTTACACAATATAATTATAATTAAAGTTATTTATGCCACATAAATTACGGTAAATATTTTATTCGTAAGAAGTAGTGTTAGAATCCCATGGTTCAGTTGATAACATTGATAATAAGTTGTTTCATGTTTATAATTACAACAGTGATGAGGTTATTACAGCACGCACTCAGAGGAACCATCACGCACACGTGTCTTATTACTATCAAGTTCATTTTCCCGACTCATCGATTCTAAACTAGTAACAAAATATTAACTAGTTCTTTCCAGATTTTGTTAAATCATCACAGGTGTTAAATCATTTTACCAGCAGCCATTTTGTATATGTAAATAGGAACAAGTGGGTAGTAAAATTTGAGAATTACCGATATGCTTATAATGTAGTAAAAATACATTTTAAAAAGATAAAAATAAAGTGTCAAAAAAACTATGGGAAGTTGCTTTAAAAGAATTCTTTTTTAATCGATGAGTCACAAAATCTTCAGAGTCGTGTTTTATAAGAGTGGAAAATGATTGAAAACTGGTATCCCACAATTATCTCTAATTTTAGGAAATCAGTGTTTTACACACTTTTAGAGATTAAAAACCCTTACGTTTTAGTTAGTTGGTCGTTTCGATTCAATAAAAGTTGACATTTTTTACTAGTTTCGATTCGATTACAATTTACTGAATTATGACCTTCTAAATGTAGGCTATTTACGCCCCTTGTTAAATACGAATTACTTTGGGGTGTGTTTATGATACAAGTGAAGCAAGCTCAAGTCCAATTAAAATTAAGAAGACGATATCCATTGTTATCTTTGAGTAACCATTATAGAATTGACCTTTTTAGATGACGAATAGTTCCGAATGTTTTTTATTTGGTTTTAGGGATAGGTGGGTAAAAAATATCATGGTGTATTTTTGCACCTTTTATTTACACATATTTTATTTGATCTGCATAATGTGATATCAAAATCAACTGGATGATTGTCCAAAAATATTTGTAAGTTTACAGATGTTTCGATGTACAAGTGAACTATTTCCGCAAGGGAATTAGTAAAAATAATTTATTTAACACTTTTTTCTTTTTCTGCAATTTTGAAATATAAAAATAGATTTTAATTTATAACATATTAAAATTTAATTTTTCGGTTCTCCAGAAACAGCATTTATGTACAATTTTTTTATGTTATTTTGTATATATATATTATCCAATTTTAAACCAAGACACTTGATTTAAAATACGCAATTTATTTCAGATGTTGAGATACCGTGAAACACTTCTTTTTACAGCAAGACACAATATTTAAACAAATATTTAATGATCTCCAAACCTAACTGCGAAGATTTCTACCTTATTCCAGTACTAACATAATTTTACACCATATTGTATTGCAGTCATTTATGTTCTTCAAAACGTCTTATATAGCTTTACGTGCCAACTCCACGAGATACAAAAATGTTTTGTCTCTCTTGTACCAATAGACACCACCTTTGTAACTTAGTAGCACTATATATGTCTATTTAAAAAACATTTAAAAAGAGAAGTCTGTTATAGAACTCACATTGCAAAAAGATACTGCATGTTAGCACATTGGTCTTCTTGCTAAGGACATTGGCTTAGTTCTGTCCTGATATAATTCTAGAATTAGCATACCTTGGTCTGTTCTCATCCAATCTTAATTATGGCTTCGCTTTGTGGGGTAATTATAATAAACAATTGACTCAAAGGTTTTCGTTCGTAAAGTAAGCAATTACAATAATAGCTCACTCGAGTTATGATGATTCTTATAAAGATGCATTCAAGAAACATGATATTTTATCCCTGCCGTTTTGTACATTTTGAAAATATCTTTTTATAAGTTGGATCTATTTATCTTAACCCAAAAAAAATATGTAATTTAATATTTTCTCGCTGAACATCTGCATCTCTTTCTTTGCTACTTAGTTATTTGCTTTTTTGAATTTGGGAACCGCTATCCTATTATATCGTAATTATTGTTGAGAATTTTTTACTTATTCAATAACATTGTTTGATTTTTTCAATGTAAAATAATTAGTTTTATTATGACGCTACTATAGAATCGTTTTTGTCGAAAGCAAGAAAACAAATTAGATTATGATTTCATTTCATTTCATTTATTGGGGGATTTAGACTCGATGCTACTGCACAACAACCAAGGCCTATTGTGTTCCCAGACCTAGTAGGATAGGCCAGACTGTGAACCTTCAACTTGACGTAACAGGTTTTGTGCGATACCTGGAACAGCATCATCCCTTGAGATGGTCTAGAGACCTCACTCTTAATTTCCAGTCTCCGGAAGAAGTTATCTAGTAGTCTAACTGGACTGTTTGCATCCTGCCTAGGGCTTCATTCTTCATTAAGTAGGTGCTATCTGAATGATTATTAAGATGAAAAGAGAATACACAAATATCTAAAAGTGTTTATACTCATTGTTAAAAGTAAAAATGTAATCTACTTTAATTAATTTCTGTTTAATTTATTTTATTTGCATTTTTATTTTATTTAATTACCTTTTTTTACTCGCAATTTCAAATACTGGTTTGAGATACATCATAATTCGTTAAAAATAAGCAAAACAAAAACCCTGCTTTCAATGCTTTGTTATTGGCTAGTTTGTCCTTTTTGTTAATAAAACGTCAACTAAAATTTCTAGGTAACTAACGAATAAAACTATTGAAACAAACGTGAATAAATTCGTTACAGCATATTAATGAAACTGTTTTTATTTGTCTTGAACATTAGGTCAGTTTTGGATTAAATTAAAATTACATGATAAAATTATCTAAATTTAATGTGCTCATACTTTCTTAGAAAATATTTGACGAAGTGGATGAAACAAACCATGTATCCATTGTTCTACGCTTTGGACAAAGAAAGCATTAAAGTAAATGAAGCTGTTTTAAATGATGGAATTTTTATTATTTTTCTTTTAATTAACATTCATAATTTAGATTAAAACACACTCTTGCAATTACATGTATTCATTCCTTTATTTATAAAAACCTCTAGTTGTGTATATTTTTCCCAAAAGATTGTTATCTGTTTTGAAACAATAACTACATAGAATAATAGTTTCTGAGATAAATTAAAATCTATGTTTAAATGTTCACAGCTCGTCTTTAACTTATCATAGACTTGACATTGTCTCGTTAGCCGTTTTATGTATGAGAAACAAATTGTAAAAAAAGAATCACAATTATTCATATTTTGCGATTCCATTATTTAGATGTTTTATAAGTTGTATTATGTATTAATTAACACTTTACATTCCAATTAGAAACAAACATAATTCTATAATTACGTGTTACGTAGGCATAATTATTAGAAATAACTGTTGTTTTCATTTGATTATATTACAGCTTCAAGAAGGATACGGATGGTATTTCTCATGTAATTTCGCACGCACCTTTCTCTATATATTTCTATTTCTTTGTCGGTGTCTCTATGAGAATTAATTTTTATTTTATAAATTAATTCTTAGATTTGATTTCACTTTACTTATAAAATAAAATGGGGGTTAATCACAAAAACAAATACCAAAGAAATTCATAATTTAAGGAAGAAGCATCAAAATATAAAACCAAAATTGGGTTAGATGGTTTTTTTAAATGGTTTTTAAGGGCCCAAATAAACTGTTTTGTTTCTTTTTAAGTCTCAGAACATTCAGGATCAGTTATTGTTAAAAAAAAAAAACGAAATATTGGCATTACTGTAAACGTTCAATTTTGAAATCTACCCAAACTATTTCCATCAAATTTTAGAGAGAGGTTATTTTTTTATCAGTCAAAAGCATGAAAAATGAATCAAAATTGCTGCATAGGAAGTCTAATATTTCATTAACTTTATGTTGAAGGTTTCATATTAGAACATGTTATTCAAAGCATTATCATCCGAGTGTCCAAAATAAGTGTTGGCCCATCATTTAGGGCAACTCTATGTATACTAATCACAGTGTATTAATTTTCATAAATTGTAAATAAACGAATTTTTTTTTAATTGCCCTTTATAATTGTTCAAAAATAAATTAAACTGTTTTACTCCATTTACTTACGTACGTAAATATTTTTTTAAATGTCCAATTACTTCATTAATTTGAGTTTTAAATAATATTTTTTATTTTCCGTAACTTCATATTCTCTGTATAAAAACAAGAAAGTTACATGTAAAATAACTAAAAGCGACTGCATTGCGAGTAAAATGCGTGAAGTAATAGTACCCATGTAATTAACTGTAAGTACTTGTAATATATAATTAAACATGAAGCCGTTATGAGAAACTCCAAGGTAGATTCACTTATTTAATTTTCTAACACGTAACATGCGTTTCTTTATCCAGTTTTATCTTCTTAACAAAAATAAACAACATTTCTTAATTACTTTTTGACTAATAATTATCCGGTTATCACGCACCTTGATTCTTTCATTTCTGTATTTATTTCTTCTACACAAAGTCACAATTGTCAATAATTTGTATTTTTATCGTGTTATATTGTCAAGTTTGAGGATATTGATAAACTTATAAGCAAATGTGACTTTGTGTAGGATCAAAGAAGGATCAAGGTGATACCTAAATTAATAGTTAGTAAAATTAATAATAAATATTAATTAAAGCCCTTCAAGCAGTCGTTGTTTGGGAGGTTATTTTATTTGATCATAACAGCTGTTTTGATATTTCCTATATAATTATCCAACGAACAGAACTACACACATTGAACAATAATAATCATTGCAATAAACATAATAATAATATAATTTGTACTATAGTACAGATCAAAGTCTGTGATAAAAATGTTTTAATAGTTGTAGCCATAGGGCCTATGTTACACTTTTTATCGAAGTTGGAAACAACTTTTAAAACATTTTGTACTGCAGATTTTTACGTGTATTATATTACCATTTATATTTATTAAATATTTGTATTTGGTATTTTTGTAATGAATGTTCAGTGTGTGTAATTGTATTTGTCTGATGATGGTATAAGATATACCAAAACAGTTATTAACAAAATAAAAGTTCCTCGTAAACAGCGACTGCTTAAGATAAGTTTCATTCACTATATTAAAGCAAGTCGTGAGGCATTATGAAAATAAAAAATAATTGTTTTATTAAAAGTTAAATAGTAAATATTGTATAGACGATTATTTTAATAACAAAATCTCGTGCTTACTGCCTGTTAGAAAATTTAATTATTTAGTTATAATCATTATAAGTCAATAAGAATAGCATATCAATGAATAAAAAATTAAAGGATTTTTGGGGTACTTGGGGGCTACGTTTTATCCAAATTATAGGGATAAATTTTAGAAAAATCGAATTTGATGCGGTTTTCTTAAAACCTACAAATTTTGAGACTTGGAAAAAAAAGTGAAAAAATCCCGAGATATGGACGAATTATGCCCAAATTTGATTAATTTCCTCGTTTCAGCTGTACAGAATTTAGACAACACATCATTCTAAAAACGATGTTTTTAGACTTGATAAACCTCTGATCGGATATTTTCACAATAAACTCGATACAGATTTTATGACTCGTACACTTTTTTCTCTACTACGCGTATGATATAAAGTAAAAATATTATCCTAAACCTAACTTTTAATACAATTAAAAAAGCTACTACGAGTTTATAAGTAAATTAACTAACAAAAAAGTGCTTATTTGGGCTAAAAACACATTTTTTTATATATAAGTTTGTTTTAATCTGTGTAAATTAATTAAATACTTTCAAATTTTATGTATAATAAAATATTTGTGCAGTGTCAGAGTTATTTTTGTCCAAAATTGTAAACTTAGTGCCAAATAGTCACAAAAAAAAACAATATGTGTTTTTTCGTATTTTATTATTTTTAATAAGGTATGAAAATTCCCTTAATAATTTTGAAATATTATAGTGGTTTTCATTTTTTGACAAGGTTTAAAAACAAAATGTGTAATTGAACAATTGTAGTAAGAGATTAATTAGTAAGCCCGTTTTAACTTTCGCTTCGCTCGTGTTAGTGTATCGGCCCTGGCTGGCCTCAAAGCTGTACATATGTAAAGTACTCGGTTTTGCTAGATTTCGTAACTATTCTAATATCACATTTTCTTGGGAAGTCGGTGTTTGAAAACAAAATTTTGACAATAATTACACTATAATCGTTGGTACCATTACATGCAGAATTGTGATCTACAATTTTTGATGTAAATCAGTGTGTTAAAGGTTGAATAACACACTAGATATGAACAAGAAACTGTTTTAAATGAGCGTTATTTTGACATTTTCAATTTAAATAGACTTTTATATGAACACACTATAGTTACCTATACTGCATTTTATGTTGCTATCTTAATAGTTGTTGCCCCTATCGTGCTTACGTGCTGACGACAAAGAAAACGGTCGGACCGCTTGTCGAAAATCACTTTTTCTGTTTATTAACGGTTTATGAAACATAAAAATCAGTCAAAAAAGATCTTACAATTTTATACGATGACCATACTTACGCTATACCTAGTATACTGGGCAAGTAAAATGACACGGAAAACAGTAATATTATTATCCGAGTTGCAAAGACAATACGAACACACCTATCAAATTAAAATTATTCCACGCAATATTTTAAAATTTAAATATCATTTTAAAAGATTTAATGTATCAAAAAAAAACTTAATGTCTTAAAAATATTTTTTGACACACACACAACAAACAAACAATACAAAAATAAACTTACCGTGATGACGTGAAATTCATGGTGTTTGCAAACCACAGCTACTCATACAACACTGATAACTGTTATCTCATTCCTCAAGGCTATATCTATCAAACGTATGTTACATACCGAAGGCCGGTAAATACTGGGCCAACAAGTGATAACAACACATTGCTATGGACATACTTTAACGCCTAAATACTTTGCACGGCCACTATAATTAATTTAACACTTATTGACATGATTTCTTCACTACACAGTACGGTAAATTATTAACGACTGGCTGATCGAGGGAATAATTTTGTAGGATTTTAATGAGTTTTAAATATGAACTTAAGTTGACAATGACATGTTGTTAAGTTTAAATCATAGTCATAAGTTTGATCACTGAAATTATTGAGGAAGTCATGTATTCAGGAAAAAAAATTAACGCGCTATACAGGATCGTATTCTACACATCCAAATAAACGAAAAATGTTCAGCAAGTGTTTTCAAATTCGCCTTAGTTTATTAGCAATTCGCTATTTTGTTCTTTTTTACAAAAACCAACTGTAATTTCAGATTTATGTAAAGTATTGCATTCAAATTTGGTATAAACATTTTGTATCCCTCGATTTATAAGTGTACCAAACACCAAAAGGTTTATTTTATAATTTTCAAATTGGCGGCCGTTTAAAACTATTAACGACGAATATAACTAAAACCGTTAATTAAAAAAAATTACCGCCCGCCATTCTGAAAATTATATAAATAATATATTCGTGTTTCGTACAATTGTAAATCGTAACGTACAAAATGATTAGGCCTATACCAAATTTGAACTCAATATCTTATCTTTTTTGTAGTTACAGTGAGTTATTATTAAAAAAATGGCGTATTGGGGCTAAACTAAGGTGAATACGAAAAAAAGTTACTGAAAATTTTTAATTTATTTCGATATGTATAATCCGATCCTTTATAAAGTGCTAAGGTTTTGTGACACTCTTTATATAAATATCGTTAGAATTTCAATGGTTACAAAAATAATTGCGTACATGGAGTTTATAACTAAATCTGTTTAATTGAATTAAATTTATTAAATCTGTGATTAAGATCTGTTGTTAGAGTTTTATTGTAGTTTTGGGGAATTTCTTTTCATTGTCTATTCAATTCATCAAAGTGCTCTAGTGATTCATTTGAAATTCACCATTAGTAATAAACATTTTTAAGAAGTATTCGTTCAAGGTATCAATAATCATGGAATACCACCAAATGTAACAAAATAATAAAAATACAAAAAAGTAATTACTTTAATTTGTGATATTTTTACTGTATTATTTTTTTTATTCAAAGCATTTTCCAAATGTTGTTTTGATTTGTTGAGTTAAAAACAACAATATGCTAAACTTAAATTCGACACGTCTAAATGTATTAAAAATAAGTAACTTCAAAGTTTAAAAAATCAAATTCAAAACTATATGAATCTAACAGTAACTGTTTGACAGATTCAGTATCTTATTTATTTTTACTGTTGTTTAAAGGCGAAAAACTTCTCGGTAATCATCGTATTATAAAAAAAAAGATAAAATAAAGACCTCTATCCCTCGGATACTCAAATAGCGTCAGGGTTGCAATAGAACAAGGTCAAGAGAGATGGAATCAGAAAGATGAATGAGCAGGAACTAATATAGATGAAAACAAATGTATCCTAGGAATTGGCAAGCACATACCCACTAAGTTGAGCCCTTGAGGGTTCTGTGTCTTATGAAAGATATAGAGTAGAATATGGAAGTACACGCCCCCACAAAGAAAAAGGTTTTTTTATGTTGAGGTCTTTAGAAGGTGAATCCGTCTCTAAACCAATAAAAAAACATAACAAACTTCACACATACTAGACTATACAGTCGACTCTCGCTAACTCGAACCTCGATAACTCGAAATCTTCGATATCTTGAATTATTTTCAATCCCCTAGGAAAAACCTGTCTAAGTCGAAAAAATAACAATACATAACTAGAAATAATTTTACGGTTATATTTTACCTCTATAAGTCGAAGACACACAAAAATTACCTCTATAACTCGAAGTACAGTAGATAAGTCGAATTCAATTTGCACTTTACCTCCAAAAGTCGAAGTTTACCTCTATATCTCGAGCAACGATGAGGATGCTCAATCTGACGAAGAAAACGAGGAAGAGGAGCCAGCAGACATTACACCTAAAGAAGCCAAAGCTGCAGTACGTACTTTATGTATGTTTTTAGAAAAAACCCAGTGATACACCAGACAGTGTGTTTTCTTCGATTATATGATCGTCGAAAATATGATTGACAAACGTGCTGCCAACAGTCAATCAGAAGAAGATTACGGAGTTTTTTAATCAGTGAAATTTATAAGGACTGTACTGTTTACCGTGTATGTACACTTATATTATTATGTATACTCTAAATACACCTATTTTCTATTGATAGAGTAATATTGATACAGTTAAAAGCTTAGTTTTTAGAGGGAATAAAGTACAGTACAGTACAGTACAGTATTCTTTACCTCTGTACCTCGAATTTTTATTTGGTTTACCTGTATATCTCGTTACCTCTGTAAGTCGATTTTAGTCAAGATTGACCTCTATAACTCGAACTATGCCTGAGTCGGACTACACGTAACTCGAAGAAAAATTGTAGTCCCATGAATTTCGAGTTAGCGAGAGTCGACTGTATTCTGTTTTTGCTAGCATAGGCGTGTACTGACAACATTGTTGGTCAAATATAATCTTATAAATAACATACACTATTGCAGTAATTCCACCATAGTTATAGTGACCATTTGAAAAACCCTGGTAGCTATAAATCCTAACATATCTGTTGTAGAGGACGTTAAAGGAGAGCGAGAATGAAATGGATGTAGTAAAGATAGCAATCGGAAGAATGAAATTTGTAACTAGATCGCAGTGAGTGCAAGGAGCTGACCAGCCCGTCACACTCAACAAAGTATTGTACTGAATACAAGGTTAAGTGTAGAAAGTTCAGTGTCAGGGTCGCCATCTTAACCGGTTCTTTCGCAATAACAAATAACTTTACTTGTTTATGTTAAATAATTTCCATAAAATGTAAATAACTTGAAACATGTCAAACAACGATTCTTCATTTACAATTTGTTTCGTATTGTTACCAACGCGACGATTGGACACTATTTCGGAACAGTATGAGTTCTTACTGCAAAGACGTAGATAAGTGGCATCGAGTCTTGTTATATCATGTCGATTTATAAACTATATCGATTCTAAGTATTTATCAGATTTATATATTTAAGTGGTTGTAGATAAAAGCGAAACTAAGTGGGTAGCTATTTAAAGAGACAGGCAATAAAATTAGTTTCCAGCAATCAGCTACCACTTGGGTTTATTTATAATAGAAGTTTATATAGAGCCGCTCACGCATATTAAATGGTTACAATCTATTAAGTATTATCGGATTAATTCATTATAACAGTCAATATAATAAGTCAAACGTTCCCGCCTATGTAGTTTTCTCATTATTATTGTAAAGTGTTTTGAATCTATTTTATCTTCAAATTAAGCCACGCGTAAAGATTGTTTAAAGCACAAATATTTTGGGTTATTATCACCTTATATTAAAAAAATAATAAATTACTGGGTGTGCTTAAGACCACACGTTAGAAGTGAAAACTTGTATGAACAATATGTAACGCTTATAGGTGCTATATTTAGATTAATTTTTTTATTTATTTTATTTCGTAGATTTTTAGTTTTAATATGTATGGGTATGTGCGAAAGTTCGTGCAATATTTTTTGCATTGATTTTAGTTTGACTATGTATATGAGTTTGAGAAAGTTAGTGGTATATTTTTCGTAGATTTTTAGTTTTGATATGTATGGGTATGTGAAAAAGTTTGTGCTATAGTTTTGCATTGATTTTAGTTTAACTATGTATGTGAATTTTAAGAAAGTTAGTGCAATATTTTTCGTAGATTTTTAATATATATGGGTATGTGAGAAAGTTTGTGCAACATTTTTGCATTGATTTTAGTTTGACTATGTATATGAGTTTGAGAAAGTTAGTGCTATATTTTTCGTAGATTTTTAGTTTTGATAAGTATGGGTATGTGAAAAAGTGTGTGCTATAGTTTTGCATTGATTTTAGTTTAACTACTGTATGTATGTGAATTTTGAGAAAGTTAGTGCAATATTTTTCGTAGATTTTTGTTTTAATATATATATATATATATATATATATATATATATATATATATATATATATATATATATATATATATATATATGGGTATGTGAGAAAGTTTGTGCAATATTTTTCGTAGATATATGAGTTTATATATACGCTGTGCGCGCATATCCGTTGTCTATATATATATATATATATATATATATATATATATATATATATATATATATATTAAAGTTGCATTACGGTACGGTACGGTGCGTGACGCGATTTCTATTGAAAAAGTCCATCCCAAAAAAGTACCCAACGGGCCAATAGAAGTTTTCACTTCAAAAAAAAAAGAAGGAAAGAGTCAAATTATCCCTAACCCATGAATACTTTAATAGTGTCAGGTTTGGAACAAGTTTTGGTTAAAATAGACTTAATAGGAAAGACATTAGAGAGGGATCTAATCCCAGACTATACGGAAAAAGTTGTAGATCCAGATAGGTTAGGTTAGGTTAACAATATCATAAGAAAAATGCAAAGTATACTAGGATCCAAAGAAATTTGAATTAGTATTGCTCTAAATAACAGAAATGGCCGCTTTTCTGCTTTCTATAACAGAAAACACTATTTACCGTTTAAAATTAACACATACAATTAATAACAGCAAACTCAAATGTAATCATAGTTGGTTTAGAGTCTAACGCTCTGGTTTAGTATGACAGAGGTTAGAGATTCAATTCTTAAAAAGTTACAGTGTTGACCCAACATGATGAGTTGGGAATGTAAAATTGGTTGAAAATTCAGATTTCGAAAGCAAAAATTACGGCAACGAGAACTCGAAGTGCTGACCACACAATACCAATTGAATAGCCGTCATAGTAGGCCCATGTTCTTTGAGATGTTGTGAAAGATATATATTTTATTAAATACAGTACATATATCAAAAGACACCGATACCCGTGATACGAGTGAATACGGTTTAATATGGTATACACGTAGAATGGTTTTGTTTGTATTTCATTATGTGATGGGGATGGGTAACTACCATGTTGGCGATCATGAACTTTTGGGGTGGGGGATAGTTTACACTAGGTCAAACTTATTGTAAGCATTTGGGAAAATACACCTTGTATATTTAGTTTACATTTGATAAAATAAGCATTTTAGGTGGAAAGAGTACAAAAACAAAATTTCTTGAAAAATCTCTCCACTAACTTATTTCACAGGAAAATACTTTTCTGTTTACTTTTTATAAGTAACTAAACAGATGACTTTAAAATTAAGAAATCCACCAACTCATACAATCCCCATTTACATAAACAGAACCCAAGACATCTTCTTACATGGACCAAGAATGTGAAGGAAAGTGAATGAACCTGGCGAAATGTAGGCTTACACAAGCAATTAATTATATTAAAGGCGGAACCAGTTGTACAGGGTCATTGGCTCACCGAGCTAAAGATATTCAGAATGAACAGTTTATGATCAAAGACCGAACTGGTAAGGTTATTAAAGCTTTTTGCGCAGGCGTACAGGTTCATTGAATAAACAATGTCATTATGATAAGCAAATTATATCTAATTCATTCGATTTAAGGGTTATTATAATTTATAGGTTGCTGGTTTTAAAATAATGTTGGGGTTTAACTAGTGCCATAGGTTTTACGTATAATTAGGTAATATTGTTACTATTTTTGTTGTGCTTATGGTTCTGAAATTCGCACGAATGCATTTTACCATTTTCCAGATGATCATCTGGCTGTATGGTTTTACAACCAATATATAAAGTATAAAGAAAGTTTGGTTGTCGATACACATTTGACCAACTTTATGACGTTTACGTATCACGGGGTCACAAAACCGAAAACGTGTGTTCAATCGTAGTCTGTATAACACTATTGCAGCTATAAAAATGAAAATGGAGACATTAAATTTGGTAAGTGTTTACCTCATTAAAACTCAGTAAAATTGAAATGAAAGTGTCAAAATGGCGGCCATTTTAAAAAGTGTTTTGTATGTGTCGTGTTTTATTCGATATATGATGCACTAAATTAGATAGACATTTTTAGCTTTCAATTCTGCATGTAAATGTAATTTTCAACTCTGACCTCTCAAGGAAATTTGATATTCATATATATATATATATATATATATATATATATATATATATATATATATATACGAGATTGGCAGGGCCGAGTTAGCGACACGACCATAATGACTAAGAGCACCTTCGCGCATGGGCAGAGACACTGACAGGAGCGAAGCGAGTGGAGAAATGTTTTAATATATACACATTTATGTTTTTAAATTAACAAATACATTTAAAAATAGTTTTTTACAATAATAATAATAGTAACTTCATGATACATATAGGTCCTAAGTGTCAATATTGGTAAAGATAAGATATGTATTAAAAACAATATACGGTAACTATAAATTTCAACTTTAAGGAAAAGATGCCAAAAGACTAAAATTCAAAATTCTGAAATGATAAATTTGATTTTTTATGAAATTAGGCACTCATATTCCAAACAAAATGTATTGTTCGCAATCACCCTAATAATTCTGATTCAGCGGTTATAACTTTTTTTTTAAATGGTACAAACAATGTTTATTAAATTTAGGAAAAATGTGAAAATTGATAACTTAAATCAATCTGCTAATTTGTAATTAAGATCATATAACGGTTCATTACTATTTTATAAATAAACTCGCGATAGCACTCATGGTTTATTTTGATTTATTTGAAATTACGTCCGACCATAGACTAATTTTATATGATTTTTGGAATAAAAATCACTTTATTTTATTCTGATATATTAAAACTAGAAAACGGTCCTTCCCACTTCTTCTTTTCTACCTATAAAACTCAAACCAACATTTATCAGGAGATGACCTATTCATCGTGTTAGGATCATTGTAAATGTATTTTATCGAACTTTTATCAAAATCATTTGAGCTGTTGTTGAGAACATCGACATATTTAGTGTTAATGGTAGCCATTCCGCAAGTTTAAGTTATCGAAAAACCGAAAAACGAACGGGAAAAAACCTCCTCGAGATGTGGAAAAAATATTGAAACATACAGATTTGTTATTAAAGTCTGTCCACTTGTTAGGTCGTAAAGTACTGAACTGATTTTCTTGGTTAAAACTCTTGAAAATAGTTACGGTGTTGACCCGGTATCGTGAGATATATTAGTAAAACTACAATCGGTAAAAAGGTAGAATTTCGTGGACTAGAATTCTATTTGACCCCACATCATCTGGTAAAAAGACCTAGGCCCAAAACGGACTGTTACGCCAAGATTTTTTGTAAATCCCTAAACAAAAGTTACGTCATGCTATTTCAGCATGTCAACCAGATTATTTCCCCATACAGATTAAATAGTTGGGCGTATACTACAAGTATGTGAACCAAGTAAGAACACACATTTCAAAATCCCATACACTGATATTTTCGGACCAGTTATGCAAGTCAGGGTTGTACAAGTTCCCAGAGCTGTTGTAGAGAAAGGGCCTCGTTGCGTCATCAACGCACCATTATCATTTGTCAATGTTAGAATACACTGTAAATTGAATAATCATACCAAGTTATATATACTTGTCAACCAGCTGGTCCTCCCCACACAAAGTGCGGACTAGTCATCACGTTTTTACCATTAACATGCATTTCTCTTTCTCAATGGGGGGGGTTTTGCAATGTTAATGCACAAAGCTGGTTCCGTTTTATGAGAATATGTGTGTTACTGAAACACATTACTTATAAATAAGAGAATAGAGTTGTTAAGGAAAAGGTGTATAAGCCTGGTTAGTCCTTGCTGCGTTGACTTTCACCTCTTGCTAATAAATTAAACACACACGTACTTTATTTTCCCACGTAACTTATATTTAACCCGGAGAAAGTAAATTGGCGGCAAAAAATTAATTGAACTTAGTTCTATGAACTTTAGAGATATAGTCGACTACTATTCCATAATCAATTATTTTTTATTCAAATGGGAAAAATAGTCATCATCGCCTTAAGGAACAAGTCACCATCATGATACTTACCCAGCCTTATTACACAATATAATGGAAGCATATTTTGATAATGCGAGCATCCTCAAAATACAATGCTCAAAAGTTGGTTTCTGTAGGCTTGTAGGAAATTTAAATTGTATTGGTAGATCAAGGAGTCTTATCTTATATATTTATGTAGTAGGTTAGTAGTTATATATATATTTTTTTCTGAACATCGCAGTTGTGTATATTACTATATTTTTGAAATCAATTTGGCCTAATCTAACCTAACTATTCTAACCTAACCTAACTTAACGGGCTTAGTAAATGTTAAATAGACTCAACTCGCTTCGCTCATTTCAGTGTCCAGTAGACCACAAAGGTATACATATGTGAAGGAACTTTTACTCGATATGATCGTGTCGGTGACTTGGCATTGCTGGATATCATAACTAGACGATTATTGTATTATTGTGTTTTTCAATTGAATTTTCGACAATGATTCAAATGATTTTTTGCTATTTGTCATCGTAAAGCTGTGAGGTTGGTACCACTACATGCAGAATTGAAATCTGTCAGTTTCAGTCTAATTTAGAGTGTTATAAGTTGAATAACACACGAGATATGAATAAAAAAATGTTATAATAGACGTCATTTTGAAATTTTCAAATATATTTTTCTTAATTTTATTACGGTTTTATACGAGTACAATATAATCCCCTACACCAAATTTCATCTTAATATTTGTGGCCTCTACAGTGCTTACGTACAGATGATAACAACGGCTGTTGGACAGCATGTCGATAATCACTCTTTCAGTTTCCTGAGGTCATGAAACAAGGTCGATTTTTAATTAATATTACCAAACTCATATTATACGTCGTATAATGGGTAAGTAAACAGATAATAAAAAATTGATAAAAAATGAAAAATAGAGGTTTAACCCAACACTGCATGAACAAAGTTGCAGATCCAGCTCTGTACCTAGAGATTACCACACTTGTACCGTGAAGCTTTGAAGATAAAACTCAAAAATTTGTTATAGTTTTCTAAACCCTAAAAGGCAAGATATAAGGCACATTAATGATTATTTTAAAAAAAACACTGGATATAAGGCGCATTAAGGGTTAATGATTATTAAAAACAAAAACGCTGGATATACTGCGTATTCATGATTATTTAAGAAAAAACGCTGGATATACGGCGCATTAATGATTATTAAAAACAAAAACGCTGGATATACGGTGCATTAATGAATACTAATATCAAAAACGCCGGATATACGGCACAATAATGAATATTAAAAACATAAACGCTGGATATACGGTGCATTAATGATTATTAAAAACATAAACGCTAGATATACGGCGCATTAATGATTATTAAAAACATAAACGCTGGATATACGGTGCATTATTGAATATTAAAAACAAAAACGCTGGATATACGGTGCATTAATGATTATTAAAAACAAAAACGCTGTATATACGGCGCATTAATGATTATTAAAAACAAAAACGCTGGATATACGGCGCATTAATTAATGATTATTAAAAACAAAAACGCTTGATATATGGAGCGATTGGTGTTGTTTAAAAATATCGAGTATTCGTTTGTTACAAATCTAGTAATATGGTATCAATCGTTCACACTGTCCGATTACAATAAATAAAATAAAACACTTTATGTAAAATTATTTGATATTCTATAGTATCATTAAAAACAACCTTTTTGTTATTGAATCATGCGCGTTGTTGGGTCATGGGACATTCTATAATTCCAACTTGTTTAAAAGACAATTCCACAAACAAATTAAAATTAATATTTTTTTCTCCTTAGTTAAGAAAATTAAAGAAAGTGAAAGACCAAAAATAAAAATAAAAATTATTAAAATTAAGGTTTAGGCCTAGCCTCAAATATATATAATATATATTTTTTAAAATTTGGAATTTCATGTTCCTTTACATACATTCAATTATATGTATTTAGAGCAATTTAATTAAAAAATCTCCGGATCATTAATTTCTTCTTTGTTTGTTTTAATTGCCAGGTATACATTCGGAGCAATAAACCTTCTCCAGGTCGTCCATCTTGAGTTAATGAGTGTAATTAAAAACACTGCTTTCACTTGGTCAAACAGTCGGACTGGAATATCGGTCAAAATGAAAAATGCTATCAGATATCACCTAACGTAACATTGATATAGCATTTCCTGACAAACAGAAATGGTCCGCCTACTTCTTCGACTGTTTAATCGTATAGATTTATTTCACCGAAAATAATTACACTTTCGGTTCTACTCCTGAGGCTCTTTTATTGTGTTCCAATTTATCTATCAGTTTATCGATTCGTAGTCATCGATTCGGGCAATATCGATGAATTTCTATTCTCAAACATAAGATTGTTTGATTAGGAATTGAACTACCACTATATTTAATATTAATATGAATAACCTAACACCATTTATCATCTCAAAACATCAATTAATTTCATTATTATTATGTAAATATTTTTTAAAAAACAATATGAGAATAAATTACTAATATTAATCAAAATTCTGAATTAGTTTCATTACCATCAATTAATCTAATAAAAATACCGAAATAATAAATACAACAATGAGGGAAGATAGAACCAATTGTTGTTCTATCAATAGTCAATACTTAGAATCAATTTTAAAGTTGAAGATATGGCGTTCAAATCCTATTATAATATTCCCAGTTTGGTAAATATTTAAAAAGACTCAAACAATATTTTTTGATTGAACTTGTATTTACCCCTATTTTACAATGTTTAACAAATATATATATTATGTTTAGGTTTCCTAAACTTTATAATTTATTATTATTTGTCACTTTTCATTTTTCGTTTTATTAAAATATTTTTGGATTACTGAAAATATATAAAAAATTGCATTTTAACTTAAATTGTTTACCTTAGTTTTAAAAAAGGGGAACGTTTATTCTTCCTAAGTCTGTGGAAAATACAACGGATTTTATAGAATTTTTTTTAAAATTATAGGTTTATATGAACGAAAAAGTAGACTACAACAATTAAAATTAATAAGGATATTAATATATGTTTTACCCTTAATGTAAAATCCATGAATTCTATAGAATACCAAGTCATTCTATACATTGCCTAAGAATTTTTGGCAATGTATGAAATAAAGTTATATTGTTATTCCTATACTTATTTTGCTTAGGTACTGTGTATAACGCCAAGACATTTTGTAAAATATCAACTTTTTTTCACGCAAATTATTAAATGAACAGTTTTCTCAGAATATTTTAATTTACAATATAAAAGGTATGAAATTGAGAAAATAGTATATGTGTGTATTCATTGTAACCTAACCTAACTTGAAAGTCATAAAAAATCGGTATTCCATACTTTCCCTGAAGTACAGCTGGCATTCTATAGACAAAGTATGAAATATGCTTGATTTCATACTTTGCCTGCCAACTTTTGCAATTTTTATAATGCCTAAACATTTTATAGAATGCCTGATTTAAGAAATTGCCTATAATATATATAATATCTGCATTTTTGAGTATACGATGAACCGATTTTCATGAAATTCGTGTCCAACAAGAGGATTACCATGAGGATATAAAATGGAGTTATATCCGATAGCCTCATAGTCTTTCAAGTTATATCCTAGAGCCTCATAGTCCTTCAGTATTTATTTCACAGTTGTTTTAGTTTTTAATAAAAATTTTGAAAATTGTCATTAAATCTGATGACTAAACCGATATCAACGGCATTTATGTTATGACCGTCTAAGAGATCGGCGAAAAATGAGAAAAACGACAAAAGGTTTAACATCCCCACCTATAGCATAATGATTATACCCTATTAGGTTTTTTTAGTCCATAGATAAAGTGATTGGTTAATAAATCCTCTAGTATACAAATCGTATTTTTCAAATAACCAAGTTTACAACAAAATCAACATTAATTGCCTTAAAAAAACAGGATTTTTTTTCGCTCATGAGATTATTATATTGAGTATGGGACTTCCAACCCCAATGTATCTAACTGGATTTACACCCTTTTCCTGTCGTCTTGGGTTAGATTCCTCTCTTTCATATTTTCTATCACGTCTCTCATGACCAACTTTTGTTCTCTTTCGAACTTACGGTTATAGAATATTCTAGGGCTAGGAGTCTTTCTCTATTTTTTTTTTTTTTTTACATGACGATGATGACCAAGAACAACAAGAAAAGAACAATGATATAGAAGGAGTTTTTGAATCTATCTGTTTTGATTTCTAATAATTACATATATTGAAGGATATGTCTGTGTCAAGGGCGATGTTAGGACAAAGAGCTCCTGCAATCTACCTAACCCAAACTGTACATTTATAAATATTATCAATTCAATCACTAACAATGTAATTACGTTACGTATTATGTAATTAGTATTATAACAATGCAATCTAGTTTAATTGTAAGTTTAATTATCGGTAACTTTATGCCAGCAAGTAATAATCAATTTTCTTTATAACCTTTATCATAATGAATGCATCAAAACCATACGCCACGCTTATGAGTAACAGGAAGTAGTGCGTACAATACGGCCAACCAAATCGCGGAAGTAATATACGATTGTAATATGTTTTACATATTATGTTACTCCCAGCGCTCTGGGTGGTGAATAATACAAACGATGACCAACAGGTGAAGGAAACCGTTCATTCCTCATGTTTGCATTACACGCAATCTTTACATTTATTACTTCTTTTGCACACAGATCGTCAGTGATGGAATTGCACTGTGAATATATTTTATCTCTAGAGACTGGAGTTTTTACTTCTTTGTTTTCATTGCCTCATTATATGAAATTGTAAAAGCGTTTCTCATCGTGTGGGTAACGGTATTTTCTCCAAGGCGTTTTTGTCATTTATTACTGCTGTCAGATATTTGTGAAATAATTATGTGGAGGAGGGGACCTGAAGGTCCTAACTTTACCCCAAAATAATGTTATTAACTTCACTCCAACTCGCTACTATTAAAAAATTGTGTGTGCATGCCATCGTGGTACTCACCCAACCCCTAATATTCAGAATAATACGAGCAGATCCTTTAAATGTAATGAGGAAAAGTTGGTTTCTTATTAGGTCTTCTAGTAGGATATGTAAAATTGTATTGGTAGATTGATTTGTCTTATCTAGTAGGGTAATTTTGTTAAAATCGTTTGTTACACATATTTTCTGAACCTCATAACAGTGTATATCCTAACTTTCCTGATGTCCGTTAGGTCCTAACAAGACTCGTAAATGTGAATGCAGTAAAAATCTCCACTCGCTTCGCTCGTGTCATTGTGTCGGTCCTGATGGTCATCGTAGGTTTATATATGAGAAGGATTTTCCACTCGTCACTTTCATTTTGTGATTCAACCCTGCCGTATCTCGTTACTATACAAATATCGCATTTTCTTAGTAGATGCGTTTGAAATTATATTTTTGACAATAACTTTGCAATTTATTAACACAGAGAGGTGAGGTTAGTACCTACCATTACATGGAGAATTGAAATTTAAATTTTTCTATCTAATGCGACACAGTTAAAAAAAAAGCAGTTATGAATAAATAACTATTTAAAATTGGAACCATTTAGACATTTTTAAAACGATTTTTTTTAACACTTCCCTATCTTTCCATACGAGCACACATTTTTATAGAGTTCTTTAAATTAAACTCACGTTCTTATCTTAATTTTCGTGGCTGCTATCACAGATGACAACGAAGACTATCGGCAGTCGAAAATAACTGTTTTGTTCTCTTAAGGTTAGGAAACGTTTATTCAGTGTGTTATAAGTTGAATAACACACGATACAGGATCCTTAGTTTAAAATGGCCAACATTTTGAATTCTATTTTTTCTGAATTTTAAACAAGGGTATAAAAAGAAGGTTGGTTTCATACCAAAATTTCAATAACTCGGTTATCTTTTGATCTACATAACAAAAAAGGAAAGAAAAATCATTTTATTTTAGTTAAAAGAGGAAATATTTGGTTTTTTAACATTTTCAAAGTCAGCCAATTAGAATATATACAAAATAAAGTCTTGGTTTTCTGGTAAAAAATCAGTCATTTTGCACTTTATTTTCAACAAAATTGACCAAAGGAAGCCTTGTCCTATCTCGCTTCGTTTCCATTTTTTTTCCATATTTTAAGGAAAACGTGACTTTTTGGATAAAAATTATATATTTTCACTTTATTTTTCTTCTACGATGTAAATTGACCCAATTTAAAAAAAAAATAAAGTACATTTAATTTTCTATAAGACAGAACCAACAAAGTTTGTTAAAAGTGTTAATATAAGTTACATTATTCACAAGCCCCCAAAAGGTGATGATTTGAAAACTTTGTTAAAGTTCAAATTTGTTTTACTAACAAACTACTACATCTGTAGGTGTTCAAATTTAACTAGAGTATTCCAACGGTATAAGATAATTGCTAATTTAATTTTTCGTTCATAGAATTATTGCCTCCAGATTCTCAAAAGAAGTGAATAATTATGAAGGTATTTTAGATTTGGTTCTCTATTTGACACTCAACAATGGTCAATTATAATATTCTTTTCAGTTATTTTTTTAATAAACTTATACTCCGCAATGAAAGTAGGTTGGTAATAAATCTCTATATAAGAAAGAAAATGTGAACATTATAATAATTAACCATTATCAAGGTTTGTGATCTGGAAAAATAATAATATGATTAGCGAGCAGGTATAGGACTAAAGAAGTGTAAATTCAGTACAATATTTGGTATACAGTATATGTTTCTTTTGTTAAGACAAAGATAAACATTTTTATTGTTTAGTACGTAATTCACCCAGTCAAAATGTTCGATTATTATTCCAGTGTTTTTCCCTGGTCCCAGCCGCGGTGTGTTTGTAATAATAGATCGAAAACTCTAAAAACCCCTTACTTGTCATATCATTATTAATTTAACAGATATCCGTTTTTTTAATGGTTATTTGTCAAAATGTTCACTTTTTTTTCTTTACTTTTTTTTGTACTTTAACAAAGATTTCAAAACATCCCTTTTGTTATGTTTGGGTAAATATTGTCAGTTAAAAAAAAAAAAAAAAAAACGATGTTGGTTCCGTCTTATAGAAAATGTTATTTAGTTTTTGAAACTGGGGTCACGTTAATTGGAAGGTGAAAATCAAAGTAAGGAAATATAATTTTTCTAAAAAGACGTGGGAAAAATTATATCTCGGAAACGAAGATATATAGGACGGGACTTATTGGTAAAGTTTGTTGCAAAATGAAGTGTACTGTCACCCAGATTTTCTTTACATATTGTTCAACTTTCAACTTGTATATTTTCAAAAAATTAATATGTTTTATAACAACACAAAATGAACAACAAACGGAAAACTAATCGTCTACATAAACTTTTCTCAATATTTTAAACTCTATAATCAATTCCCAAAATATTTCCGGAAAATTTTAAACATCCTGTAAATATAAGGAAGTTGACAATATTACATTGAAGTGGATCATAAAACATCTCACGTCTATAAACTAAATGAGATAAACATTAAATAAAACATATTTTCTAACCGTTTATCCCGGTCCAACACTTTTCATCTCTGGAAAACACTTTACAAAGACATTAGAAGCTGTCATCGATACAACTCCGCGAGGTTGGGTGAGTGTCCGCGTTTACCCGCGGCTACAAACTCAACAGGCATTAACCGACCGTAATAAGGAGCAATTATATTCAACGTCGTTATTGAAACCACTTGTAACGATTTCCGGATTATAAATGTTGCCTCTATTTAGTTCTAGAGGATGATTTATGATCCTGTAATATAATCTGGGATACACAAAGCTTATCCTGTGAAGTTGGTGTTTAGTTCCTTAGATTAGAGTGAAAGTTAAAAGAATTATTGATGCTGTGTTATTTTTTAATAGAAATGGAAAATTGAGAACGTTTAGTTTTTTTTATATATATATACGGACTACGTCCCGCGGGATTTTGTATTTTTTCAATATACAATTAACAAACTGTGCAAATTTATCACAAAAATAATTTTATATTCCATATTAAAAAATTAAAGGGGAAACACATTTTAATTTTATGATTTAGAGGTCGTTGCAAAATTGTGTTTTCAAACATCAGGAGGTGGTATCCCACATTAAAAATTAGACTAAATTCTTATAAATATATGCCCGGAATTGCTTCGATTCCCTGATATCCATCATTTTCGTTTTTTCCCGCAAAATATTTTTTATCTCAAGAACGATTAGAGGGATTGAATTAAAACTTGGCAATAAAGTATATATGGCATTTTTAATTGGTAATATAGTATTTTGAAAAATAACCACCATAATCCAATAACCCATTTCAAAAGGCGGTTGCTCAATTTTGAAAAACATTTTAAGGTTGATTTTTTATTTTTTTTAAATAGTTCTCATGCCAAGCTCATGTCAAATTGTTCTGGAGGAAAAAAAGGATTTTGTAATAAAACAAAATAGTGGATATCTGAGAAACTAGCCAATTTCGGTTGTATTAATAGGAACTTTTTCTTAGTTTTGATATGGGATAAACTTAGTATATGATAAACCACCTTCTGAAGTTTGGGAACACAATTTTGAAACACTCTGTATACATTGTATAGAGAGAGTTATTTTATGCATCAAAAATATCTCAAATTTTTTGCGGATATGTCAGTTTCCAAATTATTGTTATGTGTTATATTGGTCGCCATAATGTTATTTTTGGTTTTTTAAATTTCTTTCATTAATTTTATTTTTTTAATTGTTAACTGTTATTTCTTATTATTGTTTATTTAGTTATTTTGTTTAAGTGTTAATCAGTGAACGGTACGAAGAACTGTGCTGAGAAAGTGGTATTGTTTTATGAACTGGACTGTAATTTTTGTAGTTGCATTTTGTTTATTTTAAACAATATATATATATATATATATATATATATATATATACCTAACCTAACCTAATCTAGCTTGGACGGACACAGTCAGCCACATACCGCTTTGAAGAGTAGTCAATAGTTCTTCATAGAGACGTTTCCTGTTCCTCCTTAGAGGTGACTGCTATTGGTATAAACTCCTGCAATGCTGGTTCCAACAGGCGAGGACTTCCAAGATAAGTCCACCTGGTGAGGACGTTCAAGGAAAGATTTAGCAAGATCGCAATGAAGATTAAGCTGATAAGAAAGGTACAATCACTTATTGTCCATTATCGCCTACACAAGCATAATTACGAGACCCATTTCATCGTGTAACGTACTTTATGAACTCCACCCTTCCAAAACGAAACCTTCAAGGCCGTAACAACTAACTGTACCCAATTAAGTCCGTCATAAAAGAGATAGTTGTAAGGTAGACCTGGTCGCATTAATTTATTCACGATTATTACACAATCAATGGAACTATTATATTACTTGGTTGTACAGATTTGGCATTGACCTGGAAGACATTGACTTGTACGATTTTCACTTACTTTCACTCGATTCACTTGTATGCGATAACATTGTCTATTGTTTTCTTGTCGGTCTGTTGTTGGCTTTATTGTGCAAGACGTTTGGAATTATTTCTTTCACTTATTTAAGTGAATTTTAATCAGATTTGATGTAAAATGTTTATCCGCAGCCTTTCCCTACGTGTTTTTCTTTTGTGTAATCACTCTCTCCTGTGATAATGTGTGTATTGTGTGTTTAAACATAAATTTAAATACGATTTTAAACTAATGTATGAAATAGTCGGCTTGCAATTGAAATTCTAATTTGATAATCTAATTTTGTGTAACCTTTCGATTTAAAGTCTCGAAGTTGAAATATGTGCAGATCAAAAAGCTGAATAATGAGTTATTATAGTCTGTTATTAGGGGACCTATCTACAGAACTACAGAACAATTTTTTTTAAACATATACATATCTACGAGGTCCTCTAGACCCTAGCCGACGTCAAAAAATTAGTGACACACAATTACGAGGTTCGGACAACCTGTGTAAGAACTTTTGTAAACAAACTTACCTTACTATTTGACCTATCAATACAATTTAACATTTCCTACAAGAAACCAACTTTACATTTTGAAGATCTGCTTGTATTATCAAGCTGGGTACAAACCACGATGACTACATCGAGATATTTTTTATAGCGTGAGACGAAATGTAAAATAACAGAAAAGTAAAAGGGTAATATTAAAATTTTTATTTTCTTTGCTTGTCATTACAACAGTTAACCACAACGACAAGTTTTAAACCTAAATACTATCATATTTCGATGTACTCTCAAGTACACTGAACTTCCCAACATCCAATATGGGTAAAACCAGTTTATTCAATTTGGTTTTAAAACCCACTCCATACATACTGATGGGCACACAATAAAAACGTATGTGTTTTGATCGTAAAACCTATATTATAACACAAATTTCTGTCTATATGGGAAAAATATTCAAATTTGTAAAGCTTAAACATAAATTGTCCATTACATATAGTAAATATACAGTAAACTGATGATAAACACGTAAAGAAATAAATAAAATTAATAGATATCACAGCCTCAATATTTTCTAAGACGTTATTAAAATTGTTTATAGGTTATCGGATTTTAAGAAATAATTATATTTGTCATACGGTCGAGATTCGCATACCGCGCAAGTTTCATTTAAATTGGTCTTGTAAGCTAAGTTTAAATAAGTATGTTTCTTTTATACTGCTTTTCTGTCTACTTGCAGTCATATTTTCAAATTGTGTTTACCACGTTTAATCAAACCTGATACTCGTGATAAACACTTAGACCTTCATACACTCAGTGCGTGTCTGAACACAGTATTTCCTTAACTAATATTGTTAAAAACTTCTGTTCTTTAGTAGGAATATCTTTAACTGAAAGTTAAAGGTTGGATTAAGTAGGTACTAAAACGTTTTTTGCTCCCTTTTGACAATTTTGTTTTTAATTTGGTCATAATGACCAAAACTTTAGATTGTTTCAAAATTTCCTTTATTAAATTAAATAAACTTGCTGTAATATACCCGCTAAGAGGATCTAATAAAAAGTCCATACATGTCATTACGGCAATCAAATGAATCATTAACGCATTTCAGTAACAGAATATCTGGAAATCTGTTAAAACTATATCAATTACATTTTGTAAAAAGTAGATTTTTAACTCAATATTATGTAGAAGAATATTACGACTTGTAATTCGCACAAGGTTATTGATTCGCTGTTGGACAGAGTTTAATCAAAATCGATAACAGACGATTTTGAGAAAATACAATTTTACGTGTATATACGTGTGTTGTGCTGTTAGTAAAATAGCTGGTTGGTATGGCGTTCTCATTTGTTTCATGACAAGTCCGGGTCCAATCCTGATGGTTGCTCAAAATGTTACGGTGTTGATCTTATATCGTGTGATTTAAAGTAGAGAGCTACGATTAGTAGCGAAATCTGGTTGAGAAGGATTGAATTAAAGCTACGGGGAACTCGATTTGCTGACCACATTCATGTGCGTAGTTAAAACCAAATACTATTGCCATAATAATCGAGTAACCATTTAGATTAGTATCTAATTCTCAATCCTTGTGTGCTCAAAAAGTTATGGTGTTGGGCTTGTATATTGAGCAAAGTGGAGAGCTTTGATTCGTAGAGAATTTGGTTGAGAAGGATGGCATTTCGGGGACGGGAAATCCTTACACTGATATCTATTACACGACTAAAAGTCCGCATAGTGAGGGTTTTAAAGCTGTTGTGCCATAGGAATATGTATACTAATGATGAGCTACATTTGCTCCCTGGAGCTCACTGTATTGAATATGGGCGTGACAATTCCGATCGACTCTAACTGCATCTACATATTATTTCATATAGTCTTGGGTTAGATCATTTTCTTCCATCTTTCTACCAGGGTCTCTATTGACCAAATCTTGGTCTCTTCCGACCATAACGTTATTCATTATGTTCTATTTTTCCTATTTTATAAGACAATGATATAAAAAAAGAAGAAGCCATAATTCTATAAGTCAATTTTGAACAAAATCAGTTAGATGGTTTCTATACTAAAAACGACCATGAGAAACATTTTCTTAAACGAAAGACCTAAAACATGTATCCATGAAAATCTCAACCTATCCTTCGCAACACCTCTAAATTCAAGAAATAAATAATTATAGATTTCCCATTTAAAACGAAAATTAGAACCAATTTATTACCAATCATGTTTCCTAGTTGTAACCGCATCAATGAATATCAGACACCTGTAAATATTGGCGCAAGTATTGCGAAACTAAACTGGCACAATAGAGCTAATCTGTGAGAACCCATCAATGGCTATTAACTATTAAGTAAGTCTTTATAGTGTCTGACATCAGGTGAAGAAACTGGTTAACGCACGATTAAAGACGATAGAGGGGATTATCGCACTCCCGAGATCCGTTAGTCGGTTTGGTTGCCGTTCATTTCACTTTCGTTCCTCTCCGGCCACAAACATTTAACGATGGCGCCTGGTTCATGTTTATTAGTGGTGATACTATCGTAGTTTCCTTGTACACGTGATGGAAACATCTCCTTGTAATGTGTAATAGAAAATAAATTAATACTAATAGCGTAGTGGATTTGTCTATTTTTAGGTGCTCTATTGCATAACAAAATACCGTCTTATTTCAAAGTCTGTAGGCATTACAATTTAAAATAGGTTGTTTATGTAAAAAGATTATAATTTAAAATACCCACTTATTATAAAGTCGATAACTAAAGTGCCGATTTAAACAAAACTGGAACCGATAGAAATATTACACAGGTGATTTAATGTGATTTTGAGCAAAGCAGTTAGTAAATGTTAAAATGATAGCCGCTCCAATTGGTTTAACTTTCTCATACACCCGATTCAAGCAGACATAAAAATATCTAGAAAAATAAGCATATAATGAAAAAAAGTTCAAAATGAAAAATTAATATTCTTGAGGAGGCCATTAACTCGTGCTAAATATAAACCGTACGAGCTTCCATTTTAAGGAGGGAAGCGGGTAACGTTGAAATATGAAATAGGAACCCCCATTTTTTTATTACAAATTCAGATTCCGCTGGAAAAAAATAAGTGAGTTTTATTGAAAACATTTCGATTCGTAGTCCAGTTGACATGGACGTGGTAGTTTTTTATTCTCATCGGCGTCTTGATTTCCGTGAGTCCCCTCGCCTCCCACCATAGTGGTAGCCTACTTGTTCGTAAAGAGTCTCTTTGCCTCTCACTATTTAATTACAGTAAATGTTCGAAATGTTGACCTTGCAATTCGATGCACTTATTGGTTCGCTCTTCGAATGTTTATACACAGCTTGAAAGTGTATCTGCTGGAATTTGAGCACAAGTATTACTGATTCGTTTTATCATGTCTTCACGAGTTGTTGGCACTCGTTGATAAACCTTATCTATTAGGAAACCACACAAAAATATATCTGGAGATATCAAATCTGGCGAATTGGCAGGACAATTAACTGGGTTACCTCTCTAGATCAACGAATCATTGAAATTGCGGAAATTGAATTTCTAGGAAAGATATCCCTACTACCATGCTCCGGAAATAGTATTTTTTTTTAAACTTTTTTTTTCATTGTTGCATTATTTTGTAATAAAAAAAGTGGGTTTTCCTTGAAAAAAGAAATTAATTTTTTTTTCGTCTATTGAGCGCCATCTATCACGAATCAAAAAAGTCTGAGACAAAACTTATATATCTTGTAGCGTGAGTCCGAAATTGGAATAAGAAATCAGGGTTCTTATTTAATATTTCACAGTTACCCGCTTCCATCTCAAAAAGAAGGGCGGCGTCGGTTTAATTTTATCACGAGTGAATGACCTCAATAATACAATCTTTTGATCTGAATAATTTTTTGGTAAGGTGCTTATAATTCGACATATTTCGTTGTTTTCACAAACACATATCGACCACACTTTATACATAATTACGTGACGCCTCAAAAAATCAGATATATTCGCTGTGAAGTTCTTGGAATGATCTCTTTCTGTCTTATGCGCACTACTTTAAGCTAAAATTTTTACTATTTTTCGGGACGTTATGCCCCCTCTTTTTGGTAAGATAAAATTTATCGTAAGAAAAAAACAAAAATGACAATTGTCTCAAAATCAGCTATAAACGATTTTGATTAAATTTTACTCACGTGTAGCTTCTAAGGACCAAAACAAAACAAATTGTTCTCCATCTCTCAACAAATTTGGTTTCGTGAGTTATCGGTAGAAAACCAAAAAAAAAAACTCTCTTGGACTGTTATAAAATACACAATTTCTCAAAATCGACTCTACCAGTGAAATGTGAAAATTAATAACCTAAATGCGTGTGTAAACTTAATAATATCAAAATAGACGGTGCCCATTGTTTTTTCATTGACAACTACCAAACTGACGTTTTTGGTTACAATTAATTTTAGTTTGGGAATAGTTGAACTAAAAACTTTGTACATTGTTTTGCACCCTTTATTTTGTTTCTATACGTTATAGAAGAATACGTAATAAATAATTTTATTCAGCTTTGAAATTCAACGATGCTAATATCACCTTCATATAGAAAAGTTAGGGTTAAAAAAACACATACTGGTAACGTTACAAGTTATCCGGATACAAATTATTTATTGTTATCACTGAAGTTTCAATAAGGTAATACTACAAATGCCTCACCCTTTAAAAATTGTTATTCTGTAATACCTGGAAGTTATTTCGTTAGTTAAAGGTATTTTTCCACTTCATCTACTAAGGAATTTCTAGATCTAGTACTAACGTGTTTACATCAGTGTAGACCATTTGCTACTTTGAAACGCCACATTAAAGTTCGACCACAATCGACGGACGGAATTCCGCCACGTCCTGGGGCATCGTTAGCCACCACTAAGAACAGTTCATTGTTCCTCTACTATTAAGATCTTCTAGTGACTCATAAAGGTGGTTTGAGATTTGAACTATTTATAATTGAAGTTAAATATTTTAGAAATATTTAATGGTTTTGATAAACGAAATTGAAACAATTATTTTACGTAATTTAGAAAAAGTTATATCCATTTTGAGGTAGCTTTAAGTGCCGTTTGAAATGATGGTTGTCTGTTTGGTTATCTACCGTGTGTTTTCAGTCGTATGAGCGGTGGTTCTAGAAGCTTCTAGGACCTATTTTAATCAAATTAGGCATGTGGAACATTTCTGCCCGTATCTCAAAAAATGTTTTTCATTTCTTCTATAGGTCAAAATTTGGCAGCAGCTGTCATTAAAAAATATATAATTATGATTTACCATAAACTGTAAACCGATATTTTGCTACGTGTAGCTTTTAAGAATCCAAACAAATGTCGCCATCTCTCTCTCAACAAAAATGCCGTTCTATGAGTTGCCTATAAAAACCAAAAAGCAAGAAGTCGGTCATGGGACTGTTACAAGACAAGTAATTTCTCAAAATTGGTTGCACCGGTTTCGTTCAAATTTCCGTGAAATGTGAGAATTAATGACCCAAACAGTGTGCACAATCAGAATAATATTACAGTACACATAAAATAGGCAAAAAAAGAACTTTGACTTCTAGCAATAAAAGCTAATTTTGATTCAACACGATTTTCACCAAGGACGGTATACAAGATTCACCCTTTATTAAACATTTCGAAACGGAACATTGGAATCATTATTTTTGCTGTAGTAAAAACATAATTATTTTTTCATCAATAATTTATAATTATATGCTACAACTTATTTAAAAAATAAAAATATCACGTTTTTCATTAAAATACTTTGCATTTATAAATTTTTACATAACATTTTCAGGATATCCTTATTAGCATATTTTAAATGGTTGTTTTTAAGCAGTTTTGTAGATAACAGAATGTCTTATAACTACGTTTTACAAGCATATGTGCAACATTTTGAATATCTAAATCCGTTCAACAGATATAGGTTTTTTTTTTAAAGAAAATTACTAAACCCTAAAAAAGGATTTCCGAACATTTATTTAGAATTTTGTCTTTGTTTAGACCATCTGAATTAAAAATAAAGTATTACCATTTCACAACAACTTGGACTTTTCTGTCTTTTCTGCAAAATTTTGATGAATACAAATCTTAAGACATACAATAAAAATATAACTATGTTTTTTTATTAGAAACACACTATACGGTATTTTACTGTTAATCTTTTCGTTATATTAGTGTTCAAATATAGAAATTAGGAGTCTAAAACCTTGCTATGGATATACGTTATTTTTATAAAATATTCAAACAGATTCGATTAAAAACGAAAATATGCTGGTGGGCGTTCTTTGATTATTCAGACGATTTGTTGTGTCGAAAATATATGTTTTAGTTATACTCTCGATTGTTAAATAAAATTAACATTTTCTGTAATGGTTTCGCCATAAATGTATGTGAAAAAAGTAATACATGCTTCAAATTATATTATTTTGTTTATTTAACCGTTGCAGAGATTGTAATATTTGTCCAGTTTTCAAGAAAAAAACTCATATAACCATGCTAATCATTGTAACTCTTTCAAACGATCGATAAACTAATCCAGAGAGAGTGAAGACTACAAACAAATAGAATAACATCAAGGCAACAATTCATCATCTAATATTCTATTGCTAACCTCGCACCAAGTTAACCTCCATAGATCAGGTCGCTCACGAAGCAGCTAAGTAAAGAAGATACATTATCCTCAGCCACGATCTATATTATCTTTAATTATTATGATTAAATCAAGTTAACAGTTTATTTTAATTTATGTAAACACGCAGCTGGGAAAGGCTTTACTGTAAATTGATTAATAGTTGTAATTTATTTTTTTTACAGTGCAATGTAAGTTGTTAACGGAATTTCCATTAATTAAGACATCGTGCTTGCTAACATATTAAATGGTTTTTAAATTCGATTTGAATGGATGTAAAATAATTTATTTATGAGCGGCTTTTAAATAACAACTTAACAGTAATAATTAAAACAACAGCAGAGAGATTTCTAAGACATCAAAACCCGAATGAATTGAGAAAGGAATGTTAAAATTATAGAAAGAAAGCAAGAATCGTAATTTACCGTTTTCAAAAAACAAATTGAAATAGTAAGGAAACGTGAATAGAATATCAAGGGAAAGTATCCTAAGAAATATTTTAGAGGCACGACCAATCGAGAAAATAAGTAGAGAATGACAATAACAATTGATGAAAAAAAGAGGGATGACCTAAAGAAAAATGAAGCTACTAATGGTTGACAGAAAGGGATGGGAAACGAATTATTGAGGCCCCGACGTCACTGGTATGAAAAAGGAAACAAATAAAAAATATAACCTTGGCTAGTTTATAGGATTAGAAAAAAATATCAATTAAATAATTATATTATTTACACAACACGATTTTTACCTTTACGATTTCTTCAATACCTTTAAAACTTAACATAACTTTAAATAGGAATTAATGTGAAATAAAGTAAAATAAAAGCAGTTTTCTAATCGTTTACACTTCCAACGAATTTGACCAACCACTACGACCCACTTAGTGGTAAGGGTAAATTTTATTTTTCTGTTCATACAAAGTATTTTAGGGTTAATAATATGTCGATAGGTACTGCATAATATTTACTGTCATGTAGATCCCAATGATGGTAAAGCAAAAATCAAGCCCATCATAATGCTTTTTAATTTTTATTATTTTTCTCTTGAAATGTTGTTTTGTTGAAGTGTGCGGTTGCAGGAATTATTGATTGTAATTTCTTGATCTATGAATATTGCCGTGTCACTTTGCACTCTAAGCATTGAAGAAATTTTATAAGATTGATTTATTGAATATAATAAAACATCTAAGAGTTTATATGTATTTTCACAGAACAGCTAGTGTAGAATCTACGAGAACATGTAAAAGCTAAATTTGTGTAATGACGATTTGAGTATATTTATGAGTAAGACGAGTACAGCAATCAGCGGCTACACTCGTTACAGCAAAAGGAATATCATGTCGGGACATTACCTGCATCTCAAATAATTTTATTTAAAATCGCACCTATAAATATCACAAGTCTAAAAACCGATTCACTTGTACAAACTTAACCTTGGCAACAACAAACAATTAAAGTCAGAAGTTTAACACGGTGCAAATATTAGAACGGGACGTTTATTAATGGTCATACTTACTGACTAAAGAATCGCAAATGTTTCGACCTACGAACCGTTTGTTATTTGTTGGTCTCGTATCTCATCTGGCTGTCGTAGATTTATGACCTTACGCCTCCAAAAATAAATTCAAATCGTGGAGTAATTGGATTGCGTCATCCAAATTAGTGCAAAATAGCTGTTAATGTCCGACTGCAGGACATCACGACTTCATTTCGTGACCTTGGGTTTTATCTCAGCTCTAAAACAAAGTAATTATTTTACACAAAGTATTGAGTGTGTAAATCATCTTGACTGAATAGTCGATATTAAGTTTCAGTTAGTAGATTTCAAACTTTAACCAAATACGGTTGCATTTAGAGCACTCATCGCTATCATCATTTACCAGCTCAGGTTTCTTGAGGGTGTGTCAATAGCACATAGCATTTCCTGCTGCCGTTGTATAATATTTCTTTGCCAACGTCTTCTCACCTCTTTTATCCTCGCCTGATTTTATCGTTTTTCGTGTTTCTTCTTGGAACTTTATTTTTGATTTCTCTGTTAAAGTACTTCCTTACTGTTCTGGTATTATCCAGTCTCATCTTGTTGTACAACTATGTTCTTACGATATCAGTGACAGACCACGTGGTCTCCTGATTACTAAGTTTCTTATCATTTCTTTCCTAATCTTCTGAATCACATTTTTTATGATTTTCATTGGTTTAGGCGTGCGCCTTATTTCGCTGCAGTTTGGACTATAGTAACCAGTAAAATGTTTGCCGATTTTAACCCAATTGACGGCGTTAATTGTTCTCCTGTCTTCATTAATCTTCAAAGTAAAGACGTAAGTAAAAAATAAATCATAAGGAAAATATTTCAGTAATATTGATTCTAAATTGAACGGTTGACGTGACACTCTTGGAATAATAGAACACTGTATTCTAATTATTAAATTTTACAAATCATTGAATTTTCATTGAATTTGTAAAACTCAATTTAGAAAATTCTCTATTTCAAAATGCTTTCAAAATGAAGTGAGCCCTATGGTAAATTACACGATGAAGATAGGTCTGTGAGACCTTAACATCACGAGAGGAAAATCTGACACAGAGATTGGAAAGAATAACTCTGAAGAGGACGTATGAAGGCGTGTGTGAAATATGTGACTAAATAAGGGGCTGGAGAGGTTTTAGAAGCTAGAAATATTCATAAGACGGGCGAGCTTGTCACTTAAAAGCTGTAATTATATTTTTGCAAAGAGTGCTGGAACGCCTGAGAAACATAGAAACTCCTAACCTGTGTTAACCTGTGTTAAAAACCTAACCTAACCTAACCTAACCTAACCTGACCTAACCTAACCTAACCTAACCTAACCTGTCCCAGACATAGAAACGGAGGGTGAAGGTACAGTATAACATATATTTACTTGTCACGTCAAAGAACTAACTGTATAAGAATACATATAACTGATGATGATGCAATGGACTATTCATGTTGTGTGACTGAACAACAGGAGTACAACAAATAGAGTCGTTATAATAAGTATATAAAGTAATATACCAAAAGGAAGTCCAAGGGGTAGATGAGAGGAAGCTGATACTACGGATGCTCGAGAGGTACGAGGAGTTAATATATATATATATATATATATATATATATATATATATATATATATATATATATGGAGAGACAAGATAAAGGTGGACAGAACCCGATTTTGGGCTGTAGCACCAAGGGCAAGGAGTGACTTACAAAGAATGCCACAGGTCAGGTTAGAAAAGACGTTATGTTAGAACAGGTCAGGAGGTGGCCTGTCAAAGGTTGGTTGGATTACTTTGAGGAAGACGTCTAAAAGATTGAAGTTCGGAAATAAATTCGAGTAGGAGGAAGCAAGAGTGAAGGAGATTGTCTGGGAGGCCAAGATCTTTCACAGCGTTTAATCCAAAGGATGTACGCATTCATTCATAATTAATATTTTATGATTATTAAGGAATTACACTTTTTGTTTTAGCCTTTGGGGGCTACAATTGATTAAAGTTTGATGAAAATCGTTAGTGCAGGTTTAAGACATTACAATCTTCTTTTTTTACTTATGGCAGCTAGCGACAAATTTGCAATTATTCATAGTATTAGGAGAGGACGTTTAGAGATACAGAAAAATATGCCCACATACGAAATTCCTAAAAAATCGGTGTACTTGTTTAGAATCTATGTCCCAACACGATCCACAGATAGATCTTTTTTAAATTCAAATTTTTTATTCGGGTGTCTCAAAACGGACGTTTCCATGAAAAATTTAACATAGTTTTATTTTACCTCATCACAAAACTTTCTCTATACTACTTATGTGTAAGAAAGATAAAGCAATGACTAAACTGTAATTTCATTTCCACTTCGTATTATTTGTGGAATGTTTGAAGCGAGTATTCTCTGACAATGGGAAACTTTTTTGCAACAAACTCGGCAAAGAATGCGTTCCGCTTGATCGGCCGACTTCACAAATAACACAGATAACAGCTCTCCCTCTCTCTTATTTTTTGTTTTCCTAAAATCTAACTGTTTCTTCAAGTTTTCTTCAAATTCTGCAAGAAGAGGAACCAATCAATACTTCACTTTCGTTTGAAACTGTATCTTTAAATATGAAATTCAATAGCCAATTACTGCCAAACTATGTTGTACGGAACGGCATGCATGAAAGCGTGAGGCAAAATTAGTCATAGAGATAAATTATACCTAATTCTGTATGTTACCCTCTGTAACACTTTGAGTACTTGGTTGTTAACAATTACCACTGAGAGATTTTCGTTTTCAGTTTTCACTTGAATTGATCAATATTTTTGGCAACTTCAATCAACAACTACTCTCAGGGGCTGAATTTAGTGAGTACGGGTTTGGCGATTCCGAGGGGACTTAGCTGATTGTACACATTTTTCCATGTAGTCTTGAGTTAGATCCCTCTCTTTCATCTTCCCTATTCAGTGTCTTTTGACCAACTCTTGTTACTTTCCGACCATGACGCTATTAAAGTATTCGAGAGCTAGGTGCCTTTAAACAAGAAGAAAATAATATACAATTTTGTGTAAAGGTCACTTTACGTAATCAAGATGACTACATCTTCAGTTGTTACATGTACACACCTAATAAATTCCAATAATTGAAGCTGATGAAAGTTATTGAAACATCGCTTTAATCATATAAATCTTTATTTTAGAAATATATGTTTTCTTTCTGTTGTTTCTGTGTTGATGTCATTTCGGCAGTTTGTGAGTATAAAATGTTATCTCGTCCGTTACGTGTTGAAGCAAATTTTGTCCTTGATAGTCCAAGGATATTAAAAAGAAAATATAATGATAAATCTTAATTGAAGTAAAGGAACTATATTTTATTATCGCTATTTTTCTATCGCCTACTTTGGAAGGTAGGGTGGAGTAGAGTTAAAACTAATATTTAAAAATGAAACTGGTTTTACAAAAATAGTATGTAGTTCGTGATTTACAAAATCTAGAAAATATAAATAATTTTTCAGAACTATATTTGAATTTTAATCAAATATGTTATAATATTTACATAATATGACTAGAAAAATTGTCTCTATATTATAAAATGATGTGTAGGTTTGTATTATTTTTCCTTCTTAGCTTGACCCTATGTGAGCCTTTAGTAGCTCATTTTATACAGCTGATAATATCCTTGTTACCGTTTAGCTGGAGCACAGAGGTGTAAAACATTGCACAAACTTTCTCACTTACCCATCCCTAAAAACAAATTAAAATCGATGAAAACTTTTCGTCACCAAAAATGACAGTTCGATAGTTGCTTGTCTCAAATTAAAAAATCAAAGGATCTAAGCCTGCTCCTGTTTGTGCATAAACGAGCTCTTACCGTAAATCGTAATTCATTTAACTAAAGTTTTTAACTACAACGAATGATTTTTGACACTGTTTTGGGTGTATTTATACTCAATTTTGAACCATATTGCTACAACCTATGTTGGGAAATTTCGTCTTTTATAACTGCACCGAGTTTATAACTGACCGAGTTTATAACTGACCGAGTTTATAACTGACCGAGTTTATAACTGCACCGAGTTTATGACTGACCGAGTTTATAACTGACCGAGTTTATAACTGCACCGCGTTTATAACTGACCGAGTTTATAACTGACCGAGTTTATAATTGCCCCGAGTTTATTATTGCACTGAGTTTATAACTGACCGAGTTTATAACTGACCGAGACTATAACTGCACCGAGTTTATTACTGCACCGAGTTTATAACTGCACAGAGTTTATAACTGACCGAGTTTATAACTGACTGAGTTTATAACTTCACCGAGTTTATAACTGCACCGAGTTTATAACTGACCGAGTTTATAACTGCACCGAGTTTATAACTGAGCGAGTTTATAACTGACTGAGTTTATAACTGCACCGAGTTTATAACTGACCGAGTTTATAACTGCACCGAGTTTATAACTGACCAAGTTTATAACTGACCGAGTTTATAACTGACCGAGTATATAACTGAGCGAGTTTATAACTGGCCGAGTTTATAACTGGCCGAGTTTATAACTGAGCGAGTTTATAACTGACTGAGTTTATAACTGCACCGAGTTTATAACTGACCGAGTTTATAACTGCATCGAGTTTATAACTGCACCGAGTTTCTGACGAACTGATATTTTTGTAGAGATGGTGACGAAGCTGGTTTTGATGAAAACAAAATTTTGTTTCTTTTTATAGCAGAAAGAAGAAAACATCTTATAGATATATGAAGATATATGGTATTAACTTTCCATACCAAATTTCATTAAAATAATACTACATTTAATAATTAATGTAAAGTAATCTAATTTTTCAAAAAAACATCAAAAATCCCTTTTCTTTTACTCAGAACTGGTACAACCTGAAAAATTTCGACATAAATTTTAGGGTCCGCATGTAAAGCCATGAACCCTTTTAAATTGAAGCGCGTGTGTGTCGTGCGTAAGTCCCAACTTATCTACACAGACAAGACGATAAATCCTATTTAAAAATTTTGTATTTATATTGTCCTACAGTTGGGAAAAATAAATAATGACCTTGTGGTAGTTAAAGTGCAAAAAGTATAGAATTGAATTATTTAATTTTTGGAATTATGTGTGCGGTATCAAATAAAACAAGAAATTATTTTGATTACGAACCTTTGTGATTGACTAAAAAATTAATTAAATTGATTTAGGCCAAATTTGAACTGTCCCACACCATGTTCTTCCACCCTCTAACTTGAACACGGCGTGATTAACCTACAACTCTGAAATAAAATATTTAGATTTGAAATTAAATTGCAATGCAAAATCGTATTTTATAGTTTTTTGTATGACGAATACAACTTAATTTAGACTTCTAGCGTGACTTACAAATCTGAAAAAAAAAATTGTTTTTGAAATTAAATTGCATTCTGAAAAGATATATTATAGTTTTTTGAATGACGAATAAAACTTAACCACATAATAAGAAATGCGTAGCGTATAGGTTTTAAAGCAGTTTTTATTCAAGATGGTCTGTTTAAAGCTTAGACTTTATAAGAATAACTGTATCCATATGCTTATGAACCCTAAGACGCAAGCATATATACAAGAAAATAAAACCCAGTAATCTAAATTCGTATTCAACCATCTCAATATTTCATTTCAAATTTGTTAGTCCCCAATAAAATTACTACTTTAATACAATTCTGTTTTAAACCAAAAACCGAATCTGTAAATTATCACAATAACACATAGATTGTACAAAAGTAAACAATTCAACGCTCTTGTATGATATCAAACAAATAAACATACATCTACAATTCCTTTGGAAAGGTATAAATGATGCTGTTAACAATCTATTGAAGTATGTTTACAACGCTTTATGTAATGCCCACACTATCATGCCCACAACAAGAGCTATTTATTATATTTCGGTCACACTCTATACAATAGAAGTTTAATTGAGACGTTTTCTCCTCCCTTTGAGTCTATTGTAGTCGGACACAAATATTCACTATTATTTGTACATAATTTGCATAAGACGATTGTCAGATGGTTATCGTTGGAACTGGACAATCTGTTTCCATCGATTGTGAAACTTTATTTCGTTACCAGCTGTAGTAGGCGGGGTTTAAATTATTGAACAAGATTATTTCTGTTTATTTTTGTCTCAGGGTTGTTTGAATTTTAAATTTTAAGTTATAGAAATAATTGGTGGTATTGCTTTGTAAAATATAAGATTTCCATACTAGTACTAAACTTTAATACTTTTAACTGTATATATAGTATAAAATCATGAAGTCGTTTATACATTTTTTAAAACAATTTCGGATATATCAATTTTGAAGTTCCCTGAGTCAAAATAGTTATTTTTATATGATGTCTATCTGGGGCCTGAAAATTTGTCTGTGGTTTGTATAAAACACAAGGACCGATTTTAATCAAATTAGGTATATTTTAACCATATCTCGGAATATTTTTGAGACAAAAATTGGGGGAAAGTGGCATAAGAAGAAAAACAAATTATGATTTTATCAATAACAACTCTAACAATTTTGATATAATTTTGCTCAAAAGTGTAGCCCACGTCTTTATGAGTTTTCGGTTTAAAAAAATTATCTTGAAGGCTGTTATAGAATTTCATAAAATTGGCTTTATTCATTTCGTTCAAAGTTTAGTGAGATGTGAATAATAATAACCCAAATTTGTGTGAAAAGTTGTAAGTAACAAATTGTTACGGTTCGGGAACAATTAGAAAATAAAAGGTCAAGTGTGGGATAAACCCAGACGATTCCGCCATATAAGGACAGTATTTTTTTATAAAGTCTGTCTTTTAATTGGTCTAGCGCCTACATATTATTTTTTCGTCATATAAATATACATATTCGAAATTAGAATAAGTTTTTTATTTAATACCCCACTTATAATATTTACAAAAATAACATATTTCAACTACATAGTTTGCCCCTAACTACTTCAAACAGATTTTTTTGTAATCGTTATTTTTTTCTATATATGAGACAATACAAATAATATAAATGCAAAGTTTAAAATACATAATTATGATGTATAGTCTTGTCTGTGTAGAAGCGTTTCAACTTGTAGACAGACTGAAAGACAAGTGCAAGAAATTTTTATGGACCTTCGTTTTACCTACGGACCCTAATGAAGTAAAATCCATTAAAATAGAATCCATCTTTTAATGATTATTGAATTTTTTTCTCACATTTAACAAAAACTACTTTTAAAACTTAAACGCTTTGCTTTTCATTGTGTGGTTAAATTAAGTTTTATTTTTCATTGAAAAAACTATAATATATCATTTCGCACTGCAATTGAGTTTAAAAACCATTTTTCAGGTTTGTATGTCACAGTTTTCAAGTAAGGGGGGGGGGATCATATCTGTTACATTAAATTATAAGGGTCATTCGTTTTACCTACGGACCCTAAAAATAACCTTAACCGTCGATTTTAATCAGATACTCTATTTAAATATATGCAGTTTTAAAAAATGGCGACCATAACTAAATATCTCATTTTGATAAACAACTACCAAATTTACATTTTTTTAGCGGTGATTAGTTTATGTTGATTTTTATTTGAATTTGTGGTGAATTGGATGTTTTCCGATTTTTTTACCATCTATTAGATATCAGGATAACTATTCACTTTTGGATTTTTTTAATTAAAATTTTAGAATTAAAATATTTATAATTTTAACACAGAACTTTGTCTGTAATAACAACAATAATCTTGTAGGGAACAGCAAAACTATAACTAGACAACCTTGCAGTCAAACAATCGATTTCCCGTCACCGTCATTATAACTTTCGAAACCAGAATGATATTTGCCATTCAGATATCTCTATTCCTCATATTGTTGGGTGGGTGAGCACCCTCTGAAATTTAAATCTGAACACTTCACACAAGCTGGTGTTAGTCACTACACTAACAAAAGTTTCAGTATTTTTTTCTTGAATGTGCGCTAAAGCATATACTTACAATAATTTTCACATTTGTATGATTTGTTCACAATTTCTTCTGAACTAAAGTACAGACACAGACATAAGGGTGTCATAAGGGAACTTCACTTTTCCTAAATATGTGAAATCTAACGTTAACGCAGTTTATTATGGTAGATTTTTAAATAAAGACAAGAAAAAATAACATTTTAGTTTCTAAAATACACACAGTTACAGAGGATGACACTCAGTGGTTCTATATTGAGTAATAAGGGCTTGACAATACTGAGGGATCCTAACTGGATTAACATATATTTTCATGTGGTGTTGGGTTAGAACTCTCTCTTTTTTATATATATCTAATCATGACTATTAAAAACTCATTTTATCTTTCGATCTCCACGTTATTAGGGCACTAGAGGGCTATGGGTCTCTATTTAATGTCCTTTTTTTAACAAGAGAATTTCAACAAAAGTTCTTTTGCCTTTAAACAATAAAGAAAAAAAAGTTATACAGAAACTCAAGTGAGGTTTTGGAATTTTATGTGCAAATCGTTAATGCAGATCCCTAATTGTAGCTGCCATAAGACCAATATTCAAAATTCAAATTATCTTGAAATAGTCATTAATTATTTTGCTTAAATGTAGCTTCTAAGGACTCCAAAAATACTAGTCTCCAAAAATACCTTTTCCGGAGTGAGGTTAAAGAGGAAATGTATCATGGACATAGTCTGAAAAGCTCGAATGTCTCAAATAAGTGCACGCAATTTTTAACAACTTACAATGATATGTAAAGATTTATAACTCAAAATGCTGTTCCAAGCAGCAAGAAAAAAATTATGGTTGTCAGTAATTCAGAAAATGCCGAAGTAAACACTACCAACCGTTTAATAGAAATTTCCTTTTTACATTTGTAACTTCATTGATATTTGGTTATGTATATGGATGTACCAGAAAGTTTGTGCTGAATTTTAAAAACCATAAAATTCAACTATATGGAACGTTTTTTAAAGCGGTTATGAATGCACATTTTAAAATTTTGTATGCTACTCTTAACCTATACCTCACAAGGCGATAGACAATATACTAACATGACAAGAAATAAATGTCTACCTCTTATTCAATGTTAAACAATATTACTTTACCAAATGCAATCGTTTATCATTGACTGAACTGATCGGATAATGTAATTGCGAATCTATCAGCTACCTTACTCCCCACACTGTACAAGTTCAACCCACGTTGAATGAAAGTGGCCAAAACCGTTGACCGGTCAACAGTCCGCATTAGGTAACTTGTTCGTCGGGTCAAATCATGTCAAACATGTGTTTTGTACAATAGAAAGTCTAGTATTTAATGTATTGCAAGGAAACGCCATTAGAAATTGTAATAATGGAATAGATAATACAATTCTATCTGGCTGTTTTGTTGTTGGAACAATGGATGTTGGGTATAGACAGACTGACGTGGTCTAAAAAATAACATTTCTAAAGGATAAGAACGAAACTAGTTGATTTCAAATATACTGTATTTAAGAATGAAGGACATTTATATTTTGGATTGATCTATTGATAAAAACAAGTCAAGAATAAAGATAGTATGTGTAGTGATATTGATCCATTCAAAAGAAACCTAACATTTGGAAGTTCACTTGTCACAATAACTTATTATATCATATTAAAGGAAATGAATCTGATGTAATTGTAGGAATTATAGTGGATTGGACCTTAGATAGTTCTTTCACAAGGATCGACCAACAAACCACGATTGAACAGGTGTTCTGAATGTACTGGAGGAACTACTAACAGATCACAATCAGGAGGTTAGCGCGAAACGATTTTTGGTGTTCGATGGACAATCAGCAGACCACGATTAGTAAGGAGTCTTGAATGTGCTGTAGGAAAAACCAACAGATCACAAACAAGAGGCCAGCAAGAAGGAATCCCATACTAGAGGGACAACAAGTAGACCACGGTCAGACAAGAATTATTAACAGTGCTGCAGCGACAATTAAAATATCACAATCAAGAGGTCAGTCAGAAGGAATCCCTTGCTTGTAAGATAAACAGCAGACTACGGTTCAGCAGCAGTCTCGATTGTGCTGTAGCGACAACTGACAGATCACAATTGAGAGGTCAACTAGGAGTCCAGTCTTGGAGGGAAGATCCGGTGCTGAAAATAGAACCAGCTGCGGTTAGGTAGGTGTTTTGAATGTACTGTAGCAATAACCAACAGATTACAGTTAGGAGGTCATCAGGAAGTAATCCACGCTGGAAGATCAACCAGCAGACTACAATCAAGTAGCAGTCCTAAGAAATATGCTTCAGCTACAAATAACTGAAAACAATCAAAAAGTCATCGGGAAGAAACACGGCTCTGAAGAGAGAATCAGCACACTACGGTTAAGCAGTATCTTGAATGTACTGGAGCGACAAGCAACAGCCACAATTAGGACATCAGCGAGAAAGGAATCCCGTATCAGTATTCTGAATGTACTGTAGCAACAACTAACAGATCACAGTCGGAATGACAATGGGATGTAATCTCGTTCTGACAGACAGCCAGCACATCACGGTTAGGCTAATGTCTCACATGAACTGCAGTGACAATCACTAAATCACAATCGAAAGATCAGCGGGAAGAAGACCGGTGCTGAAGAGAGGACCAGTGGATCATGGTTAAGAAGGAGTCCTGAATGTGGTTTGACAACCAACAAAACACGTTGCGGAGGTTAGCAGGGCTACGATTAAGAAGACGTTATGCATTTTCAGAAGCGACAGTCAAGAGATCACAATCAAGAGGTCGACGGGAATGAATCTCGTACTGGAGGGACAAATACGTTTAGGCAGGACTCTTGAATGTGTTTGAGGGATAACTAATAAAAAACAGTTAGACATGTGTCATGAATGTTCTGTAGGAACAACCACCAGACCCCATTCAAAGGGTAGAAATAATTTGAGTAAGAATTACTACGGGTTTATAAGGAAATGGATAGAACAGAAGAGTTATTACATGTTTTATTGGAAATTCGAGAAAAGATCTTTTCTGCTACGGTAGCTTGGACGACAACTTTCATAATGTGGAGGAGTACGTCTTTCCATACAAATTTGCTTATTGCACTCTCCCTAAATTTATAAATGTTATTAAGAAACCAGATAGCTTGAGTAAAGAAGATTTTAGAAAATCAACATTATTCAAATAAGAAAAATAACTACATTTTTCGTTATAATAAATAATAATGTCTCAATATAACATGCAACAATGGTAAATTTTGAAATAAAATTTATCTGTGTGCACGATTTTTGAGAGGGATGAGCAGAAACTTTGCTTTAAATATGAACTGGGTATTACTATTTAATGGATTATCATTTTGATAAACCTTTTATTTTTTTGAAGTGATACACGATTTGGTTTTCAATTATGTCATTAAAAATTTCTTCCACTTCAATTAAAGTATTTTGTTGTTCTTTATAGATCTTTAAATAATTATAAGGTTTACTAACGATTTGGATTTCTTTATGAGTGTGTGAATACATTATTGCAATGCTAGTGGACCGTATTTTAAAATACGAGACTATACTTTTAATATAATCCACTTACTGTAAACCATACTTACAAAAGAAACTAGATCAACTAAACCAATCTTGTATTTAATATCCAATTGTAGATAACAAGATAAAACAGCTGCATGTAATTATTATATTTATATCGTTTAAGCACTACAACTGGTTGAATGTAGTTACTGAACTTCGGCTCGTCGTGTATCACGGTTTACGAGTGACGATCTTGACCTGAGAACTCCGACGCTAGAGTGAAGGGCTGAATCCTTGGCCCATTGTTTCCGCGTTAGTTGGAGGAGGAATGAAAGGCCGAAGCTATAATGTTAGTACTTAAAACATCTGATCTAGTTGCTGATAGACTTTCTAAAACACTGCATTTAGGGTTTCCTTCAGGCTTAGTAACATATGTTTTGAGTGTGTGGATATTTTAAAATATATTTGTAAACGAGTGTGTTTTGGTGAACACTATAATTTTGTTCGCCTGTTTTCATTTTCGTTGCCGTATTACTTTGTAAAGGTTAATGAACTGTCACGACCTACATTTACTTCCTTTAGTTTACTTTCTGAATATACTATTGCTCTCGGATGAATTCTGTAGTAAAAAATATATAATTCCTATATTTAAATAGTATATTACGTTACAAGGTTGGTAAGTAGTGTTTTTTTATGCGTGCGAAGACGTAAACACTTACTGAGCTAATTAGGTTAGGTTTGGTAAGGTTTGATATGATACGATACTTTTCATTATATTTCACAAAATTGATAACATACCCATAACTCATTATATCATTTTATTGGAGAAATCTTTCTTACCAAATTAAATTTATGTTGTTTTTAATTTTCAAGTTTTGAATTTATGTGAGCGATGTTTTTCAGATTATAAAATTGGAGAGTTTGCTTTACAAAGTTCTGTCGGTACAATAATTTGTTGTATGTGTTACCTAAGTTATTGACTTAACCTAATCTTTTATTTATGACAGTTTCATTATTAAATAATTTTCGTGAAACCTATTTTGCAGCGTACGTACTCTCCTACATCCTTCCTCCATGCATTTTTAGGGTTAATAAATCCTTTCCCCTTCTACCAACATCGATGCTGATGATCTTCTAAAACAATATCCAATAGGCTATATTCTGGTATTTAAGTCTTCCGAACCTTCTTGTCTATGAACGGACTAAAAAAACAGCTGTTTTCTGTGAAGTATAATGAAAACTTATTTACTATAAAATGATTCAATATAAAGGACGTGATCTCAACATTGCGTAGAAGTTCTGCGCATTTGTTTCAAATAATTATGTAAACATAACCTCAAAAAAATTTATAAATTAAATCAGCTTATCAGCAAAAACATCTGTAAGAATCGATGCAAAACTCCAAAGTTGTTTATATGATTGCTATGGACTATTGTGTTTTATTTAGGTATACTTTATAAATAAATAAAATTAACATTTTTTTAGTAGGAATCTCTATCTTACTCTACAACGGATGGCTTTTACTCATTAAAGAAGCCGGACTATCGTTTGTAAAATTTGTTGAGGTGATGGGTCAAAAAATGTATGACGCTTTTTTTGCAATGGGCTACATTTAGAGGATCTGCTGGTATATCTTTGTTAAATGGGGCTGAGTTAGTATCATGATGGCCCCAATAAACTTGTTTTCATGGTTAAGGTCAGTGATATAATCGTGTGTAAGTTATAACAAACAAGTGACACGGTCACTGGGGCGTAAATTGTTAAACGTGTGGGAAATAAGTTTATTATTGGAGGAAAGCATCGCAGTGGAACGAGAGCTGAGTGAAAATACAGTAATAATTACATTCTGCTTCGTGCTTTCAACTCGGGTTTCAAGTAAGATAATTAGAGTTTTGAGACACTTGGTGAACTTTACTGATATAGTTTATTTGAATACAATTTTCTGCCAATATTAGAATTGTTTAATTATTTATATTTGTAGATGTGTTTCAGAGTTCCTCCATCTTCTAGACTTACTTCTTCTTCCAGGACTGTTGGAGGATTCTACTAAAATTAATTATGTAGATCCTAGGAGATATATTTATTATTATAATTTCAACTCGGTTACTAATATAGTTTATTCGAATATTTGCCACCATTTTTGCACTTAATAACATCTAAAAACCTTGCACGAACTTTCTCACAAACCCATTCACAATCAGTAAAAAAAAACAACTAAAATTAACTATATACACAAAATTAAATTATTATAAAAGGTGTATATATTTAAATAAATTGTAAACTTACTCTGTTTCTGTCATAAATTCGTTTGAACTTAATAAAGATAGAATTCCAATTTAAATTTGCGTTGGTCACGGTTTGAGTAGTTTTTATTTTTAAAATATTATTTATTTCGTATTGTTTGAAATTTTTGAGTAATTAATTTTCACAATTCACCAACCAACATTTATAAAAAAAAAAACGAAATTGGAAAAGACGAATTTTAGAAATGACGCCATTTATAAGGGTTCCATGGTAGATATTTTGGTTTTTTACCAAACTCATTAACGATTTTTTTGGAGAGATGGCGAGAAATACGTTTTAAATATTTAAGGACTAAACTTTAGTAAAATCATTAGCTAATTTGTAAAAAAAAAACGGATTTTTTTTGTTTTTATTTTATGGAAGGCACCAAAATACATCCAAATACCAAATTTAGTATTAAAATTTAATAAAAATTTGCTTCAGTGTATTCTCTAAAAACTAAACCAAAAATGTCAGTGTTCTGAAGATCGGCTCTGTTCAAGAAGAGGACTGCCACTAGTAAACCATTTTCTATTGACATAAATAGAACAGACAGAACTTAACCTAACAGCAGAAATGTTGTTGGCGTATATTAAAGACAGCATTTTACCAGGAACCGAAACAATGTGGAACCAGTAGAGATTTGTTACATTCCTACTTGTGAATTCATGTGGCGCCGTAGAAACAAGGGTGAAGATATTTTTGACACCATCTGGAAAGATATCAATTTATATTGGGCTCCAGAACAATAAAGTGTCTATTTGTATATTATGCAAAAAGTTGGTAAGGTTAGGTTAGGGAACCTTATGGGTGCCATCGTTTGAGTGGCGGTCCTATTCTTGAACAGGCTCCAGATTGCATTCAAATTTTAGTGACATATGAAGATTAATGTCCCAAAACAGTAAATTCGAAGGTAAAAAGTGCAACTGTGAAGCAATAAATGGCAAAATACAAATATAAAACGTGTCGGCTGTCATTAAAACCTAGATTTTAATTATATATTATTTACAGTGAAGACGTATTCACGCTACAAGCGAAGCAAGTTTAGACCTTAATACAAATATATTTTTCTAAAACGGTGTCCATAGTTCATGTTCACCTTTTGATTGACAATTACCCAACTGACAATTTTGGTGAAAATTACGTTTGGTTTGTTTTTATTTGAATTTCTTAGTGGGAAAGATTATGCAATGTGTCGAAAAGTTCCGTTAATTAAGGAATAACCATTGTAAAATACAATACATTCATAAACATCTGTCAACAAGTAAGCATTATATCCATTTTACTAGCCTTTGTATTATAAAATACCTTGAGAACTACGCGAGGTAACCTTTCAGAAATGCAGCACGCCTTGTGTACATCCATTTTCATATTAAAAACTGCAATGCGCAGATCTTATGGAGACTTTCCCAAGCGAAACTATGACAATCAAGCTAACCTAACCTTCACGGTCCCGCAAGTTCGATTACTGGCAAAGATTATTGCAAGGTAAAGATAACGGAAATAACAATTGCGCATGCGCTTAGGACGTCTTTAGTAATGGCAGTAAACGTGTTCATGTGTTTTAATAATACATAAATTTACACATTAATGGGGTAAAAAGACAAAGAAGAAAAATGATGATTAAAACACTCCGCATAGGATGATATGATCTTAGGGAATAGCTGATCTGGTGATGAAGCATATGATTTGAAACGTGCCATAGAGATAAATAAATAAGTCACGTGACGGAATAAAAAAGGTAATTATTACATTTTTATGAAATTCGTGACTTGGACACCTTAAACATGAATATTACATTGTTGATGAATCTTATATATTAGCTCTTTTTCCTACCTATAACCTAACCTAACCTAATGTATACAAAATGAGCTATTTTAAAATTTTAGTATCACTGTTTACTTTCTTATATACGTAGTAAGCCTATAAAGAAAGTTGTATGCTAACCTAACCTAATGTAGATTGCATACAAATTAGAGAAAGTTGTGTGATAACCTAACCTAACCTAACCAAACTTAAATTAACCTAACCTTCCCTAAATTAACCTATTCTAACCTAATTTAGATTGATTACAAAAAGATCACTTTTTACTTTCTCACATATATATAGTACAGAGAAAGTTGTGTGATAACCTTACCTAACCTAACCATAAATAACAAACAAAATCTAACCAAACCTAATGTAGATTGATTACAATTGAGCTATTTTGAAATTTTACTATCACTGTTTACCTTTCTTACATACGTAGTATAAAGAAAATTGTATAATAACATAACCTAATCTAACTTAACCTAACCTAACCTAACCAAACTTAACCTAACCTAACCTTCCCTAACTTAACCTATCCTAACCTAATTTAGATTGATTACAAATAGAGCTATTTTGAATTTTTACTATCACTTTTTACTTTCTCACATATATAGTACAGAGAAAGTTGTGTGATAACCTAACCTAATCTAACCTTAAATACCAAACCTAACCTAACCTAACCTAATGTAGATTGATTACAATTGAGCTATTTTGAAATTTTACTATCACTGTTTACTTTCTTACATACATAGTATAAAGAAAGTTGTATGATAACCTAACCTAATCTAACTTAACCTACACTAACCTTGCCTAACCTAACCTAACCTAACTTAATGTATATTGCATACAAATTGAGCTATTTTCATATTTCACTATTATTGTTTACTTTCTCACATACGTAGTATAGAGAAAGTTATGTGATAGGACATAAATTCGATGTAGAGTTTTTGCGGTTATATAAGTTTTGAGGTCTTTTTAGAACGATGTCTGGTCTGTACAGTATTCAACACCCCAAGAACGTGGCCCAATTGTAATGAAAAAATTTGGTATGTAAGATATGGTTACATCTCGTGTCTTTATTTAATTTGTTTTATAACTCAAAATTTGGAAATAGCTACCCAAAAATATAATATGAGGATTTTCTCAAAATCTGCTCTTATGATTTTGATTAAATATTGTTCAAGTGTAGATTCTAATTACCAAAACAAAACTTCTCATGAGTAAAAATATGATGGTTGGAATGCTGTCTGTCTATCTGGAGTTTGTCGTTTGTAATTGCTATAAAACACAAACGGGTCGATCGATTTTGATTAAATTTGGTAAGTGTGAACATTTTTATCCTTTTTTAGATAAATAAAAATTTTAAAAAGGTAGCTACCATAAAAAATAAAATTTCTATTTTGATCATATTTTACTCAAATATATAGCCTTTGGTCGTCAACACTCGAAAAATACTTATTTTTAATTTACAATATAAAAAACACAAAATCACCAATAAAACTGTGTAAAAACAGAGATTTATTACAATCGGCTCTCCTGATCATATACAAAATTTAGTTAAGTATGAGGATTATGACCCAAGCATATGTTCGAAAATATCATGTTTATGGAAAAATTGGCAAAAGACAAAATCACAATCGTGGAAAGCTCTATTTTAACCCATACGATTTTGCTAAAGGCACAAACAAAGCAAGGTTAGCCTTTATCTAAATAATTTCTCAAAGATGGCGTCACTTGTACATTTTTACTTTAGGAACGACAACTACTGAACTGATATTTGGCAAGGGATATTTTTTATTTGGTTTTCAGGATGTTTAAATGAGAAATTTTGTGTAACTTGAACAGTTTATTTGTGTTGTACTCTCACTTATAGTAAGAAGCCCTAAACTTTTAAATTATAATAATTATATTTTACATATATATTGAGAACACCCCCCCCTTCTCAAAAACAACATCATTAATCTCTTAATTTTAAACAAAACCATTCCAGTGATTTTCTTTCAATAGTAATAAATTTGTAAAAACAATTTATTGGTTCAGACCTAACGTAGATATTTCTAAAGGCAATGCACCACTCACCCTCCAAGAAAGTATTTTATAATATTGAAAAAGTTAAATTGTACGTTTATATACCCCTCCCCTCCATTCACCCACCGTAAAATTGAGTTTCAATAAGGTAGACCAGTTAAACTTGTTTTAAATTGTTTCTCAATTAATACACCAAGTCTACACAAGTTTTATGTTTAACGTGTTTACACATGCGATCGTATTAAGCTTTTAAAAATACATAATTAAAATTAACAAAGTCCAAATAATTTTGTTCTAAGAAACAATCAGCTAGTTAATACAAGGAGATTGTAAATTTCTTTTTATACTTTTATAACATATAATTAATATTTGAAATGTAATCACATAACTCGTAAATGTACAGATCTCTAACTTATATTCGATTACAGTTGTTGATTTATGACGAAACTAAAAACATAATGACTGTATCGTCAACAAATAACTTGATTTGTTCCGGTTCTGAAATTACTTTTGTTTTCTGTAGATAAAAACACCCAGTCTGGAAGTATCCGAGATTTTATGGTGCTGTTAAGCACAAGTGAAAAGAAAAAATACAATTAACTCGCTCATTAAAGATTATATTTTCTGTCTGTAGTTATAATGGGTTGCAATTCGTCACCCATCTGTTTAAATACTGAGACTAATTAAACAGTTGTATTTATCTAAGGAGCTGTTTGGATATTTTTGTAAATTAAATTTGTCACTTTTTTCAGAAATTTACAATAAACCGTGAAAAACATTGCACAAGCTTTCCCACGAAATGATTCATAATCGTATTACTAACTGTTCAAAACTGGTTTCGTAGCCATAAATGTTTTTATCAGTAGCGAAAATCAACCATGTCATCCTCGATTTTGTAGATTATTTTAAAGAATATTTATATTTATTAATAAGGTCCAAAGTTGCTTTATATAATATGAAATTAAGTTTAAATTACAACGATGAAGGTTCGATTATTATTATTAATAAAATTTTTTTTGTATGGAAATTATTACGATATTTAACACACGAGTTTGGGACATTAATTTTGATATTTCATGAAAATTTGAACGATATTGGTAGAGCTGATTTTGAGACATTCCGTCTTTTAAAACAGTTCCATGTCTTAAGACTCGTCATGTTTTCAGCTTTTCTTCTTCGAGTTTTTGTGAAATCAAAACGATTGTATTTGGAAAAATATACAGAGTGAATTTAACTGTGGAAAAGGCTTTTTATACATAATTGAGAGGTACTTACAAGGCAAAAACAAATAGGGATATACATAGGTATTAAAAAAAGTTGTAGGTTTGAATTTTTTGTACGCCAACTTAGGTCCGCCATATTAAATATAAGTAGAAAGATGGGCATATGACACATGATATTCATTTAAAATTTGACACTAAAATTATGGTGAAAGTCGTTTTTCGATAGATGCCATCGTTTTCGAGTTATAATCACTTAAATTTGCAATAACGAAAAATTGTGTTTCGTCGAAACTTCTGTTGTGTTTTCCTGCAGAACTCAAAAACGAAAGTATTTATTGAAAAACGGGATTCACAATCGTTTTTTTGTCAAATTTTTCGTGTAAGTATCACATGTCCACCTCCATATTAAAAAATAAAGTTTGATTCAATATGGCGGATCTAAGATGGTGGACAAATATTTCAAACCTACAAAGAAGTTTATGTTTTTTAAAACTATGTAAATTCACATTTCTTTTTACCTCCAAATACCTCTCAGTTTTGCAATATAAAACCGTTTCCATACTTTCAAATCACCCTGTATAATAAATCCCAAGTTAGTTCAGCTAGTGTTATAAACTAAGCATAATGGTATTGGAATGAAATCTTAGCGATTCAAGAAACATTGCGATAACGGGGGTAATGACCATTTGCGTGTTTTGTCATTTATTAATAAATCCCAATTTAATTGAAGTCGGTAGACCAAATTTTAAGAAATTAGTTTTTATAACAGCTCGTTTTTCATCGTTAACTTTCAAACTGGTATTTTAAGGAGATGAAATATAATATTCTAAGTCATTTTAACAAAATTTTATACAAATCGTTAATGCTGATTTTGAGAAAAACTTAATTTTAATATTTTCAGTTGTGGTTACAACTTTCCAAGTACCTAATTTCATTAAAATCTTTTAAATAGTTGAACTACAAAATCAATAGACAACAAAGTTGACGACATATAGACATTCTATAAAAACACACTTTTTGGGAGGACCACAACCGATATTTACTCGACTTTGAATTTTTGACCCATTACATAACATTCTACAAAAACCCACAATAAGTATCTAATGTTAACTTGTTGACAAAGTACGTAATACTTGAAAGTTATTGCTTTCAATACTAACCTAATTAAAAGTTTCACATTTCCCTAAGTTCTAGTGGCTTTAACTAGTATTGCAGAAAATGAATGTCGCTTATAACCACAAGCAAATACAAACCACAGGTTGTAAGATTTCAAGAGGTCACCTACTGTATAGTCGGCATAGTCTAGTTATATTATCCTCGACGTCTCAATAGATCGAAATTCCACTAGATCGACTTTTCACTCGATCGACAACGTGTTTCCCTGCGGGAGAAACCGCTAATAAAATAACTTCTTTCAATGCAAGTATAAGAAAACAATCACTTATAGTTTACAATGGAACAAAAACGTAAGGATTGTAATACCCCAGGTGGCAGCCCAGGACAACTGGAAAATCCACCCTCTGAGGAGGTCGGTCCCATGGATTCTGGGGGGGACCAACTATTGCTTAATGAAAATCCTTTTAGAAAAAGTATACTAATAAATAGATCTCCAAAAACATCGGGGAGTGTAGATAAAGAATCTGATACTGGCTTGGTGAAGGAAAATAAAGATCTTAGAAAAAAGCTTGAACACCTTGAACTAATCGTTAAACAATTAAGACAGGATATGATGAAATTAAAAAAGGAAAATGAGAGTTTTAGGAAAACCGAAATATCAAAGCTAATCTCTTAACTGAAAGCATCTGTCAGAAAGATACTACTGATTATCATACTGATGAGGAAGAATTAGCTAGGGAAACTGACTGGGTCCTTAAAAAGCGTAGCAGGAAGACCAGCAAAAAGAGGAAAGCTGATTCTTCACCAGAAGTTGATCAAAGTAATCAAAACAAGTGTCTGGATGGACAGAAAGAGTTTAAAAAAAGAGAGTATATGCCCCCTCCAATTAATGTGTGTGGCATAACAGACTATAATAAACTTCATTTGGATTTGAAGGTGTTATCTGATAAGCAGTTTAAGGTTACCACGCTTAACAATGATATATTAAAAGTAAATGCTCCAGATCCAGAAAGCTACAGGAAATTAGCAAATAAACTAAATGAAGACAAAATCCAGTGGTATAGCTACGAAAACAAAAATGATAGACCTATACGAGTAATGTTAAGAGGTCTGCATCCTTCATGCCTAAAAGAAGATATCCTTGAAGATTTACAAAGTAAAGGATATAATATTCATGACGCAGTAAATATACTTAGGAGCGAAAAAGAGGAAAATAAAAAAGGTGAACAAGTTGTGGTTAGGCGAGGTCTTCCCTTGTTTATGTTAACCTTTGGTAACCAAGAAAGCGTGAAAAAAATATTTGAAATCCGTTCAGTACTTAGCATGGTAGTTAAAATCGAACCACTGAGGAGAAATACTAGGAGAATACCCCAGTGCAAACGGTGCCAAGGCTTTAATCACACTCAAGCCTATTGCCAGAAAGAACCTTGCTGTGTTAAATGTGCAGGTAAACATTTAACTAAAGAATGTCACCTGAGTAGACTATCAGCCCCAATCTGCATTAATTGTAAGGGGGATCATCCAGCTAATTATAGAGGCTGTGAAGTAGCAACGGAGCTTCAAAAACGGCGAAATGCAATACAGAAATCACAAATTAAAAGAACCCAACAAACAACTAAATTTAACGTCCAAACACCAGTTGAAATTATTAGTCACGACAAAACAACCACTTCGGGTAGGAGATCATATGCTGAAGCTTGTCAAAGTACTAATGAAAACTATTCAATCCCGCCAATAGGTGAAACTCTCGCACTAATACTTAGTAGGCTTGATGAACAAACTGCACTAAACAAAACAATTTCTGATAGAATAAGGACATTAGAAAGTAATGTAAGCTTACTCAAGGTGAGGGAAAAATAAATTTCAATCTGAATATAGCCACTTGGAATGCTAATGGGCTCCTAAGCAAACTTCAGGAACTAGAAGTTTTTCTGATAAATGAAAACATTGATATTTGTTTAATTTCTGAAACTCATTTTACAAATCAGTCTTACTGCAGACTTCATGGCTATAAAATTTATCACATGACTCATCCATCTAACAAGTCCAGAGGTGGGTCAGCTATAATAATTAAAAACTCTATTAAACATACAGAAGCTGCTGGAATTCAGGCTGAATCAATGCAAGTTACAAGTATTAGTATAACAACAAATAGTAAAATATTCAAAGTAGCAGCTATATACTGCCCACCACGACATAACCTTCAGAGACAGGACTTTGTGGATCTTTTTGGATCACTTGGCAATAATTTCATCGTGGGAGGAGACTTTAATGCGAAGCATTCCTATTGGGGTTCAAGAGCAGTCAATCCAAAGGGGAGAATGTTGTATGATGCTGGAATGGAGGTGAAATGCAACTTTTATTCATCAGGTAGTCCATCTTACTGGCCATCAGACATGAATAAAACACCAGACATTTTAGATTTCTTCGCCATAAAAGGGCTGTCCAGGAACTATCTAAAGGTCACTGATTGCAACGATCTGTCCTCAGACCACACACCTGTAATCTTGAACCTGAGTCAAACTGTTATCTATAATGAAGTACCTCCTAGATTATGTACTAACAAAACAAACTGGTATGGGTTTAGAACGAGGCTTGAGAGTCTCTTAAATCTTAAAGTACCACTTCAAACACCTGATCAGCTGGAAGATGAAGTAGACCAGTTCATCAGAAGTGTGCATAGATCGGCATGGGAAAATACACCTCAATACGATGAGATTAGACATAACACGGGTAAACCTGCCAATGGACATACGTGAGATGGTAATTGAAAAGAAAAAAGATAGGAAAAAGTGGCAACTAAGTCGCTCTCCTGAGGATAAAAATTTATTAAATAGACTCAGTAACAGGCTAAAAGAAAAGATTCGGGATGCTAAAAATGTTTCTATTTCTACTTATCTTCAAGGCTTGACAGCAGAGAAAGATACAGACTATTCTCTATGGAAAGCTGCAAAAAGTGTCAAGAGACCCATGAGACAAACACCCCCCTTAAGAAGATGTAACAACGAATGGGCTAGAAATGACAGAGAAAAATCGGAAATATTTGCGAAGTATTTGGAAGAAACTTTTCAGCCATTCCCGAATCAAGGTGTTGATTTGAATTTTGTATATGATCACAGAAATGACGAAATAACAATTAAGCCTGCATCCTTAAAAGAACTTAGTGAAGTTATCTCGAAATTAAATATTAAAAAGGCTCCTGGATATGACATAATTACGGGACAAGTATTAAAACAACTACCGAAAACAGCTACTCTTAAATTGCTGTTTCTTATAAATGCTTCTTTCAGGTTACAATATGTACCAAGGCAATGGAAAGTAGCCGAGGTTATTATGATTCATAAGGATGGTAAAGACCCAACCGATAAGAGCTCTTACAGGCCTATTTCGTTATTGCCAATAATATCTAAGATATTTGAAAAATTGCTGCTTAAACGTCTACAACCAATAATAGAGGAAAAAGGATTGATTCCTAATCACCAGTTTGGTTTCAGGAATAAACATTCTACAATTGACCAGATACATAGAATAACAAATATTATTGAGGCTGCATTGGAAAACAGGAAAATATGCTCAAGTGTCTTCCTCGATGTATCACAAGCCTTCGATAAGGTGTGGCATGAGGGTTTGATATACAAACTCCAAAAAGACTTCCCAATTTGGGTGTCCAAGATCTTGACATCGTATCTGACAGACAGACTCTTTAGGGTTAAACATGGAAACGAATACTCGGAATTTAAAGAGATCTCTGCAGGAGTACCTCAGGGAAGTGTCCTTGGACCTACCCTGTACTTGCTCTTCACAAGGGACTTACCACAGGGCAAGGAAACAACAACAGCTACTTTCGCCGATGATACATGTATTATGGCATCAGCGGATACAATAGAGGAATCAACCATGAAACTACAAGATACCGTAGACAGGGTTAGTGCTTGGACGAAGAAATGGCGCATGAAATTGAATGAGACTAAGTCAACTCAAGTTAATTTTACAAATAAAAAAATCAATTCAATGCCTATTTTTCTTAATTCTAGGATAGTACCATGTCGAAATGAAGTAAAGTATCTTGGTATGATATTGGATACTAGACTAAATTGGAAGACACATATAAAAAAAAAGAAATTGGAGCTTGACCTTAAATATAGGAAAATGTATTGGCTACTTGGCCGAAGATCCGAATTAGATACCTGCAATAAGCTATTGTTGTATAAGCAAATTCTGAGACCTGTGTGGACATACGGGATACAGTTGTGGGGTTGCACTAAAAAGACCAAAATTCAAGCTATACAAACATTCCAGAATAAGGTTTTGCGAGCAGCTATTGGTGCTCCATGGTACATCAGGAATGATAATATCCATAGAGATCTTCGTATGGAAACTGTCGAAGAAGTAATCAGGACTACTGCAGTTAGACACGCTAGGAGACTATGGAGTCATGTCAACTCCGAGATGCTAGAACTAAATAGTAGTGATGTTGTGAGGAGGCTTAAACGAAGAAAGCCTTTGGACCTGGTAATGTGATCGTTTATTAAGTGGAATAGATTGTTTTGTTTAACGTTATTATATTGAAATGAATACTACTAGATAAGGTCATAAAAACTTAGTTGTAGTTGTAAATAAATAATAAAAAAAAATAAAATAAAAAAAAACTTATAGTTTATTGTAAATATAAAACTGTAATATCTTTGCCTATTATTTTTGTGTGCTATTTACTTTCATAGCAATGCAACGAGCTACTCGTTTCCTTTTTAGGACCTGAAATCGCTTATAAAAATGTCTGTCGACAACCCAATTTTATTTCAGAAACTATAAGTCCGATTTTGATTAATCTTCCCAGAATTGTCTTATAGCCACGTTTAAACCCCCCCAAAAAAAATACATCGACCATTAAAACATTTTTGGCTTGCACCCGTAGGGATCCAGTGATATTTCGATCCATTGAAACGTCAAAATATTATAGAACCTAGATTCGAAACACTAATGGTAGTTTCGAATGACTTCCATACGATTGGATCACTAGGATATTTTCTGGGCGAAAAAACAGTCAAATCAAGCTAGTTGGGGTGTTTAGTCATTTTCACCTTTCACTTACGTTCATCTACCTAACAGAAGTCACCCCTGTCCTTCTTATTTCACCTAAAAACTCAGGTTTAATGCTTTTTACAACTGAACAATTTTTAACAAACATTTTCAAATTTATATGCCATCAATATGGATTTTTGTAGAGAAAAAACTCTTTTTCAAAAATTATGGAAACAAAAAATATATATATAATTCCAACTCCTACCAAACAAATACTCTAAAAGAGTCAAAGTCGTAAGAAAACAAGAGTTATAAGAGACCTAACAGGAAAGAAGAAAGATAAGTGTCTAATAACCCAAGTCAACACGAAAGACGTTGTATATCCAGCTAAGAATCGCGGAATTGCTACTATAAGTGAGCATCTGAGAATGTTCTATTTTAAAATAGTATTCTATTTTTAATATCTACAAACCGTACCCGTCTAGCCATACAATAAGTTAGTAGTGGGGGTAATTCATGGTACACGCATGCGTCAACCACATATCAAGTTACAATACGTTCACTATACAATATGCTTGTTCATTACTTTAATTGTAACCAAAAGGATATGTGGAATGTTTATGCTTTTTCGAATGCAATAACTACAACATTAATTTTATATTGTTATTGGTAGCTGAACATTTTACCGTTCAATATAAATGACTGATGTTGTAGCGTTTAGTATAAATGGCAGTTGTAGGTGTCAGTTTAAACCCTTTTAAAATAAACTACAGAACAACTTGTATTTTGAAATCAATACCAATAGGTTTAGAAAGTTGGCGAGATCAAGATAAACAAATAGTGAAGGAACACATGTTAGTCCGGCACAAATTGTTGAAAGAATAGCCAATCAAAGAACAAGTACAAACTTAATTCCATTCAAATCTTATTCCTTTTCTATTGACATGTTGAGAAACCAGTTGGTTGCGAATCACCACTTCGCTTCAGAGATATTGTTGATCCTTAGCTGCGGTAAAAGGCCAGCGAGAACTGGACAAGATTAACTAATTATGAACTAATCTTATCAATAGTATGAAATGATAGTTTTATTACTTGCTTATTATGATGAATACATTTGATCGATTCTTCTTCATTCAGAAACTTTTTTTTTGTCATGATTACTCAATTAACTTCAAACTCTTAGTTTCAAGACAAAAAAAAAAACTTGTTTTTCCTTACCTCTCTGTCTGTTAACTCAAAAACGATTAAGCAGATTTTGATGAAACTAGACATTTCAATTTAATGTATAAATGATTACATTTTAAATTTGTCGAAATATTGTTATGTAATATTAAACGAATTTTAAATAACACTATTTATTGTAGATAGGAAATATTCTCAAGATAATTTGCTGTTTGGTTTTTAAAAATTTTGCATGTTGGTAGTGTAGAGAAAATTTTGTGATAGGTCAAACCTATTTCTATTTTTTGCAGATATGTTATTCGTTTTTAAATACTACAGTCCAAAATAGTAAGCTGTATGTCTGCCGTTTGTTATATGTATTCTAACGCCAAAACGTGTAGACCTATTATAATAAAATTTGGGGTCTGTTCAAAAAGACCCAATATTTGATATGTGGGTACCTTTTGGCCATTTCTCGGAACCTTTTTATAATTTCTTTGTTAAATCAAAATTTGTGGGTAGTTACAAAAAAAAATCTAAATAACGATTTTCAATATCAGCTATAAGGACTTTACAAAATTCTCCCTGTAAAGAACGCACCAAATCGATTTAATCGCCATCTTTCCAAAAATTCCGATTCGTGCGTTATCGGTAAAAAATCCAAAAAATCTGCCATGACGCTGTTATAAAGTATACGTAATTTCTCAAAATCAACTCTACCTAGCTTTCTCATTTTAGTGAAATGTATTTTATATTTTAGTGATAGGGCGCATTTGGGCACAAGGAAGCAAGTTTAGGTCCTACAATTATCTTAACGAAGACGGGGCCGAATCAATATTGTAGAGAGAAATCATTTAGGTCGGTTTTTTATTTTGATCATGCGTGATTCGGATTATTTGTAAATATTTCACCGTTTATATAATTGGTTTTGGTATTTCTGTGTGAATTGTTGTCTTGTAATTGTAAAGTCGATACAACTGCCCATCATAGCTACTAGATTACATTTCAATTAACAGTTAGTGAGTGAATCATTAAAATTGCATATCAATTTCAACAGAAATTATAAAAACAAATTTATTAACATCTCGCGAGTTCCATCTGGCACTAGCAACATTCGAGTAACGGTTTCTACAGGAAATCTTTGTTGCATAACAATACCGGTGTAAGTATGTCATATAAAGTTCTTTTAAATAAATCATAGTTATTTATTGCGATTCCGGGAAATGTTAGAACGGAAGTGAAGCCCCGGGGCTCGGGTACAGCTTGCTTTGCACGCTTCAGTTCAAGGCCAAAAAACACTTTCTCGCAACGATGTCGGAAGTTTATCAAGGCTATAGGTTAGAATATTATTCATCAGCAATTTAGTTTCCGCTTGGTGAGGTTATAAAACGATGTGATAAATGATAGGAAATGTAATACAGAAAAGTCATTTTGACACTAATAAAGTAATATTATTTCCTTTTCTTTTCATTCTTGAAAAAATGTATTTAGATTAAGTATTTGATTTAAAGCATTAGTGTTTACACACTTACTCGTAAAAAAAAATACATGGACATAAAAATAAATTTCACAAACGTTTCTAAACACAACCGAAATACGTACCAAACAAAATCATTGATTGTCAGACATATCAGTTCGGTAGTTGTGAGTAAATAGTAAAAATCAACTTCACGTCTTAAATATTCTGAAGATGATTTTGAATGAGATCGAAACTTGCTTTCCTTGCCAAACCCATAAATATAAGAAGCGATCTTGTTTAAAGAGAGGGGTAAAAATTAGTTTTCGATTTTTGAAAACTTTCCCTGACATTATTCTTTATATTGTATACACAAGCAGGATTTTTACAATCCTAAGTTCTTAAAAACTACTGGACTGATTTTTATGCTTGAAGTGTCTTCAATGAAGTCTAGAGGAGTAGAATTACCAAAATTCTTCATTATTTTGATAGATATTAACCAAAGGGCAGTAATAGCTCTTAAAGTAAAATTATTTTACCCTGTTTGCAAAATTGCCAAATATTTATTTTGTATATCACAGCTGACAAACATCGTTTTCAGAAAGAAGGCAAAGATAATTGGCTACTTTTATATTAAAACATCTTTAATACTATACGAAATTGTGCACAACATATTCTAACAAAATACCATTGAAACTTAATTTAAAAATATTGACCTATGCTATAGATATGCCGATTTGTAGCCATTTTAATATTTATAAACATATCATCCATTTGCATAAAATAAAAGATAAAACAGCTGATTGAGTTCATCAGCACGAATAATTAAATTATTTTGATAATAAAATTTTAGGTTAGACCTAACCTGGACTAATAATATAAATAATTTAGAATTACCATAGCAACCATTTGTATAAAATAACAGATAAAACAACTTACTGATTAGGCTCATCAGATTCAATAATTAAATTATTCTGATAATTTTAGGTTAGGGCTAGCCTGGACTATTGTGAATTATTTTGTAGTATTTGAAACAAAGGTAAAGTTTGAAATGTAATTGACTTGATTCAATGAATGAATCACGCCCAAGTCTAGAGGTAGCATGCTGTGTATCCTATCTGGTACTGAAATACCAAATAGTTACTAACAAAGGCAATTGATAATGATCAAAACCGGACCATAAAGTTGGTATTGGAAATGAAGTAAAAATTTGCCAACATCATGATGATTTATTTAGATATCTTTATATATTAAATTCATAATTATTGCATTTTGTCATTTATTATAGTAGTTGTATTGCATATGAGGGCCTACAGTATAATAGTATTCTATGATTTTATATAGAATAAGACAGTTTGAGAGCATTAATCTTTACATATCATTAAAATTTGAATTAAATATGTAGTGTTGATTTTAAGAAATTACTATTTAAATTTTTTTTTTTTTACCGATAGCACAAGAACTTTCATTTTCGATTGATGTTATCAAATTCGTTTTCCTTGGGCTATTTACACTTGAGCACAATTTCATTAAATTCGACTGTAGTTGTATTGCATATGAGGGCCTACAGTATAATAGTATTCTATGATTTTATATAGAATAAGACAGTTTGAGAGCATTAATCTTTACATATCATTAAAATTTGAATTAAATATGTAGTGTTGATTTTAAGAAATTACTATTTAAATTTTTTTTTTTTTACCGATAGCACAAGAACTTTCATTTTCGATTGATGTTATCAAATTCGTTTTCCTTGGGCTATTTACACTTGAGCACAATTTCATTAAATTCGTTAAAGCCTGATTTGAGAAAATCGTAATTTTGTGTTTATTTTTCCTATGACAATATCCCCTAAATTTTAAGTTAACAAAAAAATGAAAATAATAACCCGAAATATGGGCAAAATATTTCCATATACCCAAATTTAATTAAAATCGGTCCACATGTTTTGAAAATCACTGCACAGTCGACAGGCAGACATCATTCCGAAAACTACATTTTTGGACTCGAGGAAACGAATATTTTCGCAAACACTACTTCTATTTTTTGATCCCTCACATAAGGTTATATAAAACACAATTTCAAAATGGCGGCCATTGGAAAAGGATTTTAGATAGTTCGTTTTTATAAAAAAATTACATAAGCTTGTAATAGTTGATTTTAAGTAAAGAGTACACTGCCAAACTTGCCGAGGTCGACAAACGAACAGATGTTAATTTCACGTCCCAATAAGTCAGCGAATGAAATATATCCTCAGTATTTTTATTCCTTAGGAACGACATCAACTCGAAGGTTATGCAATTCCATATCACCAAGAACAGCTGTTAGAGACAACATCTGATCTAGTTGAATCCTACATAGCCAGGCAATTCATTCAAACAAACTGCATACCGCTGTGTAATTTTACAGTCAACCGGATTCCCTGGTAATTCAATTTGTACGATAAGAACATTTGTCAAATCGATTGTGTCTTAAGACCGACACTATTAAACTTGTTACAAGTTCACCGGCGATACTATCGATCTCTCTGTAATACTGGCGATATATCGAACCCAATAAACTGTTACAACTCCTTGTTGCATAATCTGACTGGAGTCGTTAGACCGTTTCTGACCCAATACCTTTAGGTTTTTATAACCATATGTAGAAACGTTACGGGTCACGCAGCAGTATGATAACACATGCAATATTACCCACTTGCTGTATATGGTGAGATCCATACATATTTACAAACAATATCTAAGGGGCGTTGGCTATGCTCCGTTAATTAATTACTAGCCCGAGGTATGCAGTCAGGTTTCTCTCGCTTGAATTATTCCGTTTTTATGTCTGAATTGTTGGCAGGACTGTTATATACGGTTCACAGATTTTATTGTTTTATTTTTCAGGATGTCTTTATGTATTAGGTCGATAGGGCCATGAAATGTGATTTTATTTAAGACGTTTTGTCTGGTTGTTAAAATTGGTTTAAAAGGAATGTTTGTTAAAATGGTTTTTAAACGCTTGAGTATTTCTAGAAATAGTTTACTAGAGTAGAACAACAAACTGTACACTATTTAATAAAATAACCCATTTAACTATTTAAATATTAACTAGTTTAACTAGTATTAATTAGTTTAACTATTTTGTATAAAAATATATATTTTTATATTAGCCTACATTTAATTTTAAAATATTATTTTGATATTTATATCGGGATTTTTCAATTTTGATTTTAAATTTTAACAGTGTGTAACGTTATTATGAGTGAAGTAGAATAAATAAATAAACAATTTGATTGGATCCAACATGGTACTTACCCAGACCCGGATCATTCAGTATAATACAAACAAACCCTCTAAATTTATTGTTTAAAATCAGTTTTCTTGGACCTTGTAGGATATGTTGAGTTGTATTGGCAGATCAAGGGATCTTATCCAGCAGAGTAAGTTGGTTTACAGTTGTTTCACAGAATTTCTGATCCTAGTAATTGTGTATATACTACATTCTTGATGTCGGTTACGCCCTAAGGGAACTCGTAGATGTGTATTAATCAAAAAGACTTCATTTGCTTCGCTCGTACATAAATAAAGGAGCCTCCACTCGCTACGCTCGTGTCGGTGACTCAACCATCGTTTGGTCTCCCTTCTTTTCCAGCAACTCACACCCAATTTATTAAGATCATCCTGACATCCATCTTTCCTTTGGATGTCCACTTCTCCTCTGGGTTTCCAGTATATACTATTTTACCGTACGTCTTTCTTCCATTCTTTCAAGATGACCTAGCCACTTAATCCTAGTAATTATTATTTCTGTTAAAAGGACATGCGTCTTATAAGGGTCTCTCAGTTCCTGGTTTGTTCTTACACGCCAGGATTCGATCTTTCCGTATATCGTAATTATTCGAATACCACATGCTGCTTGAATATCAGGGTTCGAGATACTTTGTGGACCATTACTTCGCTATTTGTAGTCGAAGAGAGTCGCATTGGTTACCATTAGATTCAGAATTAAAATCTGCATGTTTCTATCTTATTTAGTGTTTTATAAGTTGAAAAAACATATGAGATATGAAGAAAATACTGTTTAAAATGGCCTTCATTTTGACATTTTCAATTGGATTTTTCTGAATTCTGTCACAATTAGAATTGTCGCGGTAGGAAATGACAGAGGTGATTCATTTGTCACGCACAAGGAGAAGATCCTTGCGCACAGAGTGTGTGTCAGTCAACGGAAACTAAACGTTCACAGTTTTTACTCAATCTAATTTTTTTATCGCAATTCCAATATGGTTCTATGCAAGGAAACTCTAGTAGCCTACCCCAAACCAAACATCATGTTTATATCATAATTTTGGAGGTCACTTTTGTGTTTACAATGATGTTATGTCGAAAGTTACTTCAAGGCCATGAAAATTGAAAATCAGTAAAAAAACAAGTCAAAATTTATGCGTATTACCCTATGCTTCATAATATGGGTAAGTAAATTTTACGAGAATTTTTTCACAACTGTTTGAACATATTTGTTAGCGAAGAATTAATTTTGATTTTGATTTGTAAGAAGTAACTATCTACTTTCAATGAAGAGAAATACAAAAGCCAAAAGGTGATAACAAAGATTCTATTTTTTAGTTTTTTTTATGTTGAAAGACAAATTAAATCTGATTTTTGCAAATCAACATTTTATAATTTATCTTACATTTTTAAATTTTAGGAATAGGTTTTTTGTAAGTACACGATTTAAATTTTTTTTTTGAGAATCCTCAAGAATATATACTAACTCAAATTATTCCAAACATATACGATTTATAATAAATGTCATTTGTAAAAATGAAAACCTAGATCTATACAATACGTTATTGTTGGCAGGATCACGTGATATCTTTAAACTCTTTCACATTGACCTCTAGCTTATTGACCCCAGCTCCATTTTAAAACCAATTTCCACATTTTTCGACACTCTTCTATAATAGTCTAGGACGTTTTTTAAGCTACTAAAATTGCCTCCATTTTATTTCCATTATAAAACTTGAGGCGTGGGTGTTATCACGTTTAGTTTAGACAAACTTCGCGCTTGGTTTATTGTGAATGGAAGCCTGGATGACGCTCTGCAGGGATTGCTTTCATACTTGATATTTCAAAGCAAAGGAAATTCGTGAAGAATAAATGGAGATTTTGTCCAGCGTTTATTTTTAAAATATTGAAAGGATAATGGATCACTTATATCGCTAGGAATTACAGCAGTATACATTTCATGAAAAATCTGAAGATGCGTAATATTTTTAATATGTTTAAAAAAAAACTTGTAATATTGTTTCATTAAAGAATTTTAAGATCTTTCCAAAATTAAAACATTTTTATTAGTAATTCATTGGCCTACCATTTAGTAATAACAGTAATTATTAACCCAACGACAGTTTATTGCGCATTAAAATATAAATACGTAAATTATTTTTGAAGTAATTTATAACTCACGTTAATCGATCCTTATTAGTTTTTATTCTAATAAAACTAAAACACTATTGCAATTTCGAACTAACTTTCAGGTCATATAAAAAATCAATCCACTTTGAAGATAGCAAAGTTCATGGTGCAATGTTTTGTGCAAACATCGACGTGGATATTTTGGGTTAAAAGAAGAAAAACTAATAAGGATCTATTGACGTGAGTAAAAAATCACTTTATAAATAATTTATATAACCGATCCGTAGGCTACAATGATAGTTTGATTCCGCTAAACAACCCTAGGAAAACTCGTAAGTTCCAACGACTTCAAATACTCATGGCCTGTTTGTCTGAACCTTCGATAAGGATTCGAACCTGTCGCATTCGAACATTATGTTCTCTATAGTTTCCTGCATCAAGACTTTTGAGTGATTACGCCCTCTCTGTGCATTTTAAGTGGCAATGGCACAAAACAAACTCTACCATCATCCTGACTCTAGCGGTCAGATACAATTGTGTTCTCTCTTAAATCCGAGATGTACCTTCACTCTTACTGAGCCTCATCGATGTCACAGAACGATGTCTTCATGAGTGTCGCTGCAGATGCCTATTAACCAACAGGCCTTTACATTCCCATCTCCAGAAACCCAACAAAATATACAAAATAACCAGTTAACGTTCTGTTATCTGATTTCAATTAAAAAAGTAACAAGAATTATTTGGTCTACCTAAGGTTACTCACTCCGAAATAAAACCTAACGCGGTGTGCTGTTCCGTATTACAGGGATAAAGCCGGCTACAAGAACTTAAAATCATACTTGTGTCAACATTACTTTAAATTTTAGTTGCTAGTAGAGGCATATTTTGAAGAAATTCCAATTTATAATTCGTAGATACAGTAGAACCCCGCTAATCCGAAATTTCGGATAATCCAAACAAAAATTGTACCGACAAATTAATTCTATAATAGACGAACAAATTTGAAACCACAAATCCAAATCAATTAAATTGACAATTCCTGCTAAAATATGAACATTTATGCTAAATTCAGGCAAGATAAACCTGCTTGATGCCACATAAAGATAATGTTGGTCGGCGTGGCGGCTATGCTTATCGCACAAAGGTGACTCGCGCGCTTCTGCCTAATCCCTACGCTAAGGAAGCGAGTGACGTGCCATTATTGCTAATATATTGTTTACAATGCGTTTAAAAGACAATCTGGAGATTTTATCATGAATTTTACATATATTTTCGGATAATCCGATTTCCCCAACAGTGCAACACCAAATCGTTCGGATTAGCGGAGTTGTACTGAATCAGAGGATTCGGATTTCTCACCTACTTTTGTTTAATGTATTATTCTCCTTACTATCTATACATAAATATCATTGTAATGATGATAATTTAACATTTATGTACAAGTGTTGGATTGTTTGATTAAGAATAAATTAATCCAATTACATCAGTTTCCTTACATTTAGATAAGTAAGTAGTAAGATTGTAACCGATTACATGGAACAGTTTATTTTTTAATTGTATATACATTTAAGTGGGCACCTCTTTTCCCAGAGACGTTAATACCGATTCAGTAGCACTGCGAGTTCTCCCACAATTTTTTCTCTGTTACTACAGGAAAGTCTAACATTCCTTAGAAGGACCTCGACAATGATATATCGGCCTAGTTACTCCGAGATGACTGACAATAAAAGATATAATTGGCGGCGGTTCTATGATGCACATACTACAGACAACATGTAGGTGGCTTACTAGACTATAATAAATCAATTGTCTTCGCCAACAATATCTCTGTCCTTTTCTTATCCTTTCCTACTCTGCTTTTGGTTGCGTGGAGTTACTCGGTATCACCACGCGAGATCTGAAGCGACAATGTCTGCTGTTGTTATTTGAAACTAAAATTGGAGTTAGGGGAAATGTTGCGTAATCTCAGTCATAAGTGTATGTAAAAAACATAAAAACATTCGGTGTAAGGTTAAACAATAAATAATATAAACAAACTGTTTAAATCTCTGAGTTTTTAAGGAACACATTTAAAGGTCATTGTGTTGGTTTTTCAAACGGTAATTGGTTTTACAATCACATTTGATCTAAATTATTAGATTCTGATGGCGTTTATAACACAGTTTTTGATTAGTTTAATAAATTTCAAATTAGAATTTTTTCAATCACATGGCTGTGAACGCCCTTTTGTTATAACCATCAATTTCTTTATTAGTAACTTTTTATCTATTTATTTTTAGTAGGAGACTAAAAATGTGTTCAAATTCCATATGGTAACCACACAATGGTTTAAAAAGCCGTCTCCCAGGCTCTTTAAGGGGTGTTCACGTACCCGAGAGATTCTTTTTTTTTGTAAAACAACTATTTGAAATTAAAAGGTATATTTACTCTCATCCGAAAAAAATTGGGTTAGCTCAAAATTTTCAAACGCTAAACTCCTATTGTGTAATACTTCATTTTAAAGGTTTTGTTTAATTGAAAATAACTGCAAAAACCAGAGCTCATATGTTACTCAAATACAAAATGGCGGCGGGTTAAATATTAAAATTTATTATTGTACTATATTTTATCTCTGAAAATTAAATTTTAATGTTTAAATTAAATTTTCAGGTTAATGTTAGGTTTTTGCTGTGATTTTTTGTATCCTTATTATTTTCCATAGAGTTTATTCTGATTTAAATTGGATTTTTTAATATTTGAACAGCTGCAATTTGGAATGAAATAATTATAAATATTTCAATGTTATTAAACAAAAATCCTTATATGTTTCCTCTAACAATGCTTTTTTACGTAATATCAGATTATAAGTTTCAACGGTCTAGGCATTATCAGATCAAGTAAATTTCTCAAAAAAACAATTGAGTGAACTATGATTTAAATTTGTTCCATTTAGAGCCAATAATATAGAGTAAAATATGTATCTACTTGTTATAATTTGAGTAAAAAAACAACACATAATATTGAAAAAAACCGTGTGGAAGAAAGGCCCAATAAATTAAACAGGACTATCCTCAGTCTGTTTTGTTTCTGTATGCGTTTTTTCAATGTAAGGTATATTATGTTATATTATTGGGTATTAGTGGAAAAAATGTAATTCATGGTTCTCTCTATTGTGTTTTTAAAAACTTTACTTGAGTATAGATCTGATGATGGTAGCCTAGATCACTGAAACTGTAATCTGAGATTATAGCAAAAGGATTGTTAAGCGGAATATATAAGGTAATTTTTATAATGACCTTAATATATTTATTATAGACACTCCTAGTGGCTATTTACAAAAAAAATTATTATTATTATAGCACCCTACATTTTGTGCAATTATATTTATTAAACAATACCTTAAAATAAGGTATCACTGTTGGGATACTTGACAACTTTGATGTATGTATGTGTGTGTGTGTGTGTGTGTGTGTGTGTGTGTGTCCAAACTCAATTTTGTGGTGGGACTGAGTTTACCTTGTATTATGATAAAATACTTGTTTTATAGCAAAGCATTTCTAAACTTTCAGTTTTCTACCTTTTCAAGTTTAAAAGTTATTCAACAGTCGTGGACTTTGACACCTGGTATATCCAACACATAGGTTGTGTTTTAAATACGGTTCGGTACTGTTATTTTATGTCATTAACATTCATATTAAACGGATTTGAATTGAAATAGAGTATTTTTAAATAAACGGCTTCTATGATGATGTCCATTAAACATTTTAAACTCGTAATTCCATTTTCGAAGACAAATTAAACCAATTTTACTTGCAATAAAAATGAAATTTTGGACACTATTTTCAGATCATTTACAGTGCAATAAATTATAAGTAAAATGCTTGAACAAGTCCGAACTGAGAGCGGAAACAAGGAAGTTGGAAGTGCAAGTTTCGACGGACACGACTAATCGTTACAGAGCAACAACCCAACATATCATTCTCTAATTTCATGGAGCTCCAAACATTTACTACTCTGTAATTAAAAACAAATTATTACTAAACTGCGTAGGCAACTTGTAAGGTAATATTAGCAAGACCATTAGAACGATCGTTATAGGTATATATAGAAGACAACGGTTCTGAACTAAACAGCACTGCACGAAGTTACAAAACAACAATTGTAGGATTAATAAAACCGCTAGACCATTATACTTTAAACCGTGCCTTACATTGTCAAAGTAACGGACATGTTGTTAGGATTTGATAAAATAATGGATATATAGGTTAGAGAACGGGTTAAGACGGAGATCGATAGTTGGAACATGAGAGAGGATAACGATGTACAGTGGTGCCAACCGTTCCCTTATATACAATGAGAACAATCATTTACAGTAGCACAGGGTGCCTTAGGGTTTATACGTTACTTTTACTTTACTGCTAAATATTGTGCGAGATAAAAATAAATTGTACTAAAACATTGCAAAAACTTTGTCCCTAAACGATCTCCAACAAACTAAAAAAAATAAAAAAATATTCTCCATTTAAAATGTCAGTTCGCCATTTAAAATGTTTTCGTTTTTGTCAATCAAAAAATGAAAATTAACGAAATTTTAAGTAATTAATTTTGTGCTTTAACGTGCTTCGCTTGAACACGTCGTTAGTCCAAGAAGTATTTGGTTAAAGTCGAGCTTCTATTCCTGAACTGTAATTTTTTATTTATTTGCGATTTAAAAAAAAATCGTACATAAGTATATGTAAAAAAGGAAAATTAAGTTACCACGAATAAATAAACACCTGAATGTGCAAAGTACGCTGGAATATATTTTGCTCAAGTTTAGCATCTATGGTCCCAAATTCTCAAATATACTTGCATTGGGTCCGTTAGAAATTACGTAAGTTATCAAAATCAGCTCTACAGATTTCGTTCAAATTTTATTAAATCTTAAGAATAACCCAAACTTGTTAGCAAAGTCGCATGTAAAGGTTTAAAGTTGCAAGTAATAGGTAAAAGTTCAGTGTGTCGATATACGGATTACTTTTAAAAAATTGTCTAATGCGTTTACAGAATTTTTAAAATGTAAAATGATGTTTTCCCGGAATTCACACTTCGATTGAAAAAATTTAAAATTCCATAGTTCACATAAAAACATCCTGTGTAAAATCTAATAAATTGTTGTGAGTGAAGTGATTACAGATGGAGATCTAATAGATCAGAGATAAAACGTAATAGATACAATAAAGTGAGTATCGATTAGTATCGATTATTGATCAGACTAATTGTGGGCATGCGCTGTTATATATTTTATATGAAACCACCTAACCTAACCTATTTCGATGATTTAAACCAAGTGTGTTAACAAGAATTCCGGTAGGGCTTCATGACACAAACAACATTCTCTGTACACAAATACAATTTAATACTACGATTCAAATGATGACATGTGTAATGCGCATGCGTCATAAGATACGTGGATCTTGATAATAGGGTTTGTTTGTTTATGTCAGTCCGTCGGTGATTAAAATGTAGTCAAAACGTATAGATTAACACAGTTTAGTAGCTTTTAAAAATTACGTTATTTTTTACCTTTATAATAAAATTTCAAGGTTAAATAATTAATGTATTTTAAAATAGGCACCTTTTTAGAAGTGAATTTAAAATCTGCGTCCATGGTTAATTTTCACTTTTTGATTGAAAACTACCGAATCATCATTTTTTGTGACGATTAGATATGATTCGTTTTTATTTTATTTTTTGGATAGGTGAGTGAACAATTGGTTAATATTTTTCACTGTTTATTTTTGTCATTCTTTTATATTATCACCAAGAAGTTACTAATAGATTTATTATTATTTTTTAATACTTTTTATTAATGTTCGTGTCTAAGCATTGGCTTTTGCCTATGTAGGTACTACTATTGTTATGATTTTGTTCCTAATATTTTTACTTTTATTTATTTGCTCGTTGTTTAAGGCCGAAAAACCTCTGGATAACCATTGCCTTATAAAAAAAGTAAAGATCATAGAATCAAGACTCCTGACCCTCAAATACTCTAATAGCGTTAGGGTCGAAAAAAACAAGAGTTTTCAAGATTGGATAGGAAAGATGGACGAGAGTTATTTAAACCTAAACTACATGAAAAAAGTATAGAATCCAGCTAGGTTACCTCGGGATTGCAAGCCCTTACCCATTACAGGATTATAAAAGTACAAGCCGTTAATATTTTCACTTCTAGCATAGCCTACTTAGTCTTAATTTTAGGTAGATTATAGGATACATTTTAAAGAAAACCGCAGTGTTCAAATCGTAGAAACTTGCGATGATTAAACTGTATAAATTATCTCAGTTTAAAGTAGCGTTTTCCTATCTGTTCATGCGTAAATATCATTCGATAATATTGATAATTACAAATTTATATTTTCTACAAATGATTGGTTATTATTTTACAAACAAAGCAATTGGCACAATATAAAAATAAATCTTGACTATTCTCATACAAAACTAGATATGGTAGTCAAAAAAACATTTGATTTATTACTGATAATAGTAAGCACAGAGTTGTACTGGTTACTAACGCCCTATTTTGGTGTGTGGAAATTGTTTAATCTTCTCAGAGATTCAAAAAGTTACGGTGTTGATCCAGCATCGTGTAGAAAGTGGGTGTGCTACTCTTTGTAGGAAATTCTGATGTAGATAGCGACGGGAACTCAATTGACATGCATTACCCGACAGAACAGCTGTCTAGCAAGCCTTAGGCCATTCACGAACAGTTGTTCAGTTAGATTGGTATTCATTATTATTACTATAAAGAGTGTTCCGAAAAAGGTGGAGTGGCTATTCATTTTCGGATTATATACATTAAAAGGAAAACAATTGAGAAATTACTTGTAGTCGAATCATTATCCGTCTATCCGCCATTTTGTTCTTTTACAAAAAACATTGTAACCTCAGATATAAACAAGATATTAAGTTCAAATTTGATATAGGTATTTTGTACGTTACGTTTTAAGTGTTTCTAACACAATTAATTTTTATTATAATTTTATGAATGGTGGTCGTTTAAAATTTGTTGAAAAAGTTAACGGTTTTTGGAGATATTCGACGTTAAAAGTTTTAAACAGCCGCCATCTTAAAAATTGTAAAAATAAAGTCATTGTGTTTGGTACATTTATAAAACGTAACGTAAAAAAATGTTTATACTAAATCTTAAATTAATATCTTATCTATTTCTGGAGTTATTATTATTTTTAAAGAAGAAAATGACGGATAGACGGATAATATTTTTTGTTTTATATCATCTGAAAGTGAACAGCCAGTCCATCTTTTACGGAACACTCTGTATATATATTTTAAGGTAAACGTAAGTAAAAATAACAGTATTTGTACACCTTTTACTCTTTACTGTATTTATGCACACATTAAATAAAATTTGTAATTTGAAATTAGATAACGTGACTGTTATTTCTTTTCGCACAGATCCAATGCCGACCTGTGTTCACAGACCAAACAAAGTCATGATGAAACTTGAGGGAAAGGATTTACTGGAGAACAGGAAACAGCTGATTAGAAAACTTGTACAATATAACAATCAACGTGAGTACATGATTGGATTGATGTAATTAAATTTGGCCTTCTTTTTGTACTTTATTTGTCTTGCATAATACAAGTCAATCACTATTTTGCTATTTAGACTATCCTAAATTTCTGGTTTTATTACAAATATTCAGGAATTGTAGGAAAGCAGTTTATGTGTGTGTTTTGGATAGACAAATGATAACAAGTGGAAATTTGTTAACGTATGCTAATAATTGTTTAATTATTTTGTATGGAAAATTTAATTTTAGTACGAGTTAAATCAATGTTATAGTTATGAATTCCTTATTAACGAAAACAAAATATATCAATATTATGTTTTTTAAATATGGTGAATTGTTTAAAATGTATTATATATTTTAAAGGAATTAATTGTTATACAAAGTTTCAAATTTTATTTTCATTTCTAATCATTTTTAATAGACATTAAAGTTTTTATTTGTAAAAAATCTCCACTTTGACTTCATGGTTCTGGCATTTAAAAAACAATTTATACGACTGCATCTTCTAAACGGTTCCATATTTTTGTAATGGCCAAATATAATCCTATTTATAATTAAATTTAAAAATAAACAAAGATACGTTAAATTTATCGTTTTTAATTCTGACTATCTTTTTCATTATCTCCTGTAAATAATTAGTTTAAAAAAAAAATGTATTTATTTAATATTAGAAACGGATATTTCTGAAATTATAATAGTTTTAAAAAATAGAGAGAGATAAACAGATACATAATATCAGTAGAACAAAATCTGTTTATCAAATTATTTGAATTAAAACAAAATCGTAAAATAATGTTAAAATCAAAATATCTAATAACGTATTTTTTATATAGTAGAAGCTAAAACTATTTGAGAATATCTGGGTTCAGATTAGTGCTGTGTCCGTAACGGGTACAGAAAACCGTCAACGTTGACCATCGTCGTCATTCAACGCAGTTGACGAAGAAGTGCATTAACTGCTAACGTTGATCAACTGCTTAGTACTTGCAGGTGAGGCATCAGTGGTTGTTTGTTAGCGCCAGCGGCCCACTCGATGCGCGCGCACCCAGCTACACGTACGCCTCTCAGTCGTCTGTTAGTTTAGTTGAGAAACTAAAGCGAATCAATTAGCGTCAACGTTTATTCATCAACGAAGCAACGTATGTTTCTGCTGTAGCCTACTATTTTACTATTTTACACGTCCACACTGAACAAAGACGCTTGGTCTTCTGTTCTGTCTGGCAGGTTAAGGTTAGCAGTTTTTTTAAACAGTTAATCACGCTCAACGTTAACTGGAGTTGATGTTGACAGTTTTTTGCATTAATGTCCACCACTAGTTCAAATTAGGAGAGTGATAAGAAGTCGTCTCATAGAGCTACTGACCTTGCAACACCTTCGACATGCTCTACTGACAGCATGGTATAACATCGATCAAAATGTTACCCCGAATATTATTTAGAGCATGCCTAGATGACTGGAAGCTGTCATTAGAGCTCATGGAGGCAAAATGAGTTATTGAAGTGTTACTAAACCAACAGGGGGACTAATTTTATATTTAATTTTTTTTAATTTAACAGAACTTAACCCTCTCTCGTCCGTTAATTATGCACATTGTAAAATTTGGTAGTTGATATATATTTTCTTTTGATTATATTTTTATTACTAATATTGTTTAATTGATTTTCAGCTAAGAAAAATTAAGTGTTACACTTCGATTTCAGTTTTAAAAAGTTAAGAAGGAGTAGTTTTGGAGCATTTTTGAAAAAGTTTTCTAGACCAAAACATAGTCCAAGAAATTGTTCCTCTAGTTACAGAATTGTTAACCGTACTGTAATAAGAAATAACTAGCTCGCAGTGAATACTCGTTGATCATGAACTTGCCCCCTTCCCTTGACGACTGCAGGTAATTGTTTAAGGTACGAACGTGTTATCGCGGCACACTTCCCACATTAAACTTTGTAATTTCATTTCAGATTGGACAAACAAAGGTATTCCAGTAGATGTGTGCGCTCTTATTGATGGTCTAGGTCCGCCCTTGCATTGTGTTTCTGCGAGCGAATTTATCTACTGTAAGAAATGTGTAGGCGTAATTAGTACTGTGGTACTGGCAGACATTGAACTGTGATATCATAGAGTAATCTTAAGAGAAATATAACATATTAGGTTTCATCTTTGTGGTTTTAATAATCTTCTGGTAGGTTAGTCTCAATATACAGGAGCCTTTCAAGAAGAAACTGAGAAACTTTCAGGACGTGTTGGACAAACAATTTCCCACAAAAATAACTTTATTTGTATTTTAAGACGACGTTTCAATGACCAGTCATTATCCTCAGATGTAACATACACGAAAACACTATTGGTGTTGGACTGCGAATCAATGACGCCATTTGGTTTTTTTTTTGTACAAAAAATATTAATCTGTACAAATATAAGATATTGAGTTCAGATTTTATACTCACATTTTTTACATTACGTTTTATAAGAGCACCAAAAACAAATATTTCATCTTTTATATTTTCAAAATGGCGGTCGTTTAAATTGTATAACGTCGAATATCTCTTAACATGTATTTTGTAAATTTACAAAAAATGTACAATAGCAAAATACTTTCCTATTTTACCGACAAACTATTTTGTAGTTTAAAGGGTAACCGAGTTACCATCATAAACTAAAAATTAAATTGTATTGTAATTGTTTAGACACATGACTACCCTAAACAAAATTGTTGAATTCTGAAAATTTTATTTCCGAATATTTTAGACCTTAGAATAAATTAAACATTGTATTATAATGAAGATTCGGAAATTTTAAATGTCAAACCAAACCATAAATCGCTTTAATTCTGAATAATTATTTTATCGTCAACAATTTTTTTGACGTTAAAAAGGAACATTTTGTTGTAAAGTTAACGGTTCTATAGATGTTCCTAGTGAAATATTTTAAGTATCAACCATTTAGAAAATATACAAAATAAAATCTTTCTTCTGGTAAAGTTTACTCGTAAACCATAACAAATAATGCATGTACCAAATCTCAACTCAATGTCTTATCTAATTCCAAATATAATGCTTTCTTTGCAAAAAAAAGAAAGAAAAGGGAAAAGAAAGCAAATAGACGTGAAACTAACCGTTTTGGGACCATTTAATTCATCAGTAGAACATGTCCTGAATATTTCTCAGTTTCTCCCAGTGTAAGAATTGTATTCAGGCGACATTCTGCACCGATGGGAGGGATGCACTAATTAATATCTTAAGCAATCATAAGAAATAAATGTAACTATACTTTCATAAAATTATAAATTCCAGGGACAGTGTGAATAAACTACAAATCTGTAAAGAACTAATTTAAAACTTTACAATAATCACGACTGTATACAGTCTTGGCTAAACTAAAATGTAGCCATAAAACTGGTGACAGTAAGCATAGATGTAGCCTACCCGTGAATTTTAGTTTCAAAGCTCAAACTTCAAAGACACGTGGTCCATCAACATCATCTAATCTTTAATTACAATTTGAGATATTGATGTGGATTTTAATCTTTAAATTTCACTAAATATATACAAATTCTGTAGAAGCAATATTGGCTTTTCAAATATTACGCATTTCTCACTAAATTTTCAATTTATAAACATCATAAAATCTCGAATTTTTGTCTTAAAGTTTATGATGGTATAAAATTACAGCCTTAAAAGCCCAATCTGTTTTACATATTCTAAATCTTACACCACAGATATGCCTTGAAAATCTTTTATATATTATCCCCCTCCCTTTCTGTAACTTTGTTTCTTCTAATTTAACTATAACTTTTACGAAGTAAATTCCAATCTTTATAGACAGCATGCTCAGTAATATAGACAGTAAATCCCAATATAATTTACAAGCTACACTTTGGCCTTATATTTACAAATATTTTACAACCCCTAACCCTTTTGGCTTTTAAACCATCTCTTGTAATTTCATTCTAAAATTAATATTTTTTTTATTTAAAAAATCCTCGAAGGTCACGAGATATCCAAACATTTTTTAAATATCTTGAAAAAAATTTTAAAAATATCTCGGATTAAAGCATCTTATTCTTTTAGAGTAGAGTAACAAACAGGTTTTTATTCATTGAAATGACCTTGAAACGTAGACAAAACAAAGAATTAATAATGCCATTTATTTCTTCTTTAATACCAAATAACATTCTCATAAGACATTTACCTTCAGAGGTTGTCGTTCTTTAAATATTCACTTTTCTTAACGTCTGTGATGAGCTCTTATATATATATATATATATATATATATATATATATATATATATATATATATATATATATATATATATATACTATATGATAGAGGTATATATATCTTATACTACCGACAGTAGGTACTTGGTGGAATTCCATTATTTATAATTAAATGAAAAGCAATTTGTTGTACTTCCACAATGTGGTACATCCAATTTATTGTGGAATTAAAAAATTGCCTTTTATTTAATTATTAATATATATATATATATATATTCAATTTGTCTAATAATAAATAATACAATGGACATTATTTGGACAATATTTCGTAAATCTATACACTCACCTACTACAAGAAGCTTAACGTTGAAGGTGGAGTGCCGTAAGACTAAAACTAATAATTAGGTATAAATTCCAACATTTTATAAAATTTATGTTTTAAGTACCATATTGAAAGCACCAAACTTGTCTAGAAAAATTACTTTATTTGACATCAACAGTAGAACAGGTTCTTACGTTTATTGTAGCACAACAGCTGCTTTAAGGCAATGTCCTATTATCAGGTGTTTGTCAAAAGTCAAAAGTTAAAACACAAAACCCTACAACACAAAATAGTACATATTCGCGTTTTAGACGTCACCGGATTTGCTCCGACTAAAGTCTGTCACTGGGCAGACTGTATACAGTTAGACACTGAATGTGTTGTTGTGTTATAGTGTTATATGTTTTAATTATTAATTTGATGATGGGACTTTGTCCGAAACAGCAGTTGTGCGATAATAAACAGATAAAATACCAGTAACATTTTTAACGTAATATAAAGTAATTTCCTTAGAGGGAAAACCAGAAATGGAACTTTGACCCTTATTGGGAGGAAAAAAGACCTCCGTTTGTTCGAATATCCCACAATTGACACAAAACATTTTTATCAAACTCTAGAAAAATGTTAAGATTAATATTCCAAACCAATGTAGCAAGTAAATTAAAATTACGGTTTGTAATTTTGAAAAAACCTAAAAAAACCCAACATTATTAAGTAGAAAAATTACAAGTAAAATTGTGTCAGGAAGAGGAATCTGGACTGTTTTAAGCTTAGCATCGTTTTCACTCTTTCACAAAGTGCCGACAAACCTACAAAGATGGACATTAAGATAGCATTAGTTACCTTGAAAGTGTAGAATGCTTATCATCCGGTCTCTTAGCTGCACCATTCATCCACGCCCTCGTCGGTCCCGCAACTCCATCTGTCAAACAAATTCTCTAATTAGTAAAAGTTGTTTCTTATTATTAAAAATTAAACCATATGACTATTTATATTACACAGTATAGTATAAATTAAGTAATTATTTGTAATATTATTTATTTTTGTATATATCTTCAAAAGAACACTCTGAGTCGTTACCGACATAAATACTTGAGACACATTTAAGTAGAGAATCAGGAATAGTAAATAAACTACCGGGAAGAGAATATTTGAAAAAAAAACGATGGAAAAAAACAGTTCCATCCAGTGATAAAATTTAATCATTACGAATAGACACTCGATAGACAAATAATGTTAGAATGGAGTGACCTAAAAGTGTTGTAATCGTTATCGGAAAAACAATTCTCTGATTAGTATCCAGCGATGGTCAAGTTCTAAAAAAGGAATTACTGTATATTATACCAAAACTATTAAACTGAAATAAGTTTGGGAAGTCTGGTAAAAACTTGTATATTATAAGTATAGAAAGCTTATAGTAATCATATTTTGAACTATCTACACGCATAGGCACATACTGTTTTGATATCACCTTTAATAGATTTTTAAAACAATATTTGTTTGGAATTGAAAACAAAAATATTTAGAACAATAGTTTTAAAAACAAACAATTAGAAAAATGGAATTTGGATTTTAGAATTTTTATTTTAGGAAAACTTTTTTTCCGAACTGTAAGAAAAATGTATAGAAATTGAAAATATTTCTAGTGCAGCATGATAACATAGTAGTAAATCCGATAATATACAAGCCATTTAATCTTGCAATTATTGCACATAGATCGCCTATTTTACAAAATCTGCAGTGATAGTTTCAGTTAAGTTTTACTTAAGGTGAAAGTACTGAAAATCGTTTCAGACTATAGCCAATTTGAAGTGACAATTTTGTTCAATGATATTCAACGAATAGGCCTAGTAAAGAATTTACGTCCTAAATCTAACAAAAAATTCCATGACTGATTTTTCTGATTTTAAGAATATATAAAAAAATTTATATCACGTGTGAGTATCAATGGATGCAGGATCCCCTCTGAGGCTCACTTTAGCGAGTACGGACGTGGCAATACCAAAGAAATTTAGCTGAATCTACACCTATTCCCATGTAATCTTGGGTTAGATCCATTTCTTTCATCTTTCTCAACAGTTATATTTTGACCAATTCTTGTTCTTTTCCGACCCTGACGCTATTAGATTATTCGAGGGCTAGGTTAACGTGTGCTTTATTGTAATTTTTTTTGTAAGGTGATCATGACCAAAAGATTTTTTGTTTATAAAAAAAAAAACAAGAAAAAATAATGCAGGATTTAAAGCTATTTAATTACCTACTCTAGTACATAAAAATGGTTTTGGAAATCGGCCGGAACAATTACGAGCTCTTCTAAAATGACCTACGTACTAAATTTGAGTAAAATCCATATATTCAAATTGCGACACACATTATAATACTTTATATAACATATTTAGAAATTCGATTTGTTAGACAGTTTGTTATTCTGCAATAATTTTGTTATTTGGGAATAACAGTCAATTTCCGAAAACAATGTATTTTCTATAACTTTTTGAAAATAAAAAAATTAAATGTTGGATAAAAATCTCTACACATTCAGTTTTAGTACAACTTTCTCTTCAAAAATTGTATTGCTAACTTCATTGTTTGCGGTTCTTAAAAAAAGAAGAAAAAATTGTGACATGTTAAGGTTATATCGCACCGTATCCCAAAAAAACCTCATGAAATTCGCGTCAATGCAAATCTATGAAAAAAGTAAACGCAAAATATATGGGAATTTTGAAATGTCTACTTAAAATATATCATTTTTCAATCCGGCTTGTGACTAGACTCATAGTCTACAATTTAACAAGGATTCTATAGTAATCAGATTTCGCGCATCTCCATATATAACAGGATTTATTTTACGACAAAATATAAAAAAGTATTAAATTTTACTATAAATTAAAAACAGGTTGTATCTCAAAGACTATAAAGTATCTTCAGTATAACACAATGTAGCGACTATCCAGGTTTTGCGAGATATAAACAGGTTGTTGGGCGACATTCATGGTACCCAACCATACAAACATATCCTCTAAATGTAATGCCCAAAGATAGTTTCTTGGATATACAATAGGAAATGTTAATTGTATGGTAGTACAACGGTTATCATTAGTTTAAGTTTGATTAAACAGTTGTTACACAGGTTTTCTGAACCTTGTAGTTATATATGTTACTTTCTAGTTGTCTGTTGCGCCCTAACATAGATGTTTATATACTAAAAAGACTCCACTCGCTTCGCTCGTGTTAGCCTCTGACCCTCGTAGCCTTTAAGCTGTATATATGCGAAGGAGCCTCCGCTCCCTGCAGTTGTGTTGGTTACTCGACCTCGACCCATTTTATAACTATACTAATATCCCATTTTCTTGCGCTGTCAGGTTTTGAAGTTACATTTTTGATAATAACGTCGCTATTTGTCATGGTAGACAGGTGAGGTTGGTACTATTATATACAGAATTGAAATATGGTATTTTTTAACTGATTTAGTGGAATAACACACGAAATTTGAACTGTTTAAAATGTCCACTATTTTGACAATTTTAATTAGATTTTTTAAATCTTCAATAGGGTTCTATATGAACGCATATCAATTTGGATGTGCCAATTGTAATTTTTGTAGCAGATATCGTGCTTACGTATAGATTACGACGAAGGACAGGGACATGTGAAACGTGAAGGGCAGTGAAAAAGCGAGATCATAATTTTCGCGATTACAGAACTTGCCCAATAATTCGTATATGCGGTAAGCAAAAAAATATTGTTCATTTTGTTTATTTATAACCTAACCTAATCTAACGTAGTCTTTCTAATAAACAATTTTGCCACTAATATTCCAATTAATTGGAAAACTCTTTCGAGGCATGGATCGTTTGTAAAATCGAATATATTTACATCATCGTATTTCATAATAAAAATACGAGTATTTACTAAACTTTAAAAAAAATCTGCAGAAAAACGCAATATTTATATCAAAATGAAGTAATCTATAGTAGCACAAATATCGTAATAGTTGTAAAAGTTGGCGTATATAACATCAACTATTTTGTAAAAAAAGTTATTTGTTTATTATGAATTATTTATATAATTGATATAGTTTAATGGGATATTTGCCATAATTTGTGTGTAAAAACAATTAAACGAAGTTTCGAGAGTATAAATCAACTCTCGTTATCAAATAATATAGTCAAAACTCAATTAAAATTGATAATAAAAATTCCTCTACTTAAATTGACATTTTGTCGTTTAAATCACCAGTGCAAGTAAAAACTAAATCACGTACTAAACTTTCGAAAGATGGGAAAAGTTATTCATCCCGATAAACCGTAAGCTTACTACGCTGTTGACACGCCACCCCTATCATTCACTTGCTAGTGTTTACTGTTTCTAATATTAATTATTTGATGGTGCTTAGGCTTAACTTTATGTTTACTTTGTTTTAGATTACCAGTTTTCAATGTGGCTAAAGGTTATGATGCCATTTTTACCGACTTCAAAAAAGGAGGAGGTTCTGTATTCGTTCTGATTTTTTTTTTTATGTGTGTTCGTGCATATTTCTGGAACGGCTCGAGCGATTTCATTGGGGGTGGTTTCATTTGAAAGGGTATGGTCCCGAGATGGTCACATTTCATTTCTGACTTGATTGAGCTAGTACTTGGCCAGTATTTGCAAAACAATGCCAAAATGGCGCCTGGTTGACACGACTAGTTGGAAATATTATTGTTTAATATTGAATAATATTGAAAATGGTATATAGTTTATGTTAACTAGCCAGTACTTATATGACATTTTTGTTAGTACTGGGCCAGTACTAACAATAAATAAATATTGTTGAATTTGAAAGAATTAATTGGATTTACAAGGTTTAATACATGTTTTTTTCTAATATTGAAAAGTTTCACCGAGCCAATACCTTTCCAGTAATGTCCAGTTATCATCAATACTTACCAGTACTAGATCAATAATTTTTTTCAACCGAGGAAAGGATATCTTTCCGACTTCAAAAAAAGAACAAAAATAAAGAAAAAATATATTCAACATTAATGTGTAATAAATATAATTTTAAAAAATATAACGTAACTAAAAAGTATTAAATAATAATGTGTTATAATAGTAATTCCGACTTCGTAATAATTATATTCGTGAAATGTAAACTGATATTTACAGAAACTACAACGAGTGTTTATATCTTTATTTTTTTTTTTTGTTTTTTTTTAAGTCGACGCCACGATCGATTCAACGATGTAATTGCTGAAGAAACAAAAATTAATGGCAACCCCCCCCCCCTTCTCCTCGTTGCATTCAATTTAATGAGTACACCTTTCAAGGTACCTTTTTTTCATAATTGACCGTTTGTCAATGTTAACAATTTCTAGGTTTATTATTCTCGAAACGTCGTTTAACCAAACCTAACCTAACGAACCAAAATGAAGGCAGAATTACCCTTAAATTATATAAATAAAATCTAGTTGTTGACAGAAATCATGTACATACAGTTTATCTAAAACAACGTAATATAAAATATACGGTTTAAAACAAAATATATAAATAAGTGAAAGAAATCGTTGAGTGTTCAGTAATTAAATAAAAAAAAATCCTATGTAAACACATTATATTCAATTCTAATTTTGCGCCTTTAAATTACAAATTAAATTCCATCAGAGTGTTTAATATTAGGTGGATTTATGGCTTAAATCGGAATAAAATTATGTAATATTCAAACTAAGTAATCTAAACTAGTAAATGATATGAGGTAATAAACTGATTAATACCTCAATTTTCTCTCTCACTCTTTAGTGATTTAAACCAATCTGATCACTATTCCGTAGATTATTCACGATTCATCAAATTTAATATTTTTAATCAATCAATATTGAGTTAAGCGCGTTGCAAATTTTATAGACAGACGGACATAAAACCGTAAATCGTCTGTTCCCTATTCACACTAACACAATATTTGCTTACTATGTAATTTGAAAGTGAAAAACAATCACATGCTCTTAAATAAACAATAAAATATACATACTCATTTTCGTTAAATTCTTCAATGTTGGTAATATGACTTCCGATGCATTTTACATTTGAACAACACAATCAGGTAAGCCACTACAAAACAATGTAAAATATAACTAGTATAAGTTTATAACCGATATTCAATATAATCAGATTTATTCTCTAAGACAATACACACATGAGTCTATCACCTACCTTCGTTGTCTCAACCTACTGACCTGTTTGCCTTGGTAACGTGAGAAAACATCAATATAAATAATGTTATTGTTCTTTAATTAAAAGTCATATTTATAATAAAGGCTGGGAAATGTTGAGAAAACCAGTCGGACTTTCCCGTTAATTAAAAACACGATATCAAATTAAACTGATACGTAAATGGTTTGACTTTCACTAAAATTGGACAGAAAATATTGTAAATTTTAGTTGTCACTTTCCGTCTCCAATATTCGTATATTTCGGGTACCAATGACTTACAATACACTGTTTTTTTACGGGTGTATTAAGTTTCATTAAATGTTTTGCGTTAGTTATTTATGAAGACGACATCCTGTCCAACCCTTGAGAATGTAAGTCTTATAATTAATATTATTTCAATTGAGGATTTGATGAAAAAACAAATTGAAATTCGAACATAGCACTACATATTAGAAACAAATTATAACTTTTATGATTAAAGTGTGTAAATGTAATACATTACTTCTCTCAGAGACCCGTATTCTCAACCAAAGATAATTTGCATCTATTTCCCAATAAAAAGATCAATACTTCGTTTATGAGGAAAAGTAAACCATTTTATTATTCTAATTTTACATTATGTTGTGTCTTATAACAGTTAAATTGATGTAGAAGGGTCGTCCTCATCATCACCTTTTAAAAAAATATAATTTTAAGAGTTTTATATGTTTAGAAAGAGCTTAAGCTTGATTCACTTGTGACATAACTTCGTCCTAAGCGTAATTGATATTAAAATCCTGTTCTTAAAGATGGTGTACAAAGTAATTTTAAAATCCCCTCACCGAATTGTAAATGTATTTTACTTACGATTGGTACACTCATTTGGAACGTTTTCAATTTCTAGGTTTATCACTCTCAAAACGTTAGGTTTAACTTAACCTAACCAAACCTAACCTAAAGAAATGATGGCAAACTTACTATTAATTTATATAAATAACATCTAGATGGTTTCAGAAATTATGTACATACAGTTTATTTAAAACAATATTATGTAAAATTCACGATTTAAAACAAAATATATAAATATGTGAAATAGATCGTTGAGTGTGTCAGTAATATTACCTTAAAAGTTTCCAATATAAAAACATTATATTCAATTCTAATTTTGCGCCTTTAAATTACAAATTTCATTACAGCTTTAAGCGGATCACAGTGTAGTAGTTGAATCATTAGAAAAGTTAGATTCTTGGTTTACAGGAAATGAGCTTCTTCTGAATCCAGACAAAACCGAAATAGGTTTTTGGGTGAATATAATTATATAGATGAGGGTTTATCATGGAAATGTCATTTGGAAAAAAAAGGGGAAGGTTGAGATCGATGGTACATGTTTTCTCTGTTTTAAGAAATGGGGTTTCCTTGAAGGCTTGTTTGGTGGTTTACCATGCATATATTGTTGAGGTATGGTATTGTGGTGTGGGGAAGTGCTGCTGTTGTACAGAAGGTATTTATACTTCAGAAAAAAATTCTAAGAACTCTTACTGTTATAGGCAGAGAAAGTATTTGTTGGGTCCTTTTTAGAGATTATAACATACTTACGTTGACAGGACTTTATATTTATGAAACTTTAATCTGGGCCCACAAAAATTAAGTAGGCTTTGTAAAAACCGGGTTTAAGCATGGGTATAGTACTAGAGCTATTGAAAATTATACATTGCCATCGTCTAAAGCTGTTTGAAAATAGTCCATGGTATGTGGGAGTATTTTCGGTGGTGTTTGTTTTAAAATATGTTATAAAGGAGCAAGTTGTAAAAAAAGTTTATTATAGTACAGATGAATACTTTGATAATCCTCTTTGAAATGTGAAGAATTAATTTTATAATTTATTAGTATTAATCAATTATTTATAGTGATGTAAATGACTCTGCACCTGTTCTTTTTGAATGTATTTAGTGCAATAAGAATGATATGATATGATTTAGGGCTTAAATGCGAATAAAACTATGTAAATTTCAAACTAAGTAAACTAAACTCCAAACCGTAATTGTGTTTTACTTACAAAATTGGTACACTCATTTGGAACGTTAATGGATACATTAAAAAAAATAGGAAAAGTCCCTTTGCATAAACTACGCATTTCATTTTCATTGACTATTTTGTTTGTTTTTACAACTTATTCTCATGCGGGGGGTTTTTTTTAAGGGAAGGGGGTGTTTTATTCGTTAATAAGTGATAATGGAGTAAATTTCATTAAAAATCGTTCAAGCCTATTGTTATAAAATTCGAATTTCGTCTTAAAATAACTACAACCAAAGTTTAAGTTTGCGAAAAAATTTAAAAATTATAAATACATGTTAATATGTGCCATTTTACTAAATTTGATCATAATATGTCCTCTCAGACCATAGACTAATCACGACAAACCCCTGTTTTGGGGGTCTACTAACCTCAAAACAAATACTGCTGTGAAAAAGATATTTAGCCAAACTCTGTTATTACAATCAATTCTTAAACGACTTTGAATATAATAAATCATTCCAACGTCCTCAATTCTCATTGTAACTTACGATTATTTAGAACAAATCGGATTACTAGTTTTTGAGATATTTGGGACAAAAATCTCACATATTGAATGACTGTCGAGGAGACGTATTTCTAAAGAGATTTTATAAACCCCAAAGACATAAAAATTTGGTAATGATCGAAAGCGCATATAATACTTTGTACCATCTGTTTTTCATGTCTTGCTATTTGTAAAATATTTTAGAGGCTCATTAATTAAAATAATTAGTTCCAAATAATTAAATAATGATACAAAACTTGATTGAAACAAATATAGGTATGGGTTCTCAGTTATTTGGTTCTATGAAGAAAAGTAACACAAAAAATATTCAGGGACAGTAATTTCAAAATCACTTTTAATAAAGATTTCACCGTCACACTAATAAGACACCTGTTTTACCATCCTCAACCACGGATTCATAAACCAAGATTTCTTTAATTCAAGACGTTGCCAAATTTCACGTCAAAGCTCACACTCAATACAGTTCTTCTTTGAAATATAATAACTAACTATTAAAACCACGAAGACTAAGGGGGGACAAACAAAATCATAGATTCGGTAGCAAAATAATACTCCAAAATGGCTGACAAGTAATTATTAATTAAAGCCAAGTTTCCACATAATTTCTAATTAAAAACCAAATTCTACATATAATGGTTAAAGGAACAGCCAAAATTTAAATAATGTTCTGTTAAAAAATGTGTGCAAAACCATTGCACAAACGTTCTCAAAATTATAAATTTGTTTTAATGTATTGAGATTACTTGACGATGTAGGTGTTTAATTAATCTAGAGGTGCATTTACAAAGATATTACTCATGCTCAAATTTTTATACACAAAAAAGATATTTATTTTCGTTAAAAACGTATGAAAATAAATATAATTAGAGTTTCGTAGTTGCTGTTTTAGTTATCTAAAAGAAAAGAAAATTGTATTTATACACTCAAAACACTTTTTTGTTTGCTTTACGCTGAATCACTTTGACAAATATAATTGTGATAGAGTCGCCTGATGACATAGATGGTCGTTTTTCCAAAGTAGTGGTTTGTTTTTTGTTCATATCTAATAAAATTTTGGTAAAATCATTTCTAATTTATATAATAAATAATTTAAAAAGGAATTTTACTTTTTTTTATTGAATGAACATAATAAATATTGTCATGGGAAAATAGTCCAGGAGCGAAAACGTGTCCGACGTTTGTAGAATCACTCACGACCACGGATTTGTGAAGAGGTGTTACTAAGATGGTAGTGAAATGAGTTGATTTTAAAGGTAATATCATCAAATTACATGAATAGTCATGTTTGTCATAAATATTGAGACAAATGTTTGTGGTCTAAATAAGTCTCTATTAGAGTTGCCCCTGACAGGCGTCTATGCTGGTAACAAAACAAAAATAGTGCACTTAAACTCTGGTTTAAGAGAGCCTGTAGTATAATCCCAGTATGATTTTAGTACCTTACAATCTAAACCCACGAAACTTTTATTCAGGCTTATTTAAGGTATATTGGTCAGAGGTTAAGCTAAATGATGACTTAATATAAATTGTCTAGCACTCTATGAATATCTCATTGAAACACCAGTTTCGGCGGATTAAATCACTGGTTTAAATCACCTCAAAATTAAAAATAAATAAAGTATAATCTGAATTTTATTTTGTAGAAGTTGCAACAAATGGTGGAAAATTGCAAAATGATACGGTTTAGAGACAGTCTCTCGGCTGTTATGTCTTATTTAGAATCTATATGAATCCACGTGTCGTTTTTTCCACCATATATTTAGAAACATGGTCGTCTAATCAACCAAAAGGATCGGTTTCCCATTATGTCAGACAAACATAATGTGTTTAAGTTGATATTTGATTTGATAATGACTATAATTTAACAGATAAATTACGTAAACAGAATGGAAAATGAAGTTTAATGATTTACCTAGTCGGAAAATTCTGATGTAATGAGTTACTAAAGTTTAGTAAATGTTCCAATTTGAGTTAATTTGTAATAAATTGTTGAACTAAAACAAATTGTAGTGAGAAGTACATGTAACATATATAGTAAAATATTCTAAACAATGAATAAATAAAGGTATCTACAATTTGGTAAATAAGTTGTTGTAGAGGATATTATAATATTTTTATACTTTTCATACACTAATCATACCTATGACAAATAACACATACGACATAAATTTAAGAATTTCTATGATTTTTGAAGTTAATTATAATCTGTAAGTATGGATGTTAGTAATTCAGTTAACATTCCTCTATCATATTAGTAGCGGTTATTGTTTTTATTTAATTAAATTTTTTACGCAATTGAAATAAATTCATCATTAAAACAATGGGACAATACAAAGAACAAACAATAGAATATTAAGATGTATTTAGTCACCCATATGAGACTAATTTAATACTATTGAAGCTTGAATTTCCTTTTGTTTTAATCAAAATCTCTTAATATATTTATAATCCCAGAAAGCTGCATTACAGTCTTCTTCATCAATTAGACACCTATATACAAAGGTATCTGTTATACTTAGTTAAAATTATTTTTCAAATAAATTGTAATGTTTTATGATATTATTTTTAAAAAACCTATAATAATAAATGTTTCAGTACATATTAACAGTTTGTGTGGATGTTAATGGGAGAGAGGTTATTTTGTGTGAATTAATACTTTAAAGTAATAATTAAATTTTAATTTGGTCAAAAAGTTTCACATCTGTTTACTTCGTTTCATAATTATATTTCAAACTAAGTAAATACAACCAATAGTTTTTTAAAATTTATAGTTAAAAATATTAAGAATCAAATCATTCATCTTGTTGTCTAACTTTTTAGATATTGTAGTTTTATTACGTCATACACAATATATTTTAATTGTCACTATTGAATCTTTTTTTTTTCGCAAGCTTCAGAGGAATGCATTTTTTTATTAGCAAGGGGACACTTTCAGGGGACCTAATCTTTCAACTTGTGTCTACTGCAGTTATAACAATCTTTATATTAGGCTTTAGCAAATTTGTTTTGTTTTGCTGTCCTACTTTCATAAATAAAGCATTTTTCGTTGAAGTAGGACACAAAGTTTTTTAGATCTTAATATAAAAATTGATAATGGTAGAAACAAATAATTTATTTAGGAGCTTAAATAAACATCATTATCAATATCAATGTTAAACCAATTTAATATGATTGATTTGTTATATTAAACAACTTTTTATAATGCATGGTTACGATCCTAAGGTATAACCTTTATACGTGATTATAAATATTAACCAGAATTTTTGGTTATATGGCAAGTTCGGCATATTTTTTATATATGTTATTATAAACAATAACAATAATTACATTTTGAAACAACATACACAATATATCACATTAACCAAAAGTATTTGTTTTTATTTATAATAACTATTAGTGTAATTCATTTTGAAAATGAATTGTGATAATAACCAATAATTGGCATTTTTTACAATAACCAGTGTTTATGGATATTACCAGGATTTATTATATTAATAGATTCTCAAAAAAATTTGTAATACTGCTTTAATAAAACCAAACGTATTGAAATTTTAAATCTGCGATAAATTAATTGATGAAATTTGATAGTCGGGGTATGAATATTTTAGTTTTTCCAATCATTTGAAATAAAACCATACTATTTAAACTTCAAAGCATTAACAAAAAAAAGAACGTGACTAGGTAATCCAATTGTGAATGAGAAATAGTCATAAAACAAGTACTTTCTTTTAATACTTATAAAAAAATCCATTTATAATAATTAATGTATTTCAAAAATAACGATTTAAACTTGAATCAAAATGTTTGAAATTGAAATGTACGTTAGTTTAGTTTTAAAGCAATCTTTAAAGTGAGTATAAAAATAATATTAAATAACAAAAATACTGAGTAAAATTAACAGATTTTAATTCATTATGGCATGTAGGTTAAAAATTTCAATTCACTGGAACTGTTAGAAGTAAAGAGATTAACGTATGAAGGCTTAACGTAACATTATACGAACAATTATTTTTAAGTAATTCGCTTCCCCTGCATCCAATAATCATATCCTTGAAACATTCCTCTCCTATAACCAACAGGTAGGAACGGGACTGTTGTATCTACTATGTATAATGTTTCCTTAGTATGTTATATGATACATATATGAAAGCCGAAAGTGGCGAAAACTAGGTCAACAAAGCTTAAATATTGAGCAAAGTAATATTGCATGTATGTAGTTAATTTATTACAATCTACTTACAAACAGAAAAATACAGGAAATACTAACAGTATAACAAGTCATTTTACTTTTATATCTTATTGCAGATTATGAGGTGCAAAAACTTCAACTTATATGAGAGTATAAGATTAAAATCAAATAACCAAATACCAAAAATGAAACTAACTCTGATGTTAGTTTTGGTTGGTTTGTTGGATGAAGCATATTCTAATAAGGTAAGTTAATATTTGACGTAGTTAATAAATAGTTGATATCTGCATTTATCTTGCAGATTATATGTAATACCAACATGATTTCCGTTGTATTGATGGTAAAATATGTTACATTTCATAAATAAAGAGTACTTCATTCAACATTTAAAAACCGTCGTTCTCATTGAATCACCCGTAATCTCTTACGTTGGTATTTGATTTGATAATGTCTAAAATATAACAGGTTAGGTTAGGTTAGGTTAGGTTAGGTTAGGTTAGGTTAGGTTAGGCTAGGTTAGGTTAGGTTAGTTAGTGGTGAGGTTTTATAAACGGAACGAATATTTTCATTCTTAATAAAGACCGAAATCACAAAATTTGATCATTTCCATTTTTAAAATATGGGGGAAAATTGTACCCAAATTATAATAAACAATACTAAATAGCAAACCTCAGAAATGTTCGAAAGAGAGATATTCGAAGAAAAGTTGTCGACAAATTTACTTAAAAAAAGGGGGACCGAATGGCAATCGATAATTTCGATATTTTAGACAGTATAATGTATCGATATTCCGATGTCTTTCGTTAGGCTGAGCAAAGACAACTATATCACAACCCTTGACATTATTAAATTTATATTGTCATTTGGGTTAAAAAATAATATATATGAAAGTTTATTAAATGTTATTTTAATTTAAACTAATAGGAACGTTCGCCTATAATTACAGTGAAAAATAATAAATTTAGTTATAAATGTAAATCTATAACGAGTTATTCAATTTGGTATATCAAATATATTTAAATTAAGTTCTAAAGTTATTTTGTTTTCATAGATGGAGACTTTGAAACCAGCTAAAGCTTTAACAAACAAGGATCCTAAAAAGGTTGCTTTGTCAGAAAGGTTTTTGAGCGGATTATTGGATTTTAATAACGTCGTTAAAGTCGATGTTAATTCTCCACATGATATTAATATTGTCGACACAAGTATGAAATATCCAATTGTTGAGAAACCAGTTTATATAAAACCTTATGATGAAGGCAAGTATGATCAACCTAATAATGGGAGACCAAATTATGAACAACCTAACATTGAGAGAACACATTTTCCAGAACCTAGTAATGGAAGACCATATTATTCAGATCCTAATAATGGGAGACCAAATTATGAACAATATAATAATGAGAGAACACATGTTCCAGAACCTAGTAATGTAAGACCATATTATTCAGATGCTAATAATGGGAGACCAAATTATGAACAACCTAATAATGAGAGAACACATTTTCCAGAACCTAGTAATGGGAGACCATATTATTCAGATCATAATAATGGGAGACCAAATTATGAACAACCTAATAATGAGAGAACACATTTTCCAGAACCTAGTAATGGGAGACCATATTATTCAGATCCTAATAATGGGAGACTAAATTATGAACAACCTAATAATGAGAGAACACATTTTCCAGAACCTAGTAATGGGAGACCATATTATTCAGATCCTAATAATGGGAGATTAAATTATGAACAACCTAATAATGAGAGAACACATTTTCCAGAACCTAGTAATGGGAGACCATATTATTCAGATCCTAATAATGTGAGACCAAATTATCCGGAACCTAATTATGGGAGACCATACTATCCAGATCCTCGTACTGATAGACTATATTATCCAGAATCTAATAATGGTAGACTATATTATCCAGAATCTAATAATGAGAGAACAGATTATGAAGAACCTAATAATGAGAGACCACTCTATCCAGAACCTAATAATAAGAAAAAACATTATCAAGAACCTTGTAATGGGATACCATATTATCCACAACCTATTAATGAAAGACCACATTATCCAAAACATAATAATGAGGGAGCATGTCCTTTATGTAAGTCGGAGAAAACATATGCGATTCCCCCTCCAAACTATTACCGTAATAAAGAAAACCAAAAATCTGTATCACCTGAGGATCAGTTACCTACCAAAGGAGATTATACGTCATTGAATATTCAACTAAAAGCACAACAAAAGTATAATTAATTAGGGAAAAAAAACTGCACTGTGGTAAAACCAATATTCCTGGTAATCTAAATCTTGCACTTTGAAAATTTAAAGAAATAATGTTAAGTAAATTTGTTTAAAGTCCACTAAAGTTTATATGTTTGTAAATGATTGAAAAATTAAATAAAATTGTCCAAAAATAATCTTGAGAAAAAATGCTTTAATAAAAGCAATATTTAAAGTCATTTCCTATGTGTGTACATATAGAAATTTCCTATTTTCAATAAATATTATTAGTTTATTAATAATATGTATATAGATAAATTGTCTTTTTACTTCTAATTATTTCAACAAAAGTAAGTATTTTGTTTCTGACATTTATGTTTACGTTTTTACCATCTTAGTATATACCAAGTAAAGCAGAGCTACCAGTTGCCTTTGTGCCAGTGATCAGTTCGTGAAAAGACTGAACAACTTCAGACTTGAGAGTTTTGGTTGAGAATTCTAGAATACTGGGTCGGAATATATCGAAATGGTGACCACATATCATCATAGGAGATAAATTAATGTTCGAATAAAAAACAACTATGCAAGTTCATTGCACAAACTTTCTCACTCGCTCATGAATAAACAAATAAAATTATAAATGTATTCTCTATTAATGTTTTCAAATTTCTCAATGGTGTAGGTGTTTATTTAATTTAGAGGTACATTTACAATAATAAAAGATATTATTTACGTTCAAATTTTAATAAATAAGAAATTTATTTTTATTTAAAACTTATGAAAATATCTCTAATTAAAATTTCGTAGTTGGTATTTTACTTATTTAAAAGAAAACAGTAGTGTTTAAACTCAAAACTAACATTTTTTGCTTTGCTCTACGTTGAATCACACTGACGAATATAATTTGTGATCCAGTTATCTGATGATATGTATACTCTTTATTCCACAATAGTGTTAGGTTTCTTGTCCATATGTAATAGGATTTTGTTAAAATCATTAACCACATTTACGTCACCAACATTTGGAAACCAGCTGGCTAAAAAGGTGTCTAATATTTATAGTAAATAATTTTAAAAGTAATTTTACTTTTTTTTTTTTACTAAACGCAATACATAATATCAAGGAAAAATAGTCCAGGAGCAGAAGATGTCAAACGTTTGTAGAATAACGCACTCCCATGATATCGAGAATTGTTACTAAGGTGACAGTGAAATGAGATACTTTTAAAGGTAATATCATCAAGTTACATGAATAAAGCATGTTCGTCATAAATATTGAGACAAACGTTTGTGGTCTAAATGAGTCCGTATTAGAGTCTCCCCTGACATGGGTCTATGTTGGTAAAATAACCAAAAGATTGCACTTAAACTCTGGTTTTAGAGGGCCTGTAGAACAAACCCAGTGAGATTTTAGTACCTTACAATCTAAGCCCAGGAAACTTTTATTTAGGCTCATTTAGGTTACATTAGATACAGGGACTGTTGGATGTCACTCGGGTGGAGAGAAGACTGAAGAGGACCAAGCCTTCATATCTGATGGACTATAGTGATAGGGAATAACCATTGGGTCATATGCCTTACAAGTGTAAAAGTATGAAGTGTAAATTGCTAGATGGGTACATACTCAGTTGTAATATTGAATTTAAAAAAAAAAATAGGTTAAATTGGTCAGAGGATAAGCTAAATAATAACAACATAAATTTTCAGTCCAACAGCGATCATTGCGGAAAAGAGTGTACGTGTGGCGACTTTGACAAAAGGAATTTTAGTTTTCCAAGATTCAAAAACACATGACACTGAAAATTCGGTTAACAATATTTCACGAAATTAATCAATATGTATCTTAAAGACTAGGCAGTAACGAGCGCAACTTTTACAAAATTGTGATAAGGTCAAAAAACCTGTGGAAGAAACCATTAAACATTGTGAAAAATATAAATACTATGAACAAGTAAATTGCCTCGTTTATTTTCACTGTCTAGCACTCAATTGACATCTCATTGAAATACCGGATTCAGTGGATCAAAACCACCAAATTCAGATCCAAATTATTATTCCTCTGTGGATCATGCCGCTAAAATTCGAGTTATATTTGATTTTGTATCTTATACAAGTAAGATCCAATGAAAAACGTACTGTGACAAAAAAAAATGTGTAAAGATGTAAATTTTACGATACTGAAAACACGTTTAACTCAGTCAAAAGTTAAATCTATCCAACTCATGTTTACCATTTATTTTAGAACTAGTTTGTTTTGTAATGTGTAAGCTTGAACTACATGTTTTTAAACGTTTTACAATATTACATTTGTGACTGTTTCTAAGTACGAACATAAATCTTGAATAAAAAGTTTCTTAAACTATAAAAACCATTTTAACTTTTTTTAACCATTTCAATCTGGTTTGCGTAATCACAAACTTGTCCATTCTTGATATCAATAAAAAAAATTACAAATTAAATCAAATTGAAACATTTACAGAACTACAGTAACTAATTATATTATAATACTACTAATTCATTAAAGTTTTTTTCATTTTTCATTTTCACCACGTAATTTATCTTTTAAATTTTAGACATTAACATATCAAATACCAACAACAGATTACGGGTGATTCAGTGGAACGCCATGTTTTTAAATGTTGAATTAAGCATCCTTTATTTATGAAATGTAACATATTTCACCATCAATACAACGGATACATGTTGACATTACATATAAAAACATTGCATATGAAAAATTACATGCGTCATACATTAGTCCTCCATGATTTTCTCTGCATGTTGTAAATCGATCATTGAAATTTCTTATAAACTTAAGACACGTGTTCTTCACTTTGCGAATCTCTTCCTTTAGTTGCGGGAATTATTTTGATAAATTTTTGATTTTAAATACCCCCAAAAGAAGAAGCACAGTGTATTTAGGTCACATGACCTTGCTGGACAGTTCTGATCGCCGTTGCGTGAAACGACGATAGTTGTATATTGTGAAGAAATATAAAATTAAATCATTAATAATTTAAACAGGATAAATTACCTAGAATGTTCCGACTGTCTAGCACTCTGTGAATATCTCATTCAAATTCCAGTTTCGACGGAACAAACCACCATCTTCAGATCCAAATTCCTCAAAATGTTATTAGCCTAATGAACATGTCGGCCAAATTGTAGTTATGTAATATTTTTTTATATTACACAAGTACATTGTAAAACGTACTATGAAAAATAAATCGCATAAAATACAAATTTCGCGTAAAAAACGTTTAAAGGATTGAACTCAGTCAAAGATTAAATCGATCCATCCGAAATTGATCCATCGTATATATTTTTTTATCACATGATATGAGCAAATACATTAGAGACGTTATAAAGAGATAAGAATATTGTTAAAAACATAAACTCAAAATTTAAAAATTAAAGGATAATCAGAATTTTTTCCCTAGAAGTTGCAAAAAATGGTGGAAGATTTCAAATCTGTTTAAGTTGATGAAAATCTTCAAGAAAATGAAACGATGTTTGATGATTTACCAACCAGAAATTTAAGATGTGTAATGAGTTAGTAAAGTTTTGTAAATGTTGCAATTCGATTTATTTTTTTATTGAATTGTGGGTTTTATAAATAACAACTGTTGTGAGACATACAGGTAACATATTCAGAAAATTTTCCAAAAAAGTAGGAAATAAAAGTTCAATTCGGTAAATAAGGAGGTGCAGCAGATATTATAATATTTTCATACTTTTCAAACAATAATCGTAACTCCGACTTACTCATACGAAGAAAATTTAAGAATTTCTATGAATTTTGAAGGTAATTATAATCTATAAGTATGGATGTTAGTAGTTCAGTTAACATTCCTCTAGCATTTTAGTTACAGTTATTGTTTTTATTGAATTCAATTTTTTACACAACTGAAATAAATTCGATATTAAAACAATAGGACAATACAAAGAATAAATAATAGAATATTAGGATTTATTTAGTCACCCATATGAGACTAATTTAATACTATAGAAGCTAGAATTTACTTTTGTTTCAATCTATATCTCTTAATAAATTTATAATCCTAGATGCTGCATTACAGTCTTCATCAATTAGACATCCAATACAAAGGTATGTTATATTTAGTTGAAAATTATTTTTAAAAAAAATTATAATATTGTGTTATTGTTAAAACGTATAATAGTAAAAGTTACACGAAATATTAACAGTTTGTGTTGATGTCAATTATTGAAACATTATTTTGATGTGACTTAATACTTTAAAGTAATAATTAAATTTTAATTTTGAAACAAAGTTGTAGATATAACTCTGATCACTTTGCTTCATAAATATATTTCAAACTAAGTAAAATTTTTGATACTACAAATAGTTTTAAGTATTTACGGATAGTATTATTAAGAATGAAATCATTCATCTTGTATAATAACTTTTTAGATATTGTAGTTTTATTGGGTCATGAACCAAATATTTCAAATGTTATTGTTGAAACTTATTTAAATTTATTAATATTTTTATTCTTTACATGATTCAGAGGATTTATTTTTTATTTTTTATTAAGATGAGGCCACGTTTAGGGGACTTAATCCTTCAACTTGTGTCTACTGAAGTTATAACAATCGTTATATAATTTAGCAAATTTGTTTTTTTTGTTGTCCTAATTTCATAGTAAAATAATAAGGCATTTATCGTAGAAGTAGGACACCATGTTTTTAGATATTAATATAAAAATTGATAATGGTAGAAACAAATAATTTATTGAAGAGCCTAAATAAACACAACATTATCCTTATCAATGTAACATCGCAGCATACATTAAGTCGTAAGTTATTTGATTTACACATAATGTTAAATTGATTTGATATGATACCTTATCAACATTATTTAAACATCTTGTTATTCATGGTTACAATCCTAAGGTAATTGACGAAAGTTATAAACAAATCTAACAAATTTAATAATATGTGTATTCTCTATTGATGTAAAATCGGACATAACTGAGTAGACTATTAGACAAAAACCTGTGCATCCAGAATTTTGTTGTGAAATTAATATCGGAAAAACGTAAGGTAAATCTAAAGATAATTTAACCATATGATAAAAAGTGGTGTATATGTTAATTTGGTAAATCCTGTTAGGAAGCATACTCACCGATTATTGTACAAAATAAACAATAAGGTGTTTGTTTATATTTAATTAATCCAATAACTTAATCACCTGTAAAAGTCACTTTTAAACACATATAAACATTTAAATGGTAAACATTTCAAGGTTAGTTATACTTTAAAAATGTCATCCCTCTCATGGTTTTTCAACCCCGTACAAATGACGGGTACTCTGCTAGTATATCATATTACCCAAAAATATTGTTTTTCATTTATAATAATTTTAGTGTGATTAATTTTGAAAAAAAAATTATAATAATCAATAATTGGCTTTTTTTTAACAATTACTAGGGTTTATGTATATTACCAGGATTTATTATATTAATAGATTCTCAAAAAACAAAATTTGTAATATAGCTTTAATAAAACCAAATGTATTGAAATTTTAAATCTGGGATAAATCAATTGATAAAATTTGATAGTCGGGGTATGAATATTTTAGTTTATCCAATCATTTGAAATAAAACAACAATATTGAAACTTCCAAAGATTAACATGAAAAGAATGTGATTAGGTAATTTATTTGTGAGAAATAATCATAAAAACAGTACTTTCTTTTAATACTTATAAAAAATTAATTAATTTACTAATTGATGTTTGTCAAAAATAACGTTATAAAACTTGAATCACAATGTTTAAAATTGAAATATACTTTAGTTTAGTTTTAATCTAATCTTTAAAAGTAAACCTAAAAAACATAATCAAAAACAAAAATACTGAGTAAAAAAACAGATTTTAATTATTTATGACATGTAGATTAAAAAGTTGAATTCACTGGAACTGTTAGAAGTAAAGAGATTAACGTATGAAGGCTTAACGTAACATTATACGAACAATTATTTTTAAGTAATTCGCCTCTCCTGAATATAATAATCAGATCCTTGAAACATTCCTCTCCTATAACCAACAGCTAGGAACGGGACTGTTGTATCTACTATGTGTAATGTTGCCTTAGTGTGTGATAAGGTACATATAAGATAGCCGAAAGTGGCGAAACCTAGGTCAACAACGCTTAACTAATATTGAGCAAAGGAATATTGTATGTATGTATTTAATTTATTACAATCTACTTACAAAGCAAAAGATACAGGAAATGCTAACAGTATAGAAAGTATTTTTGCTTTTATATCTTATTGCAGATAATGAGGTGCAAAAGCGTCAACTTTAATGAGAGTATAAGATTAAAATCAAATAACAAAATATCAAAAATAAAACTAACTCTGATGTTATTTTTGGTTGGTTTGTTGGATGGAGTATATTCTAAAAAGGTAAGTTGATATTTTACGTTAGTAATAAACACACCAAAATATACATATTTATAAGTGCATTTATATTGAAAATTGATATCTGCACAGTTAAAATTAGGTATTTGTTAGTTGTTAAAAAGTGACTCAATTTCAGGTTCTAAGTGATTGGTTGAAATTTTATATACCGAACGAATATTTTTATTTTAATAAATTCCTAAATCTGATCAATTAATTTTTTTAAAGATTGAAAAAAATTTACCCAACTTATATTAAACACTACCAATAGTCTTTGATTAGGGTGAGCTAAACTTTCTATAATGTGAGGCTTCAACAGTTGGGTAGTAGAGTTGGTAGAGAGAAGTTGGAGCATTCTGCTGTCCTTGAAGTTACCATAAGTGGCCGTTACATGACAGCACTAATGCTACTAATTTCATGTTTTCAAATTGTAATTTTTACCATTGAAACACCACTTTGGTCTTATCCTTGATTCACAAAGGGCTATTAAATTGATATATTCTTACAATAAATCGTACGTTTAGAATTTTTAAAACCTAAAACACTTTAAATTTTACAATAATTCTTATTACAAAAATGAAATTGAAAATACGATTAATTACTACAAATTGAAGTTTATAATAACAATAGTAACAACTATATCACTACCTATGATATTATCGCAATTGATATTGTTATTGGGATTAGGAAGTAGGATAATTGAATGATTTTTTAAAATTTAATTTAAGTACTAGATATCACTAAAGTTCGTCTATTATTTCAGTGGAAAAAAAAATGATAAATTTTGTAAATATCTATAAAAACTTATTAAATGTGGAATTTAAAATATATTTAAATTATGTTCTAAAGTTATTTTGTTTTCATAGATGGATACTTTGAAACCAGCTAAAGCTTTAACAGACAGGGATCTTAAAAAGATTATTTTGTCAAATAGGATTTTGGATAGCTTATTTGGTATCAGTAACCTCGTGGATATCAATGTTAATTCTCCACATGATATTGTACATTCCGACTCACGTAAGCATTATCCTAGTGTTGAGAAACCAGTTTATCTAAAACCTCGTATTGAAGGACATAGTAATGAGAAACCAACTTATTCAAAACCTAATAATGATAAGCCAAATGATTCAAAACCTAATAATGATAAGCCAAATGATTCAAAACCTAATAATGATAAGCCAAATGATTCAAAACGTAAAAAGATTAGACCACATACTGAACGACTTAATAATGTGCATTATAATTGGAGACCATTTTAACCAGAACCTCTTAATTTAACATATTATCCAGGACCTAATAATGACAAATCACATTATACAAAACATAATAGTGATAAACCATCTTATCCAAAACATAAAAATTATGGAACATAACTTGTATATATTCCGGAAAAAACGTATTTGGATAAACTATTGTACAAATAATAAGATAAATATCTAGAAATTTCGATTATTTTACTATTCCCTATCTACAAAAGGAGATCATATGTCACTTAATATTCAACTAAAAGCATGGCGAATGTACAATTAGACAAAGAAAACTGTACTATAAATAAAACCAATATTACTGGTAATTTATATCTTGTACTTTATAGAGTTAACCAAATATTACTAAGAAATTTTGTTTACAGATCTCTAAATTTATATATTTCTAAAATATGAAGACGAATAAAATTGTCCAAAACTAACGTGAGAATAAATGATTTAATAAAAACAATAATTTCATATTTATTTCCTATATGTGTCCATACAGAAATTTCCTATTTTTTAATATATATTATTTATTGAATAAGGTACAAAGAGAAACTGTCTTTTTACTTTGAATTATTTCAACAGAGGTAAGTATTATGTTCCTGACTTTTACGTTTTTACCATGTGAGTATATACCAAGTAAAGCAGAGCTACCATTTGGCTTTTTGCCAGAGGTCAATTCGTGAAAACCGAAAAGTTTTGTTGCGAATTATAGAAAACTGGTAGGGAGATATCGTAATGGTGACCACATATCATCATCATAGGAGATAAAATAATATCTAGTTAGAAAAACTGTGCAAAATCATTGCACAATCTTTATCACTCGCGCATGCTCAAAACCAAATAAAATTATCAATGTATTCCTTGTCAACGTTTTCACACCACTCAATGATGTCGGCGTTTATTTCTCTTTGCTTTGCTCTACGTTGAATCACATTGACGAATGTAATGTGTGATCCAGTTATTTGATGACGACCCGTATATATATATATATATATATCCATATATAATAACATTTTGGTAAATTCATTAACCACATTTATATCAAAACATTTGGATACTATTCTCTTTGAAATCATTTCTCTCTCTCTCTCTCTCTCTCTCTCTCTCTCTCTCTCTCTCTCTCTCTCTCTCTCTCTCTCTCTCTCTCTCTCTCTCCCTCTCTTGCCATATATATATATATATATATATATATATATATATATATATATATATATATATATATATATAAGTTCGTTAAAATATGCTGCTTGTTTTTATACGTCAAAAGCAATTCTTCACTATCTCGTACTATCAAAACAAACGTCAGCATGTTTATAATATTTTTTAATTAAACCGAATGCTTGAATAATTAATATAAATTAATTTTTAATTGAATCACATATCAACAAACCAAGCCCATTAACACTTCATGTAAGTTATATAACTCGATCATGAACAAGTCACATAGAACTTCCTGTTCGTGGAAGAAATTTAAGAAAAACAATGTTACATCATTGTTTGATTTGTCTTTCATTTGACCTTACTTTTAATCACGTTGAAACAGTAAAATAATTACAAACAGTGTAAATAAAACTCAGAAATACAACGTCATATCTTCGTTTCAACAATGAATCGGTAGAGGACAATATGGTTGTGTAGCGGAACTTTCAACTTCTAAGACATAAAATATGATCTGTATTTATAAACGACTATATTGGACTGTATTAAGAAGCCACATCTATCTGGGTGTATGCCTATTTTGAAGCCATTGGAAACAAACAAATCTCTATAATTTAATTTATTAAGTGTCTTTTTTTAAATGTTGAAGAAGCTGTTGAACTTAAAGGCATTTCTCAACCATTCTTTTTAAAGATTTCTACCTCTGCAGGTTGGACAATCAAATACGTTTTGTATAACAATAGACTAAATATATGCATAGTTGAATATTGTGAGGAAATATAAAATTAAGTCATTAATAATTTAAACAGAAAAATTACCTAGTATGTTTCGGTTGTCTAGCACTCTATGAATCTCATTAAAATACCAGTTTCGGCTGAACAAACAACCATCTTCAGATCCAAAATCCTCAAAATGTTATTATCCTAAGGAACATGTCGTCCAAATTGTAGTTATGTAATATTTTTTATATTACACAAGTACAATGTAAAACGTACTATGAAAAATAAATCGCGTAAAACACATATTTCGCGAGAAAAATGTTTAAAACGATTGAACTCAGTCAAAGATTAAATCGATAAATCCGAAATTGATTCATCGCATACATTTTTTTATCAAATGATATGAGCAAATAAATTAGAGAAGTTTTACACAGGTAAGAATATTGTTTAAAACAAAATCTGAAAATCAAAAAAAGAAAATCAAAGATAATCAGAATTTTATTCCGTACAAGTTCCAGAAAATGGAACTTATCAAAATGACGAGCTATAGTAACAGTTTTTCGGCTGTTTTGACTTACCTACAATCTACATGAATCAATAAAAACCGATTTTTCCACCATATATTTAAACACGTGGTCGTCTAATCAAACAAAACGATCGGTTTCCCATCTTGTCAGACAAACATAATCTGTTTAATTTGATATTTGATTTGATAATGACTCTACTTTAACAGATAAATTACGTAAAGAGAATGGAATTAAAAAATTAATTACCAGTCGGAAAATTAGGATGTATAATGAGTAACTAAAACTTTGTAAATGTTTTTTTTTAATGGATTTTATAAAAATAACAACGGTAGTGAGACGTTAGGGTAACATGTTTAGCAAAATGTTCTAAACAATGAGTAAAAAAAAGTTCAATTCGGTAAATATGGTGTTGTAACAGATAGTTATAACATTTTCAACTTTTTATACAATAATGATAACTACGGCAAAAAACACATACGAAGAAAATTAAATAAATTCTTTGATTATTGAAGTTAATCATAATCTATAAGTCTTGATGTAATTCAGTTAACATTCCACTAGCATATTAGTAGCGGTTATTGTTTTTATTTAATTCAATTTTTTACGCAATTGAAGTAAATTCGGTATAAAAACAATAGAACAATAAAAAGAATAAACAATAGAATATTAAGATTTATTTAGTCACCCATATGAGACTAATTTAATACTATTTGAAGCTAGAATTTACTTATGTTTTAATCAAAATCTCTTATTATATTTATAATCCCAGAAAGCTGCATTACAGTCTTCATCAATTAGACATTAAATACAAAGGTATGTTTATTTAAATAAAATTATTTTAAAAATAAATTATAATATTGTGTTATTGTTAAAACCTATAATAGTAAACGTTACACTAAATATTAACAGTTTGGGTTGATGTCAATGGGAGAAACATTAATTTGATGTGAATTAATACTTTAAAGTAATAATTGAATTTAAATTTTGAAACAAATTTACAGATATAACTCTGATCACTTTGCTTCATAAATATATTTCATACTATAAAGTAAAATTTTAAATACTACAAATAATTTAAAGTATTTACGTTTAACAATATTAAGAAGAAATCTTTCTTCTTGCATAACTTTTTAGATATTGTAGTTGATTTACGTCATACACCAAATATTTTAAATCATGTTGTTAGTGCCACATAAACATTAGTGTTATTGTCACTATTTAAAAATATTATTTTTTATTATTTTTATTTACAAAATTCAGAGGATTTTTTATTTTATTACACACTTTCAGTGGACTTAATCCTTCAACTTGTGTCTACTGAAGTTATAACAATCTTTATATTATTCTTTAGCAAATTAGTTTTTTTTGTTGTCCTATTTTCATAGTAAAATAATAAGGCATTTATCGTAGAAGTAGGACACCATGTTTTTTAGATAATAATATAAAAATTGATAATGGTAGAAACATATAATTTATAGAGGAGCCTAAATACACAGAACATTATCCTTATCAATGTAACATCACAGCATACATTAAGTCGTAAGTTATTTACTTTACATATATTGTTACATTGATTTGATATACCTTATCAACGTTATTTAAACATCTTTTGTATTCATGGTTACAATCCTAAGGTAAATGATACGTTATAAATAAATCTAACAAACAATATGTGTATTCTCTATTGATGTAAAATCGGACATAACTGAGTAGAGTGTTAGAAAAAAAAACTGTGCATCTAGAATTTTATTGTGAAATTAATTTAGGATAAACGTTAAGTAACCCTAAAGATACTTTAACCATAGGATAAAAAGTGGTGTATATGTTAATTTGGTAAATCCTGTTAGGAAGCATACTCACCGATTATTGTACAAAATAAACAATAAGGTGTTTGTTTATATTTAATTAATCCAATAACTTAATCACCTGTAAAAGTCACTTTTAAACACATAAATACATTTAAATGTTAAACATTTCAAGGTTAGTTATACTTTACAAATGTTATCCTTCTCTTGGTTTTTCAACCCCGTACAAATGACGGGTACTATGCTAGTATATCATATTACCCAAAAATATTTGTTATCATTTATAATAATTAATTTTAGTGTGATTAATTTTGAAAAAAATTATAATAATCAATAATTGGCCATTATTTGATAATAACCAGTGTTTATGTATATTACAAGGATTTATTACATTATCAGATTCTCATAAAAATGTAATACAGCATTAATAAAAACAAACATATTGAAATTTTACATCTGGGATAAATTAATTGATGAAATTTGATAGTCAGGGTATGAATATTTTAGTCTTTCCAATCATTTAAAATAAAACCATACTATTTAAACTTCAAAGCATTAACATGAAAAGAATGTAATTAGGTAATCCAATTGTGAATGAGAAATAATCATAAAACAAGTACTTTCTTTTAATATACTTATTTAAAAAAATACATTTTCTTATTAATTAACGTATTTAAATAATTACGTTATTAAACTTGAATCAAAATGTATGAAAATGAAACGTACGTTAGTTTATTTTAATGCAATCTTTAAAGTGAGTATAAAAATAATATTAAATAACGAAAATACTAAGTAAATTAACAGATTTTAATTCATTATGGCATGTAGGTTAAAAAGTTCAATTCGCTGGAACTGTTAGAAGTAAAGAGATTAATATATGAAGGCTTAACGTAACATTATACGAACAAAAAATTTAAGGTAATTCGCCTCTCCTGAATCCAATAATCAATTCCTTAAAACATTCATCTCCTATAACCAACATCTAGCAACGGCATTGTTGTATCGACTATGTGTAATGTTTCCTTAGTATGTTATATGATACACGTATTAAAGCCAAAAGTGTCGAAAACTAGGTCAACGAAGCTTAATAAATATTGAGCAAAGGAATATTGAACATTATTCATTAAATTTATTACGATCTACTTACAAACAAATACATACAGGAAATGCTAACATTATAGCAACTCATTATGTCTTATTGCAGATTATGAAGTGCAAAAACTTCAACTTATATGAGAGTATAAGATTAAAATCAAATAACAAAATACCAAAAATAAGACTAACTCTGATGTTAATTTTGATTGGTTTGTTGGATGGAGTATATTCTAAAAAGGTAAGTTGACATTTTACGTTGGTAATAAACACACCAAAATATACATATTTATAAGTGCATTTATATTGAAAATTTATGTCTGCACAGTTAAAATTAGGAATTTGTTAGTAAATAAAAAGTAACTCAATTTCGGGTTCTAAGTGATTGTTTGAAATTTTATATACCGAACGAATGTTTTCATCTTAATAAATTCCTAAATCACTTGATCATTTAATTTTTTTTGTTTTTAATTGGAAATAATTTTACCCAACTTATATTAAACACTACCAAATAATCTTTGATTAGGGTGAGCTAAACTTTCTATAATGTGAGGCTTCAACAGTTGGATAGTAGAGTTGGTAGAAAGAAGATGGAGCATTCTGCTGTCCTTGAAGTTACCATAAGTGGCCGTTACATGACAGCACTAGAGCTACTAATTTCTTGTTTTCAAATTGTAATTTTTACCATTGAAACACCACTATGGTGTTATCCTTAATTCACAAAGGGCTATTAAATTGAAAAATTCTTACATTAAATCGTACGTTTAGAATTTTAAAAACCTAAAAGACTTTTTAAATTTTACAATACATTTTATTACAAAATGAAATAAATATATAATTGATTACTAAAAAAATTAAAGGGTATAATAAAAATAGTAACAACTATATCACTACCGATGACATTATCGAAATAGATAAATTCATTGGGGTTAAGAAATAAGTTATTTGAAAGATTTATAAAATTGAATTTAAATTTAAACTACTAGATATCACGAAACTTCACCCATTATTTCGATGAGAAAATGATAAAATTTGTAGATATCTATACAAGCTTATTTAATTTGGAATGTCAAATATATTTAAATTATGTTCTAAAGTTATTTTGTTTTCATAGATGGATACTTTGAAACCAGCTGAAACTTTAACATACAGGGATCCTAAAAAGATTATTTTGTCAAATAGGTTTTTGGCTGACTTATTCAATCTCTTAACACCACATCGTGTAAGTACTCTAATTGGTTCCTACAACCCAAGTGCGGAATATCCTCGTGTTCAAAAACCAGTTTATCAAAAACCTCGTGATGAAGGACATAGTAGTGAGAGACCAAATTATTCAAAACCTAAGAATGATAAGCCAAATGATTCAAAACGTAATAAGGTTACACCACATACTGAACGACCTAATATTGTGCATAATAATTGGAGACCATTTTAACCAGAACCTCTTAATAGGAGAACATATTATCCAGGACCTAATAATAAGAGATCACATTATCCCAAACATAATAGTGATAAACCATCTTATCCAAAACATAAAAATTATGGAACATAACTTGTATATATTCCGGAAAAAACGTATTTAGATAAACTATTGTACGAATAATAAGAAAAATATCTAGAAATTTTGATTATTTTACTATTCCCTATCTACAAAAGAAGATTATATGTCACTGGATATTCAACTAAAAGCACGACAAATGTATAATTAGACAAAGAAAACTGTACTATAAATAAAACCAATATTACTGGTAATTTCAATCTTGTACTTTAAAGAGTTAACCAAATTTTACTATGAAATTTTGTTTACAGATCTCTAAATTTATATATTTCTAAAAAATAAAGACAAATAAAATTGTCCAGAAATAAACGTGAGAATAAATTATTTAATAAAAACAATAATTTCATATTTATTTACTATATGTGTCCATACAGAAATTTCCTATTTTTAATATATATATATATATATATATATATATATATATATATATATATATTACTTAATTAGTAATCAGTATAAAGATAAACTGCTTTTTACTTTGAATTATTTCAACAGAGGTAAGTATTATGTTCCTGACTTTTTTTTACGTTTTTACCATCTGAGTATATACCAATTAAAGCAGAGCTACCATTTGGCTTTTTGCCAGAGGTCAATTCGTGAAAACTGAACAATTTGTTTGCGAATTATAGAAAACTGGTAGGGAGATATCGTAATGGTGACCACATATCATCATCATAGGAGATAAAATAATGTTTAGTTAGAAAAACTGTGCAAAAACATTGCACAAAATTTATCACTCGCGCATGCTCAAAGCCAAACAAAATTATCAATGTATTCCTTATCAATGTTTTCAGACTACTCAATGATATAGGTGTTTATTTCTCTTTGCTTTGCTAAACGTTGAATCACATTGACGAATGTAATGTGTGATCTGGTTATCTGATGACATAGAGACCCGTTTTTCCACAATAGTGGTACGTTGCTTGTCTATCTATAATAACATTTCGGTAAAGTCATTAACCACATTTACATCACCAACATTTTTACCTTTCTTATTGACTTAACACAATTATTAATATCATGGGAAAATAGTCCAGGAGCAGAAACTTCCCATACTTTTGAAAAAGAACTCACGGCCACGGTTTTGTTAAGAGGTGTTACTAAGATGGTAGTGAAATGAGTTGCTTCTAAAGGTAATATCATAAAGTTATATAAATAAAGCAGGTTGTCATAAATATTGAAGTAAACGTTTGTATTACCTACTGGTTTGTAAACGTTGTATAAAGCCCGCATTATAGTCGCCCCCAGATATGCGTGTAAGTTGGTAACAAAACTAAAAGAGTAATAATAAACTCTGGTTTTAGAGGGCTTGTAGTGCAATCCCAATAACATTTTAATACCTTAAAAAACCTAAGTTCAAAAACATTTCTACAGGTTTATTTGAGTTCTATTGGTCAGAGGTTAGCTGAAATGATGAGTTAACATATATTTACACTCCCCAGCTATCATGTTTAAGTGAACATTGCGACAAAAGAGTGTAAGTGTGGTAACTTTGACAGAAGGAACTTTAGTTTTTCAAAATTCAAAAATACATAAAAATGAAATTTTGGGTGTATAATATTTTACGAAATTTCAATATGGCGTCTTAAAAAAAGCATTGGTTTGCGCATCTTTTAGAAATTTGGGATAAGGTGGAAAAACATGGGTAATATTCCAATGCACATTGTAGTGCACTATATTCAGTCTAGATCAGCACTGGTTTGTCTGAAGTTTATTAATGCCAAAAGTAACTAGTTTCTTCTCTCTCCTATCTCTTCTCTCTCTCTCTCCTCTCTCTCTCTCTCTCTCTCCTCTCTCTCTCTCTCTCTCTCTCTCTCTCTCTCTCTCTCTCTCTCTCTCTCTCTCTCCTCTCTCTCTCTCTCTCTCTCTCTCTCTCTCTCTCTCTCTTCCTCTCTCTCTCTCTCTCTCTCTCTCTCTCTCTCTCTCTCTCTCTCTCTCTCTCTCTCTCTCTCTCTCTCTCTCTCTCTCTCTCTCTCTCTCTCTCTCTCTCTCTCTCTCTCTCTCTCTCTCTCTCTCTCTCTCTCTCTCCTCTCTCTCTCTCTCTCTCTCTCTCTCTCCTCTCTCTCTCTCTCTCTCTCTTACTCTACAGTTTGTACAATAACTCACTTCCACGGTTTTGTTAAGAGATGTTACTGAGGTGGTAGTGAAATGAGTTGTTTTTAAAGGTAATATCATAAGTTGTGCATATATAAGTTCGTTAAAAATATGCTGCTTGTTTTTATACGTCAAAAGCAATTCTTCACTATCTCGTACTATCAAAACAAACGTAAGCATGTTTATAATATTTTTTAATTAAACCGAATGCTTGAATAATTAATATAAATTCATATTTAATTGAATCACATATCAACAAACCAAAGCCCTTCTAACACTTCATGTAAGTTATATAACTCGATCATGAACAAGTCACATAGAACTTCCTGTTCGTGGAAGAAATTTAAGAAAAACAATGTTACATCATTGTATGATTTGTCTTTCATTTGACCTTACTTTTAATCACGTTGAAACAGTAAAATAATTACAAACAGTGTAAATAAAACTCTGAAATGCAACGTCATATCTTCGTTTCAACAATGAATCGGTAGAGGATAATATGGTTGTGTAGCGGAACTTTCAACTTCTAAGACATAAAATATGATCTGTATTTATAAACGACTATATTGTACTGTACTGAGAAGCCACATCTATCTGGGTGTATGCCTATTTTGAAGCCATTGGAAACAAACAAATCTCTATAATTTAATTTATTAAGTGTCTTTTTTTAAATGTTGAAGAAACTGTTGAACTTAAAGGCATTGCTCAACGATTCTATTTTACGATTTCTACCTTACCAGGTTGGACAATCAAATACGTTTTGTATAACAATAGACAAAATGTATGCATAGTTGATATTGTGAAGAAATATAAAATTAAGTCATTAATAATTTAAACAGTAAAATTACCTAATATGTTTCGGTTGTCTAGCATTCTATGAATCTCATTGAAATAACAGTTTCGGCTGAACAAACCACCATCTTCAGATCAAAAATCCTCAAAATGTTATTATCCTAAGGAACATGTCGTCCAAATTGTAGTTATGTAATATTTTTATATTACACAAGTACAATGTAAAACGTACGATGAAAAATAAATCGCTTAAAAAAACAATTTTTCGCGTAAAAAATGTTTTAAAACGATTGAACTCAGTCAAAGATTAAATCGATAAATCCGAAATTGATTCATCGCATACATTTTTTTTATCAAATGATATGAGCAAATAAATTAGAGAAGTTTTACACAGGTAAGGTAAGAATATTGTTTAAAACAAATCTCAAAATGAAAAAAAGAAATCAAAGATAATCAGAATTTTATTCCGTACAAGTTCCAGAAAATGGAACTTATCAAAATAACGAGCTATAGTAACAGTTTTTCGGCTGTTTTGACTTACCTACAATCTACATGAATCAATAAAAACCGATTTTCCACCATATATTTAAACACGTGGTCGTCTAATCAAACAAAACTATCGGTTTCCCATCTTGTCAGACAAACATAATCTGTTTGTTGATTTTGTTTTGATAATGGCTCAACTTTAACCGATAAATTACGTAAAGAGAATGGAATTAAAAAATTAATTACCAGTCGGAAAATTAGGATGTATAATGAGTAACTAAATTTTTGTAAATGTTTTTTAAAATGGATTTTATAAAAATAACAACGGTAGTGAGACGTTAGGGTAACATATTTAGCAAAATGTTCTAAACAATGAGTAAATAAAAGTTCAGTTCGGCAAATAAGGTGTTGTAACAGATAGTTATAATATTTTCAACTTTTTATACAATAATGATAACTACGGCAAAAAAACATACGAAGAAAATTAAAGAGATTCTTTTATTTTTGAAGTTAATCATAATCTATAAGTCTTGATGTTGTAATTCAGTTAACATTCCACTAGCATATTAGTAGCGGTTATTGTTTTTATTTAATTCAAATTTTTACGCAATTGAAGTAAATTCGGTATAAAAACAATAGAACAATAAAAAGAATAAACAATAGAATATTAAGATTTATTTAGTCACCCATATGAGACTAATTTAATACTATTGAAGCTAGAATTTCCTTATGTTTTAATCAAAATCTCTTAATATATTTATAATCCCAGAAAGCTGCATTACAGTCTTCATCAGTTAGACATCCAATACAAAGGTATGTTTTATTTAGTTAAAATTGTTTTATAAATAAATTATAATATTGTGTTACTGTTAAAACATATAATAGTAAACGTTACACTAAATATTAACAGTTTGGGTTGATGTCAATGGGAGGAACATTAATTTGATGTGAATTAATACTTTAAAGTAATAATTGAATTTAAATTTTGAAACAAATTTACAGCTATAACTCTGATCACTTATCGTCATAAATATATTTCATACTAAGTAAAATTTTAAATACTACAAATAATTAAAAGTATTTACGTTTAACAATATTAAGAAGAAATCATTCATCTTGCATAACTTTTTAGATATTGTAGTTTTATTGCGTCATACACCAAATATATTAAATCATATTGTTAGTGCCACATAAACATTAGTGTTATTGTCACTATTTAAAAAAATTAATTTTTATTTACAAAATTCAGAGGATTTTTTATTTTTATTACACACTTTCAGGGGACTTAATCCTTCAACTTGTGTCTACTGAAGTTATAACAATCTTTATATTAGGCTTGTTTAACTCCCTTAACACTCAATTATCTATACTCCATTATATACATGGCTTAATCAGAAAATAGTAAATGTGTTAATAATCACCTGTAAAAGTCCCTTTTAAACACATTTTAACAGGTGATATTAAATATTTTTTGTTATTCATATTTCAAGGTTAGTTTTACTTTACAAATCTCATACTTCTCTTGGTTTTTCAACCCCGTACGATGGACGGGTTCTCTGCTAGTATATCATACTAACCAAATAGTATTAGTTTTTATTTATAATAACTATTAGTGTTATTAATTTTGAAAACATTATAATAATCAATAATTGGCATTTATTTTACAATAACCAATGTTTATGTATTTTACCAGGATTTATTACGTTTACAGATTCTAAAAAAAAAAAAATGTAATACAGCTGTAATAAAAATAAACATTTGAAATTTTACATCTGGGATAAATTAATTAATGAAATTTGACATTCGGGGTATGAATATTTTAGTCTTTCCAATTATTTTAGTCATTTGAAATAAAACCATACTGTTTAAACTTAAAAGCATTAACATGAAAAGAATGTAATTAGGTAATCCAATTGTGAATGAGAAATAATCATAAAACAAGTACTTGCTTTTAATACTTATAAAAAAATACGTTTATTTATTAATTAACGTATTTAAAAAATTACGTTATTAAACTTGAATCAAAATGTTTCAAAATGAAACGTACGTTAGTTTAGTTTTATGTAATCTTTAGAGTGAGCCTAAATATAATATTAAATAACGAAAATACTGAGTAAAATTAACAGATTTTATTTCATTATGGCATGTAGGTTAAAAAGTTCAATTCAATGGAACTGTTAGAAGTAAAGAGATTAATATATTAAGGCTTATCGTAACATTATACGAACAATTATTTTTAAGTAATTCGCTTCCCCTGCATCCAATAAACAGATCCTTGAAACATTCCTCTCCTATAACTAACAGGTAGGAACGGGACTGTTGTATCTACTATGTATAATGTTGCCTTAGTATGTTATATGATACATATATGAAAGCCGAAAGTGGCGAAAACTAGGTCTACAAAGCTTAAATATTGAGCAAAGTAATATTGTATGTATGTATTTAATTTATTACAATCTACTTACAAACAGAAAAATACAGGAAATACTAACATTATATAAATTCATTTTACTTTTATATCTTATTGCAGATTATGAAGTGCAAAAACTTCAACTTATTTGAGAGAATAAGATTAAAATCAAATCACAAAATACCAAAAAAAAAACTAACTCTGATGTTATTTTTGGTTGGTTTGATTAATGGAGTATATTCTAAAAAGGTAAGTTGATACTTTACGTTGGTAATAAACACACCAAAATATACATATTTATAAGTGCATTTATATTGAAAATTTATGTCTGCACAGTTAAAATTAAGAATTTGTTAGTAAATAAAAAGTAACTCAATTTCGGGTTCTAAGTGATTGGTTGAAATTTTATGTAATGAACGAATGTTTTAATTTTAATAAATTCCTAAATCACTTGATCATTAAAATTTTTTTTAAATTGGAAATAATTTACCCAACTTATATTAAACGCTATCAAATAGTCTTTGATTAGGGTGAGCTAAACTTTCTATAATGTAAGGCTTCAACAGTTGGATAGTAGAGTTGCTAGAAAAAAGTTGGAGCATTCTGCTGTCCTTGAAGTTACCATAAGTGGCCGTTACATGACAGCACTAGAGCTACTAATTTCATGTTTTCAAATTGTAATTTTTACCATTGAAACACCACTATGGTGTTATCCTTGTTTCACAAAGGGCTATTAAATTGAAAAATTCCTACATTAAATCATACGTTTAGAATTTTTAAAACCTAAAAGACTTTTTAAATTTTACAATATTTTTTATTACGAAATTGAATATACAATTGATTACTACAAAATTAAAGGTTATAATTAAAATAGTAACAACTATATCACTACCCATGACATTATCGTAATAGATAAATTCATTGGAGTTAGGAAATAAGATATTTGAAAGATTTATAAAATTGAATTTAAATTTAAACTACTAGATATCACGAAATTTCACCTGTTATTTCAGTGAGAAAATGATAAATTTTGTAAATATCTATACAAACTTATTTAATTTGAGATATTAAATATTTTTAAATTAAGTTCTAAAGTTATTTTGTTTTCATAGATGGATACTTTGAAACCAGCTAAAACTTTAACATACAGGGATCTTAAAAAGATTATTTTGTCAATTAGGTCTTTGGCTGACTTATTCAATATCAGTAAAGATGGTCACAATATTAATACTCTAGATGAAATTGTTCGTGACGACTCAAGCAAGCAATATCCTAGTGTTCAGAAACCAGTTTATCAAAAACCTCGTGATGAAGGACATAGTAATGAGAAACCAAATTATTCAAATCCTAAGAATGATAAGCCAAATGATTCAAAACGTAATAAGGTTAGACCACATACTGAACGACCTAATATTGTGCGTTATAATTGGAGACCATTTTAACCAGAACCTCTTAATAGGAGAACATATTATCCAGGACCTAATAATGAGAGATCACATTATCCAAAACATAATAGGGATAAACCATCTTATCCAAAACATAAAAATTATGGAACGTAACTTGTATATATTCCTGAAAAAACGTATTTGGATAAACTATTACCCAAATAATAAGATAAATATCTAGAAATTTCGATTATTTTACTATTCCCTATCTACAAAAGAAGATTATATGTCACTGGATATTCAACTAAAAGCACGACAAATGTATAATTAGACAAAGAAAACTGTACTATTAATAAAACCAATATTACTGGTAATCTAAATCTTGTACTTTAAAGAGTTAACCAAATTTTACTATGACATTTTGTTTACAGATCTCTAAATTTATATATTTCTAAAATATGAAGACAAATAAAATTGTCTAAAAATAAACGTGAGAATAAATGATTTAATAAAAACAATAATTTCATTTTTATTTCCTATATGTTGTAGCATTCATAAAATAAATCTGCATTTTTGTTATCGGCAGTCCACTCGCCGTGCCTCTTATCTTCCGTCTCTATCTAAGTACAGAGTACAACGGCTGGTTAGCGAGCCGATCTAAAACCTTTTAGCCAGTCAACCGGTAGTCACTCACAATGCCTGACTCTTTATCGTTACGTTAGATATAATAAATTTTCTTGATTCTCAAAAATTTCTGCTTCAATCTTCAACGATGCTTAATCTACAGTTTCTGTGCGTTTTAGTCTATAATGTTGGTTAAATTATTATTTTTTTTTTACGGCACAAGCTCACGTGATCTGCGACAGGATTTTCCAGGTACAGAACCTTACAGATTTTATCATACTTTAAATTTTTGTTAATGCTTTAAAATAATTTATTAATTATCATGTATTATTTAAAATATGTATTTCATGTTTTGTTTAATATTCAATGTTCTTTTGAAACTGAGTGATTATAAAAATTTACTTTTAAAAACATACTTTACAAAACCTTGTAAAGGCACATTTTGAGTTTTGAACAATTATGTGAAATAAGTGCAAACTAATGTTGAACTTTAAATGATCGAAATATCTCATTGTACATGTCAAATATAAAACAATTGAAGAAATCTGTTCTAAATCAGAAAATTTCGTTTTACAGACTTGTGCAGTTCCTTGCAAGTCTTATACAAGCTTTGTTTCAAACAAATTAAATATATATATAGATTTATAATCATCTAAGAAGCTTTTAAGTACAATCTTAACGAATTTCTGTCATACAATCAATTTTCTTTAATTTTGGCAAATAACCAGATATTTTCTTTAATAATGAACATTAATGCTAAAACATGTCTGATTTTGTACAGACACTAAAAAACATGTTTTTTGCCATAGCTAATATGCTGGTAGAAGAAACACGGCTAAAGATCTGAACACGTTTCGCCCTGTTAACAAAACACGTTTTGTTTCAACATAGCTTCAGAGTTTCACGTGCACAAAAGTGATATTACAAAAACTGACTTTATAAAACTCTAATTAAACTCATATTGTATATGTGCCTAAATTTATTTCAGCGAATATGTTTTCTTAAAAAACTATCTTTTAGATGTAGACTTGTGTAATTAATTATAAGATATATAAAATATTTATTGGGTGGAGCCTGCATGCAAACTTTCGGTCCTAACAACCTCCCAGAGGTTAGTTTCTAAATTAAAACAATTGACGTCAATTAATAAAACTTAATATTCAAAATTTCCTTCTTTTCTTTTAAAATAAACTACTCATTTCATAATAAATTCTTTAGCTAAAACATAGATATATTTATTGGCCAATATAGCATTTAAGAAATTTATAAAATAAGTAATATTATGTAACTGTTTTAGAAAGCTATCATTTCATAAAGTTAAAAAGGGGGGGAATAAAAAAGGGTATCTTTTCATCTTTTTTTATTTTTGTAATTTTTACATTTAAGGGCATATAATCTTTTTTTTTTGGATTAATTATGATCCTGCTGATTGTTAAGCTGTGCTCATTGTCTTTGTTAAATTTTGTAACGATAAAATATATAAACTAAAAGGGGGGATAAAGTTTCAGAATCTATTGACTAAATTTTTTATTTTAATTATAATATTTTGTATTAAGGGCATATAACTTTACTAATTATAAGATTGTTTAATCATAAGCTGTTTATGATAATTTTGTCTCAGGATGTCTTTCTCAGATGTAAATGTTAAAATCTGAAACGTTGAAATTTCTTTGTTTAAATAAACTTGAGCCTTGTTAATCACTAAATTTGTTTTTGTCTTTTTAATTTTTTTTTTAAATTTCTAAACATTGTTACCATTTTGGTTCCGCCTTTCTTAAATTTAAGTCCCCTGGTAACAATGTGTCCATGCAGAAATTTTCCTATATATATATATATATATATATATATATATAATTAATTAATAATAAGTATAAAGAGAAACTGTATTTTTACTTTGAATTATTTCAACAGAAGTAAGTATTATGTTCCTGACTTTTTTTACGTTTTTACCATTTGAGTATATACCAAGTAAAGCAGAGCTACCATTTGGCTTTTTGCCAGAGGTCAATTCGTGAAAACTGAACAGTTTTGTTGCGAATTATAGAAAACTGGTAGGAGAGATATCGAAATGTTGACCACATATCATCATCATAAGAGATAAAATAATGTTTAGTTAGAAAAACTGTGCGAAAACATTGCACAAGCTTTATCACTCGCGCGTGCTCAAAACCAAATAAAATTATCAATGTATTCCTTATCAATGTTTTCAGACTACTCGATGATGTAGGTGTTTATTTCTCTTTGCTTTGCTCTACGTTGAATCACACTGACATAGAGACCCGTTTTTCCACAATAGTGGTACGTTGCTTGTCTATCTATAATAACATTTTGGTAAAGTCATTAACTACATTTGCATCACCAACATTTTTAAACTATACTGTTTGAAAACATTTATATATATAATAAAAAATTTTATAAAAAAACTTTTACCTTTCTTATTGACTTAACACAATAATTAATATCATGGGAAAAGAGTCCAGGAGCAGAAACTTCCCATACTTTTGAAGAATAACTCAATGCCACGGTTTTGTTAAGAGGTGAGACGTAGTGCAATGAGTTGCTTCTAAAGGTAATATCATCAAGTTATATTAATACAGCATGTTTGTCATAAATATTGAGGTAAACGTTTGTATTACCTACTGGTTTGAAAACGTTTGTATAGTCGCCCCAGATATGCGTGTAAGTTGGTAACAAAACCAAAAGAGTACAAATAAACTCTGGTTTTAGAGGACTTGTAGTGCAATCCCAATAAGATTTAAATCCTTTAAAACCTAAGTTAAAAAACCTTTATACAGGTTTATTTGAGTTCTATTGGTCAGAGGTTAGCTGAAATGATGAGTAAACATATATTTACACTCCCCCAGCGATCCTGTTTAAGCGAACATTGCGACAAAGAGTGTAAGTGTGGTGACTTTGACAGAAGGAACTTTAGTTTTTCAAAATTCAAAAATACATAGAAATGAAATTTTGGGTGAACAATATTTTACGAAATTTCAATATGGCGTCTTAAAAAAAAGCATTGGTTTGCGCATCTTTTACAAATTTGGGATAAGGTGGAAGAACATGTGTAATATTCCAATGCACATTGTAGTGCACTGCATCCAGTCTAGATCAGCACTGTTGTCTGAAGTTTATTAATGCAAAAAGTAACTAGGTAATCCTTTTTCATTCTATATATTTTTCGTCTCTCTCTCTCTCTCTCTCCCTCTCTTGCCATATATATATATATATATATATATATATATATATATATATATATGCCGATATATTTATAAGATCGTTAAAAATATGCTGCTTGTTTTTATACGTCAATAGCAATTCTTCACTATCTCGTACTATCAAAACAAACGTAAGCATGTTTATAATATTTTTTAATTAAACCGAATGCTTGAATGATGAATATAAATTAATTTTTAATTGAATCACATATCAACAAACCAAGCATTTCTAACACTTTATGTAAGTTATATTACTCGATCATGAACAAGTCACATAGAACTTCCTGTTTGTGGAAGAAATTTAAGAAAAACAACGTTACATCATTGTTTGATTTGTCTTTCATTTGACCTTACTTTTAATCACGTTGAAACAGTAAAATAATTACAAACAGTGTAAATAAAACTCAGAAATACAACGTCATATCTTCGTTTCAACAATGAATCGGTAGAGGATAATATGGTTGTGTAGCGGAACTTTCATCTTCTAACACATAAAATGTGATCTGTATTTATAAACGACTATATTAGACTGTACTGAGAAGCCATATCTATCTAGGTATATGCCTATTTTGAAGCCATATTGGAAACAAACAAATCTCTATAATTTAATTTATTAAGTGTCTGTTTTAAATATTGAAGAAGCTGTTGAACTTAAAGCCATTTCGCGACCATTCTTTTTAAAGATTTCTACCTCACCAGGTTGGACAATCAAATACAATTTGTATAACTTAATAAACAAAATATATGCATAGTTGAATATTGTGAGGAAATATAAAATTAAGTCATTAATAATTTAAACAGAAAAATTACCTAGTATGTTTCGGTTGTCTAGCACTCTATGAATCTCATTGAAATACCAGTTTCGGCTGAACAAACCACCATCTTCAGATCCAAATTCCTCAAAATGTTATTAGCCTAAAGAACATGTCGTCCAAATTGTAGTTATGTAATATTTTTTATTTTACACAAGTACAATGTAAAACGTACTATGAAAAATAAATCGCGTAAAACACATATTTCGCGAGAAAAACGTTTAAAACGATTGAACTCAGTCAAAGATTAAATCGATCCATCCGAAATTGATTCATCGCGTACATTTTTTTATCCCAGGATATGAGCAAATAAATTAAAGGAGTTTTATAAAGATAAGTATATTGCTAAGTACAAAACCTCAAAATGAAAAAAAGAAAATCAAAGATAATGGGAATTTTATTTCGTAAAAGTTGCGAAAAGTGGAACTTTTCAAAATGACGCGCTATAGTAACAGTTTTCGGCTGTTTTTACTTACCTAGAATCTACATGAATCTATAAAAGCCGATTTTTCCAGCATATATTTAAAAACATGGTCATCTAATCAAACAAAAGGAATGGTTTTCCATCATGTCAGCTAAACATAATCTGTTTAATTTGATATTTGATTTGATAATAACTCTACTTTAACAGATAAATTACGTAAAGAGAATGGAAATAAATAAAATAGCGTAATGAATTACCATTTGTAAAATTAAGATGTGTAATGAGTAACTATAATTTTGTAAATGTTGCAATTTGATTTAGTTTGTAATAAATGGTGGTTTTAAAAAAAAAATAATAACAACTGTAGTGAAACGTACAAATAACATACTCAGCAAAATGTTCTAAACAAGGAATAAATAAAAGTTTATTTGGGTAAATAAGGTGTTGTAGCAAATATTATAATATTTTCATACTTTTTATATAATAATGATAACTACGACAAATAACACATAAGAAGAAAACTTAAGTCTTGATGTTATTAGTTCAGTTAACATTCCTCTAGCATTTTAGTTGCAGTTATTGTTTTAAATTCAATTTCGTACGCAATTGAAATAAATTCATTATTAAAACAATAGGACAATAAAAAGAATAAACAATAGAATATTAAGATTTATTTAGTCACCCATATGAGACTAATTTAACACTATAGAAGCTTGAATTTCCTTGTTTTAATCAATACCTCTTAATATATTTATAATCCCAGAAAGCTGCATTATAGTTTTCATCAATTAGATATCCATATCCAAAGGTATGTTTTACATAGTTGTAATTATTTTAAAACTAAATTGTAATGTATTAAGATATTTAAATAAAACACACAAATTCTTTTGTTAAATACTTAACACAATAATTGATAGGTTATATTATATTATTCAGTCTTTGTATAAGCCTCGTCAATGCCGTAATTGGCGAAACCATGGTCGGCTAGACCAATAAATGTAGAATTTAATAAAAGAATTTGTGTATATTTTATTTGTATAACATTAAATACTGTCGGTCATCAATATAAAGAATATTATAATGATATTTTTAAAATGTATAATAATTAACGTTTCAATACATATTAACAGTTTGTGTTGATGTTCATGGGAGAGAAAATATTTTTGTGTGGTTTATTACTTTTAAAGTAATAATTAAATTTTAATTTCGTCACAGAGTTTAAGATATTATAGTATGTTCACTTCGCTTCATAATTATATTTCAAACTAAGTAAACTTTTAAATGCTACAAATAATTTTAAAGATTTATGGTTAAAAATATTAAGAATGAAATCATTCATTCTTGTTCTCTAACTTTTTAGATATTGTAGTTTTATTACGCTATACACAAAATATCTAAAACGTCGTTATTGATCTTATTTAATTTTTTATTTTTTTATTTTTAAATACAGAGGAATGTATTTTGTTTTATTAGGATTAGGAAATTTTTGAAGGCACCTAATGCTTTCACTTGGGTCTGCTTAAGTTGATGCAATTTTGATTTCAATCTTTGTATTAGGGTATAATTTATTTTATTTTGCTGTCCTACATTCATAGTAAAATAACAAAGCATTGCTACTTAGAAGTAGTACAGCAAGTGTTTTTAGATAATAATATAAAAATTGATAATGGTAGAAACATATAATTTATTAAGAGCACAACATTATTCTTATCAATGCAACATCGTAGCATAGATTCAATCTTAAATTACCGTTTTTCCATAAAATGTTGATATTAATTTGTCCTATTTAACAAGGACGATACATTTTAAATAATCCTAACAAATAATATTTATGTAGTCTCTACTGTTGATAAAGAAGTAACTAAAAGTGGCTTAGCCTATGATATCTTGGAAATTTTAGTCATATCGATGAGTAGTGTATTAGAAAAGACAAACCTGTACATCCAGATTTTTAAATTAATTTAGGAAAACGTTACGTAACTCTAAAGATAAATTACCCATACCTAAAAATTTGTGTATATTTGAATTTAGTAAATCAGGTTAACTTGCATACTCACCGATTATTGTACAAAATAATGTGTTCATTCGTTCATGTTTTTTAATCAAACTAATCAGTTATTGTAAATAATAATCATTATTTTATATATGATAAGTTATGTATATTGTTATTACCTGTTGTTATAGACAATAACAAGAACACTCTGGATGGATTATGTTAGGATAGTAAGGTGTTTTAAAAGGTTTGTTTATGTTTTTTAAATAAACCGCTTTTAGACAACCTAACCTAACCTGTTAATGTGATTGATTTACAAAAATAAAACAATTTACCACAATAATTAATAATATAGGCGATTTTTTTTTAAATAACCTGTGTTTATTCATACTACCAGGATTTATTATATTAACAGTTTCACAAATAAATTTTAATACAGCTTTACTAAAAACCGAACGTGGTGAAATTTTAAAACTGGGATAAATGAAATTGGACTATGAATGAATAATCTAGTTTTTGCAACCATTTGAAATAAAATCATAATTTAACAGATTTTAATAAAATGTATTTTTTAAATTCATTATGCCATGTAGGTTAAAAAGTTCAATTCACAGGAACAGTTAGAAATACAGAAATTATATATGAATGCTCAACGTCACATTATACGGACCATTATTTTTAATTAATTCGCCTCTCCTGCAACCAATAACCAGGTCCTTGAAATATTCCGCTCCTATAACCAACTAGCTAGAAACGGGGCTATTGTATCTACTATATATAATGTTGCCTTAGTATGTTATATGCCACATATAAGAAAGCCAAAAGTGGCGAAATCTAGGTAAACAAAGCTTAATAAATATTAGAAATATTGTATAGTATTTATTTTTTTATTGCGATCTACTTATAAACAGAAAGATACAGGAAATGCTAACAGTATAACAACACTTTTTACTTTTATATCTTATTGCAGATTATGAAGTGCAAGAACTTCAACTTATATGATCGTATAAGTTTAAAATCAATTAACAAAACACCAAACATCAAAATATCTTTGATGTTATTTTTGGTTTGTTTGTTGGATGGAGTATATTCTAATAAGGTAAGTTGATATTGCATTTAGTTAAAAAACGCACCAAAATGTGTTTTGATATCTGCACAGTAAATTTTAGGTATTTTTTACAATTTAAAAAGTGACTTTAAATTAAGGGTTTTTATGATTGGTGAGGTTTTACAAACGGTACGAATAACTTCATTTTTAATAAAGACCGTAATTACTAATTTGAACTTTAATTTTTTTTTAAATATACTTAACTTTATTTAATAGTCCACATAGTAAATATAAGAAAAATTCGAAAGGTTGCCAAGATCCAATGAAAGTTGTCAACAAATCTAATTAAAAAGGATGAAATGGGGATCAACAAAATAGGTATGTTTTAGACAGTATACTGTATCGAAATTTACTATGTCTTAGGTTAGGCTGAGCAGAGTTCTATAATGTGAGCCTTCATCAGTTGGGTTAGTAGAGATGGTAGAAGTTGGAGCATTCTGCTGTCCTTGAAGTTACAATAAGTGGCCGTTACATGACAGCACTAGAGCCACTAATTTTTTGTTTTCAAAATCGTAATTTTTACCATTGAAACACCACTATGGTGATATCCTTGTTTCACAAAGGGGTATTCAATTGATAAATTCTTACAATAAATAGTACGTTTAGAATTTTTTAAAAAAAAACAGTTTTTTTATTTTACAATATTTTTCAAGACAAAACTAAATTGAATATACAATTGATTACTACAAATTTGAAGGTTATATAAAAAAACAGTAACAACTATATCACTCATGTCATTATCGCAGTTGATATTGTCATTGAGGTTAGAAAATAAGATTTTTAAAAGACTTATTAAATTGAAGTTAAATTTAAACTAATAGGAATGTTCGTCTATAAAATCAGTGAAAAATAATAAATTTCGTTACAAATGTAAATCTATAACAAGTTATTCAATTTGGAATATCAAATATATTGAAATTAAGGTCTAAAGTTGTTTTGTTTTCATAGATGGAGACTTTGAAACCAGCTAAAGCTTTAACAAACAAGGATCCTAAAAAGGTTGCTTTGTCAGAAAGATTTTTGAGCGGCTTACTGGATTTTAGTAACATCGTTAAAGTGGACGTTAATTCTCCACATGATATTAATATTGTCGACACAAGTATGAAATATCCAATTGTTGAGAAACCAGTTTATCTAAAACCTGACGATGATCAACCTAATAATGGGAGACCATATAATCCAGAACCTAATAATGGGAGACCAAATTATCCAGAACCTAATAATGGGAGACCATATAATCCAGAACCTAATAATGAGAGAACACATTTTCCAGAACCTAGTAATGGGAGACCAGATTATTCAGAACCTAAAAATGGAAGACCATATTATCCAGGATCTAATAATGAGAGACCATATTATCCAGAATCTCGTAATGAGAGACCTTATTATTCAGAACCTAATAATGGGAGACCATTTTATCCAGAATCTAATAATGAGAGACAACATTATGAAAAATCTAATAATCAGAGACCACATTATACAGAACCTAATAATGGGATACCATATTATCCAGAACCACTTAATGGGAGACCATATTACTCAGAACCTATAAATGATAGACCACAATATCCAAAACCTAATAATCAGGGTTCATGTCCTGTATGTAATTCGGAGAAAACAAATTTGATTCCGAATACAAACTATTACCCTAACAATGATATTCAAAAATCTTCATCATATAAGGATCCATCATCTACAAAAGGAGATTCAGTAACGTCACTGAATATTGAATTAAAAACACAACAAATGCATAATTAGAAGGAAAAAAAACTGCACTGCATTGATTCTGGCAATCTAAATTTTGCATTTTGAAATTCTAAACAAATCATATTAAGTAAATTTGTATAAATTCGTCTAAAGATTATATATTTGTATATGATTGAAGAATTAAATAAATTTGTCAGAAAATAAACTTGAGAATAAATGCTTTAACAAAAACAATAATCCTAAATTTATTTCCGTACGAAATTTCCTATTTTCCAATAAATATTATTATTTTATTAATAGCATGTATAAAGAGAAATTGTCTTCTCACTTCGAATTATTTATTACATTATTATTTATTACAGAAGTAAGTATTATTTTCGTGTCTTTTTTACGTGTTTAACATTTAGTTATATACCAAGTGAAGCTGTGTGCAAGTGGTCAATCCGTGAAGACTGGACAATTACTATTTCGACTTGAGTTTTGGTTGCAAATGTTAGAATACTGGTAGGAGGTATATCGAGATTCTGATCACAAAACCCTGATTTTGCCCTGGCCTGCCTAAGGATACTACATCAATGCCTTCTGTCAGTTGCAATCATCCGCTAGTGGATTCCGCATCTCACTTCACACTGTCATCTTTGGGCTTCTTACTTTTCATTTGCTATTTGTATTATACATAAAACATTTTTGCAAGGTCTAAAGGGTGCTGAAAGGTCAACATATTATCTAACTGAAAAGCGGTCTAGAGGTGTATCGTCTCCAGGGATTATGAGATACAGTATTATTGTAAATATTTAAGTACTCCATGAAAAGGTCAGATTTTAAACGTTCGTGAAACTCCAGTGTAAATATAAATAAATACAGAAGTTGTTTCAAAAATATGCCTTAACTTCTAAAAGTAATTCAAGATAACAAAAAAAAACATTATTTGAAACATATGCGCGAAAACGTTTCGTTATATGAGCAAAGATTTTACCACTATCTCTCTGTATTACTGACCTACTGTGTCTTTGGAACACAGTTATGGTTATGTATGGGAGCGGACTACATGGGAATTCAAACCGTGAAATTTCACCTTATCATATATATAGCTACCGATACTTATGGAAGCTGTTTTATATTTTATCCTTAGGACGGAAGTAGTTTTTTATTCCATCCCGCAGTGATAATTTTTTTTTAAATTTATTAACAATAATCTATTTGAAATTTTTAATACCGTACATAAACTGTATAATTTTGTAGTTGGTTAATTAATCCAAGAAATATATAGTTTTACTTTGCTGAAAGGAAAAATAGCCTTGTTCCTTATACAAAAAAACTGCTTTCATCTGATAAAAGAACAAAAACAATCATCATCAGTTGAACTTTTTTTTACGTAGAATGTTTTCTTTATCAATATTTTACCTTCAGAGATCATTGATTAAATCGAAATATTTAAAATTTGATTTATCTGAAGATTATTGTTCATACCAAACAGCCCTAGCTTGGAAAATTTTAATTATAAAGCAATAATTCAGTTTTTTTAATGGTTGTTGAGTAAAATGCAATAAACACACGTGTGCAAATTTTGTTTTTACTTGGTTGGATCAGGAGTATATATTCCTTATTAAAAAAAATATAGCTCTCACAATATTCATATAAATGAGACTCGGTTAAAGTAAGAGTCATTAAATGGTTTCTTAAAACTTTTTGTGTAACTTTAGTTCATGCTTATATATTTCAAAAATTCCTAAAAATCCCCTCGCATCCTATTTTATAACTTCTAATTTAGAAATAAAGAAAGCCATTTAAACTATAAAGTCTGGGATGTGAACTTCAGGAACTGCCTTCCACTATATGTCCAGTAATCCAGAAAAACGACTAAATAAAGTTAAGTAAAATTTCAAAACTGTTGTATTTATTAAAATTTTAAAAATATAGTATTTTATTAAAATTTAAGTTGTTTTGTTTTGGCAACAACAAATGTATTTTAATTTAATTCAATTAAAACCTCTTTATTTTATATAGTAAACTAGTACATAATCAATATATGTTAGAAAAACCGTCGCTAAACGTACTATAATTAGACACTTTAATGTACTTTTTTCTTACGGTAAAATCATATAAAAATAAAATTCTCATCATGTGCTGATTACTGACCTACTGGCTGACAATAAACAACTGTGAAATGAACGGAAGTGAAATGAAATGCAAAATGTGTATTTTCAAATGTAAAATGATGCTTTTTAAAACGGAATTGCTTTAAAATCTGAATTGCTAAGAAGTTGAATTGCTTAGCCGCTAGATGTATGTGTCCGTTATGTGGCCATAAACATTGCGTTGATGGTCGGTAGCAGGATGAGAAACCTCACTTTGATTTACATTTATATCTGAAGGGCAAAAGATTATTATGATTTGATCATATTTCTTTGATTTATAGAGAGTGTCAAGAAAGTAGAGCGCCACGCATTGTACATTTATTAAGGACATAAAAGTAATAAAAAACATTCCATCAAAATAGAGTTTAAAATGTTAAAACTAGGCACAACAGTTTGGATATAGATACGAGGATTTCATAAAGTTTTTATTAATATTAATTGGTATTGAACCACTAACTGTAACAATTTTTCATTTAACTGTCTCACAGTTATCTTTTTGATACCAAGATTATAGAAGGTTGTAAATGTTACTGTAGGTTTAATTGTAAGTCAAAGGATAGCCAAGATATCGGCAAGAAAGCTAAACACGGAGAAAAAACAACTAATATGGGTCAAGTGTCAACGAAGTGAAGACCACCAGTAAAAGTCAATTTGAGCATAGAAAATCTAGTTTTACATTTTTTACGAGTATTACGTTTCGATTGATATCAAATTTTTACATAACTGTGGTCATTGTTCATTTTTGTATTGATGCAAAATATTTATGAACTATAATTTTATTTTACTTTTCATTTTGCACGCTTGCTTGTGTCATTCGTAAGTTTTCAAATATTTTAACTAATCGGCTTTTTTAACTGATCCATAACCGATTTTTCTTTTTACCTATAATATAATAACGCCATATTTTACAATACATTTTGCTTGGGATCGAATGCTTTATTTAAAGTAAAAGTTCATTAAAATATTTCCAGCCGATATTTAAGTAAACGATATGTTGTTGTTTTGTCCCATCGCAAGTTGCCTACTCCACCTGTTATCAAACAGTGGAAAAATTCCAAAATACGACCTTATATCAAATTTCCCTAAAATCTGTCCACTCGTTCAGGCTGTAGAATACTCATCAGATGACAAGCAAGAACCATATTATGGGTATAAAACTGTACTTCCGCGAATATAGCCAACACATTTTCATACAAACTAATACTGAAATGTTGGAAGCTTTTCACAAGTCCATTATTAATAAATATAAAAGTTCTGAAACTTACTCAGATTTTATTCCCCGTCAAAGTAATAAATATTTTGTTTAATTTCAAATATAACTAACTGTATTGAGTCGTGAAAAATAATATATTCAGTAAAATTTTCGAATAATTTGTAAATGAAAATTGGAGTTTGGTAAACAGGGATGTTGTAACAGGAATTATAATATTTTCCTACTCGTCAAAAAATAGTCATTCCTATGGTTAAAAAAAATTATATATTGTAAATTTGAAGAATTTACCCGATTTTTTGAAGTCAATAACAATTTACGAGTCATGTTAATGTAATAATTAGGTTAAGATTATTCGAGCATGTTAGGTTGCAGTTGTTGTTACCTTTATAGTAATCGATTTTTTACGGAATTGAAAGAAATCCATTAAAATAATCTTACAGTAGGATAATAAAAAGAATAAAGAATAAAATATAAAAACTTATTTAGACACACATATGGAACTAATTTTGAACAATAACAGGTGGAATTTCTTTACTTTTTGTGGAAACCTCATAATATATTTTTACTCCCACAAATCTGCATTATAGTCTTCATCAATTAGAATAACTATTATCAGAAGGTATGTTTTCCTTAGATAAAATTATATTAAACCTAAATCTTATTGCATTATAATATTCTTAAAACATATCATAATAAGACAGTTACATTTATTTTTTTTTAACTTTTTATATTAGGGTCTAAAAAATGTATTTAATTTTGTTGACATGCTTTCATAGTGAAGACACCAAGTTGTTTAGAATTTAATATCAAAATTATTGTTAATAGTAAATATTTAAAAATCTTAAATACAGACATTATCTTTAACAATGCAACATCATGACTTATTGTTTTCTATAAAATGTCCCTTTGACTTCTTAATATTCGTGTGCCGTACATTGATTTCAATATAGAATTAAATTGTATTTAAAAGATTATTATTGATTGTGGTTATATACATAAGATAATTGACGATACGTTAAAAAATAATTCTAACATATAATACATATTCCCCATTATTAATAAAGAGGAAGTAACTAAAATATGGCGTAGACGAGCTGCCTTTGAAATTAGGAAGTTAGGAGATTATTGTATAATAGCTTATCTTAATGTTAATGAACGATATTTTTCAGTAATTTCCCTTTCTCTAAAGCCAACAAGCTAGACACGTGAGTGTTGTATCTGCTATGGATAATGTTACCTAAGTCTGTTTGAAGCTACCTATCAGAAAGCCGAAACTGACGAAATATAGGTCAACAACTTTTAATAAATTTCGTGTAAAGTAAAATTGTGTTTGTAATTATGTAATTTATTAAGATCTTCTTAAAAGAGAAAGATTCAGGAAATGATAACACTATAGCAAGTCATTTTACTTTTATATCTTATTGCAGATTATGAAGTGCAAAAACTTCAACTTATATGAGAGTATAAGATTAAAATCAAATAACAAAATACCAAAAATAAAACTTACTTTGATGTTATTTTTGGTTTGTTTGTTGGATGTAGTATATTCTAATAAGGTAAGTTAATATTTGACGTAGTTAATAAACTCAACAATAATACATATTGATATCTGCACAGTTAAATTTAGTTATTTGTTAGAAGTTAAAAATCGCCTCTTTAAATTACGGTTATTTTAAAATCCAGTTATTGGCGAGATTTTATTAATTCTTTTCATGTAATTTTGCCACATGTAAAATCTATATATTTAGTGATAAAATATTTGGTATTTCAGGGCATCCAACTTTAACACCTGGAACATTGTTTAAACAACGGATTTATGTGCAAAAAGGTTTGTTTGTTTTTTTAGATAGTTTAATGACTATTTACTAAGGGTTTACAAATTTTGTTCATTATTAGAATCTTCAAAAACGGTTATTTTGAGACCTGGTAAGTTGAAATCTCTTAATAATTTGTTTAAATAATTGCAAGAAACCGTAATATTTTTCAAAATATTCAAATATTTTTCATTCCTTGAGAAAATCATATTAATCATTTTAATACAAATTTAATTTGCTTTTTAAATTTTATAATGTTTAATAAAAATTGACCCAGTTATTGTTATTGTAGAAGATTTATCAGGGGGTTAAACTTTTCGTCAAGACGTATATTTTATGTATATGTTTCGAGAAAATCAAATTTTCATTATTTTATCCTTCAAAATGGTGTCTGAAAAAGTGGGACATTTTAGAGTTATATTTTTTTCAAATATCTTTGCAACAAATAAAAATATGAGTATTCAACTTCCATATTTTAAGAGTTGGCATTTTTACACGAATTTAAAAATAAATATATGCTCTAGTTCAACTAGGAGCCGAGTTTTTTGCAATTATTTAAACAAATTATTTATCGATTTGAACCGAACAGGTCTAAATTAACCGTTATTGAGTATTCTAATAGTCAAAAGTTTGAAATACCAATTGTATATAGTCTTTAAACTATCTCAAAAAACCTATTTTTCCCGATTTTTGCACATAAAACCTTTGTTTAAACAATCTTCCATGTCTTCAAAGTTGGTTCCCCTGAAATGACATATAATTTATCACTAAATATATCAATTTTTATATATGGCATCCTCAAACGAATTACAATAAATTTTCGAAAATGTTTAGCTAATTTTACTTCCCTAAAAATATATCCCTCATAAATTAAACATTATTAAATAGTAAATTTCAAGAATGTTGCAAAGAGGAAGTGGAGGACAAATCTAGTTTACAAAAGATGGAAAGAATTGCATGATCAATATTATCCCCTGTTGTGTAAACTAAGTTATACTTTTTTAAATAAAACTTCGTACAATTTCAACTTAGCAATATAAATTGTTTCAACAATAAGATGTTTGGACTTAAAACAATATATGAATATTAATATTTTATATATACTTTGGGCCTCATTTATGTCGAAATTATGAAGATCTATAAAATCTACTTTGACAACATCTGTGTCTTCGTGTATTTGTCAGTTTGGGTTGGTTGTTAAAGTATAGTCAAAGTGCAGTAATAGATTAGCACAGCAATGAGGTGCAAAACTTTCCAGTTTTATTGACGAACTAGAAGATTTATTTCCAATTAATCTTTCACAATAGTTATTTTTACCAATGAGACAGCACTAAGGAATTAAGTCTTATTTCCAATAGTGCCTACTCCCATTGATAAATACTTTCATTAAATCATGCGTTTAGAAACTTATATTTTATAAGCTACAAGATTTATATAAATTTTTGAATAATGATCATTACAAGATTTAATTTAATTTATGATTACTTATTACTGATTTGAAATTAACAATAAAAATAGTAATAATTATATCACTATCCATGTTATTATCACAATCGATATTGTTAGTTTCGATTGAAATTAGGATATTTAAAAGTTTTATTAAATTGAATTTACATTTGAGCTACTTGTTATCACGAGCGTTCACCTAGTTATAACAGTGACAAAAAAGACAAGTTTAGTTACAAATATAGATTTATAACAAGTTATGTAATTTAGAATGTCAAATAAATTAGTATTATATTCTAAAATTATTTTATGTTATAGATGCTGACTTCGAAATCAGGTAAAGCTTTAACAGCGATGAATCCTGAAAATGTGGGATTGTCAAATAGATTTTTGGAGAGTTTACTCGGTTTTAGTAACTTAATTAAAGTAGATATTAATTCTCCACATGATAATAATGGTGACAACTCACGTATTAAATATCCAAGATTTGAGAAACCACTTCATGTTGAGGGACCATATTATCCAAAACCTTATGACGGAAAACCTAATTATCCAAACACTATATTTGAGGGACTATATTATCCTAAATCTATTGACGGAAACCCGAAATATCCAAACTCTTTTATCGAGGGACAATATTATCCAAACTCTGAAAATGAGAAACGATATAATACGAAACCTGATAATGAGGGACAATTTCATCAAAAACCTAATAATGGGTTACCATATTATCCCAAACCAGATAACAACATACCACAATATCCATACAATATTAATGAGAGACCATATTACCCAAAACTTGAAAATGAAAAACAATATAATACAAAACCTGATAATGAGGGACAATTTTATCAAAAACCTAATATTGAAGAAACATATTATCACAAACCTGATGACATACCACAATGTCCAAACAGTATTAATGAGATACCATATTATTTAAAACCTGAAAATAAAAAACGAAATAATACAAAACCTGATAATGAGGGACAATTTCATCAAAAACCTAATAGTGAAGAACCATACTATCCTAAACCTGATGACATACCACCATGTCAAAAAAATGATGTGAAACCATGTCCTTCAAAAAGTCACGAAGAGAAAGGTATATTACAATACATATTACAACTATTAGAGCCTAAAATTGTGAAAATCTTCCACAATTAAGCGACAAAACAGGGTTATACGTAACTGAATTTCCAACCAAATTTATAATAATAAAAGACAACCAAATAAAACCAATATATCTGGTAATCTAAATCTTGGACACTGAAAACTTAAGCGGATATCACTACATGAAAATTATGTTTAAAGTCTTCTGAAGTTTATATATTTGTATATTGTTGAAATATTTAATAATTGTATAAAAATAAACTTTAGAATAAATGCTTTATCAAAAATAGTTTTTAATTTATTTTCTTTGTGTATACATAGACATATTTCCGTCCTACATAAATGTTATTAGTTTATTAAGAATAAATATAAGTACAAGTTATCATTTCATTTCGAATTATTTCAACAGCAGTAAGTATTATGTTCCTGACATATTTGTACGTTTTTACTAAAAGTGAGTCCAGCTATCAATTGGATGTTTGCCAGTATCGATTCGTGAAGACTAAACAAATACAGTTTCGACTCGGTATCGTAGTATAATGGTGAGTTTTGGTTGTAAAGTTTATATATACTGGTAGAAGGGATATTGAAATAATGACAATATATCATCATAGGAACTTAAACCCTGATTGATTCGTGGCCTGCCTAAGTACATACTCGTCCACACTCACTGTCAGTTGCAGTCATTCTCTAGTGGATTACAGCATTCCCCCATCTCTGTTTTCACCTTTGGTCTTCTTCCTATTTATTTGCTATTTGAGTTGTAGAGTAAACCCTGTTTTAAATTATACAATTGAATTGATTGAATTGTTCCAATGATCACATATTATGCCACTAAAAATCTGTCGTTGATCCTATGTTTTCCACTCATTATGAGATAAAGGATTATACCTGTATTTATTAAATAATTTACACTAATTAAAATGTCTTCATTTTACAGACATCGAGTCAGTTATATTAATTAGACAATTTAAGCCCTAAATATATAAATTTATTTCTGTAGTGGATTATATTAGACCATGAAAAGTTCAGATTTTTACGTTTATGGTACTTTAATATAAATATTTAAAAAATATGTCTTAACTTCGGAAGATGATTCAGAGCTGCAAAAGAAGAAAAATGTTATTATAAACATACGTCCACATAAACATAAGATTATGTAACATAAAAGTAAAAGTTTCTGTTGTCTTACAAACGTATATACTCAATATACTGAATATTTTTACAAATCAGTATTGTAAGAGAGTTTCTAGAATAATACAGGTTAATTAATTGTATTAAATTGATTAGCTGAAGCAACTTAAAGAGAATCCAAACATTCTGATTGCGAGCACAGTTTCATTCCAAAACCATTATTTAAATATACTTCGATGGATAAAAAAAAAGTTACATTCCCGTGAAAAAGTATAAATTGAATTTATCAATATAATAATGGATAATTTTTTAACGGATATATTCTTCATATATAATATACGTATTATAGATGCGATTGTTAAAATTCAGTTTTTTATGCCATTTTTAAGGTCCAAAAAGTAGTTTTTTTTTTTGTTTGAAGACTGCCTTTATGTGGTATGTGTAATGTTCTATACACATTACACAAAAGTGGATTTACACGTAAGTGGATTTTATCTTGCTTTGTATGGGAAATATTTAACCATATCTCTGGAATTTTTCAATTTTTTAATTTGGGGGTAGCTACCATAGTACCAATTTTTGATCAGTGTAGAATATAAAGACCTATACTCATTTCTTAACTCACCGTACCTTAATAATAATAATAAGTGCTTTATTTGTAACATTAAACAATGCTCATGTGTTGGTTGGTCATGATTATAGTACAAACATCCTTTTTAATAACGAAATTAAACAAATCATAAATTTTAAAAAGGATAAAGCAAGAGAAGCTACCATTCCTGTTTTCTGTAGTGTGTTTATTCTTCTAAAAAACTTCTATGTCACTTATTCGGTTTACGCGACTTATATTTTAAAAGATTAAAGAAATAAACGAAATGGGTAACTAAAATTTAAATATTTAGAAATTATATTCCTAAATTATTTCAACCCCTTAAATTTCCAAGCGTTTCGCAAAAACTCTAAAGGACACCCAATCCTTTCCGTTTTTACAAATTCATTTCAGTTCATAGTGCGTTTCCCAAACCAGAATGTTCTAAAATGTTCCAAAACCCGACACCTAACCAGAAAATAAAACAGTTTCGTTCTCTTGCATGTTGTACAAACGTCACAGGTAGCTTCTCCCGTCTGAATACAGTTTGTAATTTAGATCAAGCAGTTCTGGCCTAACTTTAATAATCCAAAAACGGTATCATTGTCGCTGTTAAGACGGAGTAGGTTTTCATTGTCTAGGGTTTTCAAAAATTTGACTGAAATAATCTTTTATAAATTATCAAAAGCAGATTTTTTTTTTTTACTGATGACATGAAAACGGCATTTTTAGAGAGATCACTACCAATACATTTTGTTTGGGATAGTATTACCTATTATTTAAGAAAAATTTGATCAAATTCTTTACAACCGATTTTGAAGGGGGAAAAAGAAAAAAAAAGAAGTCTTATGGCAGATTATCAAAAAGGAAAGATAATTTCCTGAGATTTTTCTAAAATATGAACATATACCAAATTTCACTCAAAAAGTTATACTCTTTCGGTCTGTAAAGCACTTAACAGAGGACAGACAAGAACCGCAATTTGGAACCTAAGCGGATACTTCCACGAATATAGCCAACACATTAAAACTAAAAGCTTTTCACTATTAATAAAATTCAAAGTTCTGAAATTTATTCAAATTTAAATCTTCGTCAAAGCAATCAATATTTTGTTTAATTTAAAAAATTACCAACTGTATTGAGATATGCAGATAACGTATCCAGCAGAATTTTCGAAGAATGAGTAAATGAAAAGTGTAGTTTTGTAAATAGTAATGTTACAACAGGAATTATGATATATTCCTTCTTATATAGCAATAATCATCACTCCAATAAACAATTCATACATTGTATATTTAAGAATTTCTCACATTTAATAATAGTTTACGAGTCATGTTGATATAATAGGTTAAGATTTTTCGTCCATTTTAGTTGCAGTTATTGTTACCTTTATATTACTCAATTTTTTACGCAATTGAAAGAAATGCATTAAAAAAATCTTAAAGAGAATATTAACGACTTATTTAGTCACACATATGGCACTAATTTTTGACAATAAAAAGTTGAGTTTCGTTTTCTGTTTCACAAAACATAATATTTTTATAAGCCCAAAAATCTGCATTATAGTCTTCATCAATTAGAACAATTAATATCCAAAGGTATGTTTTACTTAGATAAAATTATATTAAACCTAAAAGTTAATGAAACATCATAAATTACTGTTGTCCACAAATTATTGCAGTGATTTCTTAAAATTCGTATTCCACATATTGATTATGATTTATAATTAACTTGTATTCTAACGATTGTTATTAATCCTAAGTTAATTATTAAATTATTCTAACATATAATACATATTCCCCATAATTGATAAAGAGGAAGTAACTAAACAATGGCGTAGGCTAAGCTACCTTGAAAATATTATTCATACCTGCGAGTAGTGTATTTGAAGAGTAAAAGTTTCGCATTCCAGAATTTTATTTTGCAATTCGTTTACAAAAAAAAACTCTATATATAAATTACCCAAAATGTGGTGTTTATGCTACTCCTAATTTTATAAATACTGTTAGCATACGACTCACCGGTTACGGTACAAAATAACCAATTATTATTTATGTTTTTTACCCCAAAATAAACAGTTATTATAAATAGTAGCCAACAATGTTGGTTACTATAGTAAGTTACGAATGTTGTTTTTAGCAGTTATAATTACAATAACCACTTTGCTCAGGTTGTGTTAGGTTAGGGTGTTTAAAATGTTTCATGTTAGAAGAAACCTATTTATTAACCCTAACCTAAAAAATCTAGAGGCTTGATTATTATTATTTAATAATATTGATGTATTAAAGTTTTAAACAGCATATATAATATATCACATTAACCAAAAGTATTTGTTATTATTTATAATGACTGTTTATTGTGAATATTTTATTTTTATTTTTTAAATATGAACAATTTATCATATAAAAGTTAAGAGATTAATATACAAAGGTACAACGTAACATTAAACCAACAATTATGGTTCAATAATTCGCCTTTCCTTCAATCAACAAGCAGGTCCTTGTAACGTCCCTCTCCTGTAATCAACTAGCTAGTAACGTGACTGATGTATCTGCTACGTACCAGAAACCTACGTAAACAACTCTTAATATATATTGTGAAAAGTAGACTTATGTTTGTAATTTTTATTTTTTTTTTTAAGATCTACTTACAAACAGAAAGATACAGGAAATGCTAACACTATAGCAAGTATTTTTACATATAAATTTTATTGCAGATTATGAGGTGCACAAACTTCAACTTATATGAGAGTATAAGATTAAAATCAAATAACAAAATACCAAAAATGAAATTAACTCTGATGTTATTTTTGGTTTGTTCGTTGGATGGAGTATATTCCAATAAGGTAAGTAATTATTTGACGTACCTAATAAACACACCACACACATTGATATCTGAACAGTTAAATTTAGGTATTTGTTAGTGATTCTTTAAATTACAGTCCTTGGTGAATTCAGTTAATGGTGAGATTTTATAAAAGGGATAAATATTTTCAGTTGTAATAAAAATAAATTATTAAATTTGATAATATTATATACCCTGCATATATTAAACATTATTAATTCGCAAATTTCAGGAATATTCGAAAGAGGGATAAATCTAGTTTTAAAAAAGGAGAAAGTATTGCGCGACCAATATGATAGTATTTTTAGACAATGTAAGTTGTCTTTTTCTTTAGTTAGGGTAGGAAGAGAGTTTAATAGTGTACGATAATGTGAGGCGTCAATAAGTGGAGCGTACAGTTGTGGTTGTATGAATTCACTTTAAAACGAATTAAAGGAGTTGGAGATTTCTGATGTCTTTGATGTTACATGAAGTGGCCATTGAATGTTAGCACGATCCATTATTTTCACAAAATATCAAAAATGACACAAACTACCTATTGTGTACGTAAAATCAATAGTTAAACCATATATTTATCTGCAATTGTGTTATTTAACTTATATTTACTAAATCAAACTTTTAAAAACTCAACAATAGCACTTTAAATTATTTCAACAATAAGAGTTTACGGTTTTAATACAATATAAGAATACTAATACTATTTAGTGTATACTCATGTCGAAAATATGAAGATCTTAAATATACTTTGACGACATCTGTATCAGATTGTGTTTGTTATTAAGGTATAGCCTAAATGTAGTAATAGATTAGCACAGTAATGAGGTATAAAACTTTCCGATTTTAATGATGTCCTACAAGATGTATTCATTTGTTATTTTTACAATTGAGACAGCACTAAGGAATTAAGACTTTTTTGACATATTGCCTACTCCAATTAATAAATACTTTAATTTAATCGTACGTTTAAAGACTTAGACTTATTATTCTACTAGATTTTTATAAACTTTTGCTTAATTTTCATTTTGAGATTTAATTTAATATCGTTTCGTTATTGCAGATTTGAAAATAGCAATACAATATATGACTAACCATGATAATCAATTTAGGGAGTTGATTTTGAAATTAAGATAGTTAAAAGATTTTTTAAATTAAATTTAAAGTAATAAGTGTTCGCCTAGTTAATACAGTGACGTAATAAAGTTACAAATATAAATTTATAACAAGTGAATTGATTTAGGATGTCAAATAAATTTATATCATTTTCAAAAATTATATTTTTTTTACAGATGCAGACTTCGAAATCAGGTAAAGCTTTAACAGGGAAGAATCCTGAAAAGGTTGGATTGTCAAAAAGATTTTTAGAAGGCTTATTCAAATTAAGTAACCTCATTAATGTAGATATTAATTCTCCACATGATAATGATGGTGACTACTCACGTGATAAATTTCCAAGTAATGAGAATCCACTTCATCAAAAACCGAATTATGAGGGACAACATTATCCAAAACCTAATGATGAGAAACCTAATTATCAAAAACCTGTTAATGATGAACCTTATCGTATAAAACCTGATAATGTGAAACAATATAATTCAAAACCTAATAATGAGAAACGTAATTATAAAAAATTTAATAATGAGGGACCATTTCATCCAAAACCTAAAAATAATGTACCATATTACCCACAACCTGATAATGAAAATCTATATAAAACAAAACCATATAACAAGGGATCATATTATCCATAACCTGATATTGAGGGACCGTTTCAATCAAAACCTAAACAAAAAGGACCATATTATCCACAACCCGATAATGAAAAACTATATAAAACAAAACCTTATAATAAGGGATCATATTATCCAAAATCTACTAAGGAGAGATGATATTATACACGATCATGGGAAACCACATTATAAAAAAAAACAATGAAGGACCACCTTATGAAAAACCAGATGATGTGAAACCATTTCAGTAAAATAGGTGAAAAGTATATTTTAATCTGTATTACACAAAATATTAGTTTAATATCACCAAAATCTCCATCAATTAATTTTAGTTTCACAAAATAAGTTTATACTTCATTGGATTTCCAATTAAAGCTCACAATATTTATAATAATAATAATTGCACTATAAATATAACCATTATTCCTGGTAATCTAAATCTTGTACACTGAAAACTTCAGCCTGAAAAATATGTCTTCTGAAGTTTATTTATTTATATATGGTTGAAATATTAATAATTGTATGAAATTAAAACTTGACAAATAAAGCTTTAACGATACAATAGTTTTAAATTTATTTTCTTTGTGTATATTTACAGGAAGTAAAGACCTTCCATAATGTTACTATTTTAATAATATGTTTAGGTATAAATTATTTTCTCACTTCGAATTATTTCAACAGTAGTAAGTAATATGTTCGTGACTTATGTGTACGTTTTTACTAACTTGGTATATACCAAGTGAAGTAGAGCTACCTATTAGCTGTGTGCAAATTGTCTATGGGTAAAGTCTAAACAAATTAGGTTTCGACTCGTTATTATAGTAGAATGGTGACTTTTGGTTGTGGAGTATAGATGTACTAGTAGGAGGGAATGCTTAAAAACATCCATAATAGGAACTTAAGCCCTGATTAGTTCCTGGCCTGGCTAAGGAGATCTTGTCAACCCTGACTGCCAGTTGCAGTCATTCTCCAGTGAATTCCAGCTTCCCCCCCCCCATCTCTCTTCTTATCCAACTAAACCTTTAGTCTTCCAACATTTGATTAGCTTTGTGAGTTGTTGAAAATAAAAACTGTTTCAAATTACAATTTACCTAATTGAATTACTCCGGTAACCACTAATTATTTGACTGAAAAGTAGTCGTTAGGTCTGTTTTTCACTCATTACGAGACACAGGATTATTATTAAATAAACGTAATCTGGAAAACAATCTCTTAAATTGGGTAAGACTCTTTGTCTCTGCAACTGATTTTAAACACAATAGACTGTTAAATTTCTTTGCAGATACAGTATTTACTTTAAATTATATTAAATAATTTACACTAATTAAAAGTTCATTCATTTACCGAAATCGAGTCAGTCAGACAAATTTATCCCATAAATAAGTAATATTATGTCTGTAGAGGATTGTAGTACCCCATGAAAATTTCACAATTTGTACGTTCATGCTACTTCAATATAAAACAGTCTTATAAATAAATATATGCTGTTTCAATTATTGTCATAACTTGACATGCGTGTTAAAACATATTTTCGAAAACGTTTCAGTATTTGAGCAAAGCATTTTGCACAATCTCTCTCGAGGAAGTACTCGACGAACTTAAAGGCGGTTTACAAAACTCATTCCACCTTTGTTACAATAAAGTATTTTCACGCTATGAAAGGTACCTCAGATAACTTTCATATTATTGCAAGTTCAAAGGTCAATTCCTGACATGCCCTTTCTATTGAGTAATATGATAAAACCCTTCTTCCTATGTGAAACTATTTTCTTATTTGCTGTTTCGTATCATAGTTGATGGAGTGTTGAAAGCTTTTACTCTATCGTAACCAATATAAATTAAAATAAAAACTTCATAAAGATATAAAATTATCCTTGCTCCGTCTGTGTTACTGAACCACTGTGTCTTTAGAACACCATTGTAGCCATTTATGGGAGCGGACTTCATGGGTTTACAAACTTTGAAATTCCAGCTTATTAATAATAGCTATCAATACTTCCTCTTATGGAAGCTGTTTTACTTTTGCTCCTTAGTTCGATTATGTCTTAGGGAAGTCCTGTTAAATAGAAACTAGTTTTTTTCACATTCAGTCCACAGTAATTAAATTGAAATATTTTTATTTATTTATAAACAATAACCTACTGGCTTGTACGTATTTCAGAGAGGAAATATTTTAGTGTAGATAAAACCTCTTTATTTTTGTAGTTAGTTAATTATAATATGAATATTTTAAATTTTACTTGAGGAAAAAAGAAAAATACTTTTGTTTTGTTATAAAAGACACTATCTTCATCTGATTAAATAACGTAAACATGGATCATTAATTAAACCTTAACTTGTGTAAAGTGTTTTCTTTTTCAATAATTCATTCACCTTCAGAGGTAGATGGTTAGAATCGAAATGTTTAACATTTGATTTGTCTAAAGATGATTGTTTATAATAAATTCTGAAACATTCCATTTTTAAATAAAATTATCTGTTTTAAAAATTTCTTTTTTTTTTATCTTTCTTCAAAAACATTTTTATTCGATTAAACTACCTGTTTCTATTTTTACTCTACTTTTTTTTATATAAAACTGACCCTAAATTTAGAAATGTTTGTAATAAAGTAATAAAAAATTAGAGTTGTAGCTAAATTATCTTTAAACTGCGTATTTAACATTGTTTTATATTAGTTGTTTTTGTTCTATCTAATATTTACTCACAAGTCAAGCTCAATATTTATTATTGGCTTAATTACAAAAAAGGAAGTTAATGGATTGTATATTCCGATGTAAAAGGGTATCTTGAATTTATCAATATAATAAAGAATAATTTGGTAGCGGATCTATTCTTTATATATAATGTATGCAGTATAGGTTAGGTTAGGTTAGGTTAGATTGGTGAAACTCAGTGTTCAGTTTTTGTGCGGTTTATACCCAATTTATTGTTCAACAAAGTAGTTTTTGTTGTAAGTTCTATAGTACAAACACATTGATTTTATCTTATATTGAAGTGGGAATATTTAACTATATTTCTGGATATATTTTTTTAATTTTTTAATAGTTCTATATTTGGGGGCAACTACCATAAATTACGTAGATTAGAAAAATGAAAATTACTATTTTCTCGTAATTATTTCTATTGATTTTATCAAGTTGTGTTCAGCCTCTATATTATCAAGTTGTTAGAGGCCTCTAAGGACCTAAAAAACCGATGACTAAACTTCGGTTGAAAGCGTTAAGCAGACCAAGGCTCACAACGGATTGTTATGGATTTATTATTTTTTATTTTTGATATAATTCTCAAAACTGAGATTATTGTACTTGGTTTGTACTTGACATAAAGAAAAGCAATTTCATGAAAGACGATTATTAGTCAAAACGCTTTTGTCTCCATTCCGAATATTGATTTAATAGTAATAAATTTTGAGACTTAGCTACAAAGCTTGAAAATGGCTAAATAGCCGAAACGGTAGTCGTAATACGCCGATGAAAATGGGATATTGTAGAACGGTTAGTGTTAACATATTATGATTAATAGTGCATATACTTGCTTCGCTTCTGACAAAAACTCACCGTACGCTAAATAATACCAATATTAATAATAATAATAATAAAATTATTATTATTATTATTATTATTATTATTATTATTATAAAATGTGCTTTAATTATATCATAATAGCCTACTGTCAAAACAAATAGTTTTCTTTAACACTCAAAAAATATTTTTTACAAAATAACTAATAAAAAAACATTTATGTCCTATAAATTAACAAAATAAATCGAATGAAATACAAATAAAAAAAAAACAATATAATTTCTTACACTTAACTTAACTGTTAGCACAGTAAACAATGCTTATCTGTTTGGTTGGCCGGTCTTGCTTATAATCTAAACATCCTAGTTAATTATTATGATATTAAATAAATCATAAAATTTAAAAAAGAGAAGCAAGAGAAGGTACATTCTTGTTTTGTTTGTTTGTTTATTCTTACAAAAAAATCGGTTCATATCTGTTATTCAGATTTGGCTGCTTATATTTTAAAAGATAGAATAATTATACTTTTTTTTTTTTTTTTTTTTTTTTTTTTTTGTATTACATTAAAACTAGTCTTGTAATTTGTTTCTGGAATGTATTACATATCATTGAGATCACCCAATAGTGACAAAAAATTGTTCTATTATACTATATTCTATTCACGGATACACTGTGCACCACACAATTAAACCAACTCAAAAGGTTTCGTTCTCTTCAGTCTTCTGATCAGATTATAGTTGTCAAGAAGTTGGACTGCCTCTGCATTTACGTGGCGTTTCAAACGAGATTCATACTTTGTAGCAAACCTTTTTAATTCACTAAAAACATCTGGAATTCCAAGATCCCGATGTAGGTCTAAATACACATAAATAGACGAAATGGGTAACTAAAATGAAATAATTAAAAATTATATTCCTGAATTAACTCAACCCCTATACCTACGTGGCGCAACACGTTATCGGTCTCACGATAACATTAAAGTAAGTAACTCAATGTACAGAGGTTCGTTCTGTTATTTAAAATATTATTCTAAACGAAAAGTACAGCCATTCTTACCGTTCTACCTCCTATATTCAATATAGTATTCCCCAGAGAGAGATAGTGTAAAAAACTCCTCAAGATTTGTATTTATTGACTACCTTTATCAACACCCCCTTATACCTCTAGCATTCCATGCCAGTTTAGTCCCTTTTCTAAAAGAAATATATATTACATTGGACTTCTTCAATTAAGCTGAAGATATCATTTTTTGGAGGAAACCTAGAAATTTCTTATCATTAGCTGCAGAGGTGCAGCTGTAGGCGATACAATGAAGAAGGACAACAGTATAATTACCCGGGTAGCGTCGAAATCACAACCCCCGCTCAAAATAATTCACAGATCATTAATAAAAAGTGAAAATAATAAAGTGATTTAAATATATATTTTACTATTTTCATAAATGTTTTAAATAGCTGTGGCCAAGGTTCCTTTTTTAATATTTCAAATTATTTCTGAAATATAATTTTATACTTGTGATTTTGCACGATGATTTGGGTCATTAATACTTTAATCAAATATTTGAATGAAATAAATTTTATAACAGATCCATAGCAATAATATGCTTTTTTTTCCAAAAATATGTTAATGACATTTTTTGAGAGATTGCTACAAATACATTGCTTGGTTTCGTATGAGCCATTTTTTAAGCAAAATTTGATCAACCGATTTTTAAATAAACGAAATGTTATCGTTTTATCTCATGACAGTTGCCTACCCCCCATGTCATCAAAGAGTGGGGAAAACAGTCCCAAGATTTTTCAAAAATATGACCTTTTACTAAATTTCACTAAAATCGGTCCACTCGTTCTGACTATAGAGCACTGCATAGACGACAGACAACGAAAAGGATACTTCAGCGAATATAGTCAACACATTTTCATAGACACTTGACTAAAAATAAAAAGTTGGAAAATATTTAATCGTTTCATTAGTCTATTAATAAATTTAAAAACTTTGGAAATTTAGAATTAATATTTTGTTAAATTTCAAAAATTAACAACTCTATTGAGAAGTGAAGATATTAGCAGAATGTTCGAACAAATGTAAATGAAAAGTGTAATTTGGTTATTAGGGATGTTGTAACAGGAATTATAATATTTTCCTACTTATACCATAATCATTACTGTGATAAATAATTCATACAAATGTAAATTAAAAAATTTATCAGATTTTTTGAAGTCAATAATAATTTACGAGTCATGTTGATGTAGAAATTAGGTTAAGATTATTTTCGCATTTTAGGTTGCAGTTGTTGTTACCTTTATCTTATTCCATTTTTTTTACGCAATGGAAAGAATTGCATTAATAAATTCTTAAAGTAGGATAATATAGAAAATAAACAATAGAATATAAATACTTATTTAGACACACATATGGAACTAAATTTTAAATAATAAAAGGTGGAATTTACTTTCATTTTGATTGAAAGCTCATAATATATTTATATGATCACAAATCTGCATCAAGTCTTCATCAATTAGAAGAATTAATATTCAAATGTATGTTTTACTGAGATAAAATTATATTAAACTTAAATATTATTGTATTATGGTATTCTTAAATCGTATAATAATAAGAAAGTGATATTAAGTTTTATTCGTTTTATATTAGGGTTTAAAAATTATATTATTTTATTAAACATTTTCATAGTGAATTAATAAAGTGGTGTAATTTAGAATTAGGACACCAAGGTATTTTAAACATAATATAATAAAAAATTCTTAATTTAAACATTTTAAAACCCTAAATACAGACAACATTGGCCATATCAATGCAACATCATAAATTACTGTTTTTATTTCGTACAATATATTCAATATATAATTAAAAGATTATTATTGACTGTGGTTATAATCATAAGATAATTATTGAAGATAAGTTTAAAAATAATTCTAACATATAATACATATTCCCCATTATTAATAAAGAGGAAGTATCTAAAATATGACGTAGGCTAAACTACTTTTGAAATTAAGAAGTTAAGAGATTATTGTAAATAGCTTATCGTAATGTTAAACGAAAATTATTTATCAGTAATTCGCCTCTTTTTCAATCAAAAACCAGGTTCTTGAAACTTTCCCTTTCTATAAAGCCAACAAGCTAGACACGTGAGTATTGTATCTGCTATGGATAATGTTACCTAAGTCTGTTTGAAGCTACGTATCAGAAAGCCGAAACTGACAAAACCTACATTAACAACTCTTAATACATATTGTGAAATTAAATAGTATTTGTAATTATGTAATTTATTAATATCTTCTTACAAACAGTAAGATACAGGAAATGCTAACACTATAGAAACTATTTTTACTTTTATATTTTATTGCAGATTATGAGGTACACTAACTTCAACTTATATGAGAGTATAAAGATATAAATAAAATAATAAAATATCAAAAATGAAACTAACTCTGATGTTAATTTTGTTTTGTTTTTTTTAATGCAGTATGTTCTAATATAGTAATTTAATATTTGACTTAGTTAGTAAACACATCAAAAATACACACATATATCTGCAAATTTAAATAAATAAAATATTTTTAGTTATTTGTTACATGTTAAAAAGTGACTCTTTAAATTACTTTCGTTTTCCAAGCTATTTTTGAGATTTCATAAACGGTAGAAATGTTTTCAGTTTTAATAAAAAGTTTATTCTATCAATATCCAATATCTTTAATCAGAATAGGTCTCTCTTGATTAACTCTTAACCTCTTCCAACCTTGCCTATATTAAACAGAACTATATTAATAATATAAACAATCCATCATCAAATAACTTTAAAATCAGAATAGAAATTTTAATCATTTCATTTACGAGAGTTTCTCGAATAGTACAATGTAATTAATAATATTTTATTGATAATGAAACCTAAAGAGAATGCATATATTCGGACGGTGAGCACAGTTTGATTCCAGAACCATCATTTGAATTTATATTTCTTAATTACAAAAATCTTAGTTACGAGAATGTACATTCCGATGTAAAAGTATATCTTTGAATTTACGAATATAATAATCGATAATTTGTTAACGGATTTATTCTTTCTGACTTGGCTATCTTTTGACTTACAATGAAGCTATGAAACTAAAGATATCATTTATTTACTTTTAAAAGATGTACCTATTTTGTTTCTTGCATTTTTATTTGTATAATCAATAACTTTCGAAATATTTGGCAAAAAAAATTGTTTCTGTGAAACCGTTAACTTAAAAATGGAGAAAAAAGATTTTGTATCAATGGAACTATTCTTGTTAAAAACATTCTGGAAAATTTCTTATCCATATCTCAAACTGTTGTGAAGTTGAATCTAGTTTTACAGAAAGACAACAAAAACAAGAGTTTGGAAGAATTTTTTTCTTTTAATTTATATATAACCTTAATAACTTTCCCAAGTGTGACACCCTACTTTCTTGACACTCTCTAGAAATCAAAGATATATGATAAAATCGTACTTATCTTGCCATTTGAGTACATATTAAATATGTTTTTGCTTTACAGACGAAGATTGGCTTAAGCGAGTTAAACCTGAAATTGTAAATTTCACAGGCCAAGATGTAGTCGTTTTCAACAAACAAGTGATTTCATATGGACAAAAACTACTATACTTCCTTTCATTGAAGTCTTTGATTTGAATTAATTATTAGTATAATATTCTAAAGATTAGTATTAGTATTCTAAAGATATTTTCATATCAAATCAGATTTTGTAATTACTTATTTGTGTAACAAAAAAAAACTTTATTTTTCGTCTTTGTTAATGATTTCTAATACAGAAATTTTGGTATTCGTTTATAAGAGCACAGATAATTGTACTTACTTATTCGAACTTATCAATTTTGATGGCCATTTTGAGACATACTTTAAATTTTAGGATGCGATGTCACATGATAAATACTTTTATACTGTTTTCTTCTGCCATTCGTGTGTTAAAATCTCATTGTATAAACATTTGGATCATACTTAAATATAAATTCAACTACGGTAGCACACAATAAATTTTTTGTCGTCTCAGGTTTGATATTGTTCACTAACATTCTATTTTTTTCGCATCAAAAAGATAATTGTAAGAGTTAGTGGTTCGACACGATTTGTTATTACTAAAAACTTTCTGAAATTTATGTATCTATACCTCAAACTATTGTGAAATTGAATCCAGTTTTGTAGAGATCCAACAAAATATTATTTGTTTTAGGTTTAATGGGATATTTTTCTTTACTTTTATATCCTTAAAACTTTCCCAAAGTATAGCACCTTACTTTCTTGACACTCTGTAGAAATCCAAGATATATGATAAACTCGTACTAATCTTGTTACTTGAGTACATATTTATGTTTTGCCCTATAGATATAAATGTAAATCAAAGTGTGCTATTTCATCCTTCTACCGACATTCAACGCAATGTTTATGGCCACATAACGGACACATATATCTAGCGGCTAGGCAATTCAACTTCTTAGCAATTCAGATTTAAAGCGATTCCGTTTTAAAAAAGCAATCATTTTACGCTCGAAAATGTGGAGTTCGCGTTCCATATGTGGAAAACCTCCGTTCATTTCACAGCTGTTTATTGTGAGCCAGTAGGTCAGTAATCAGCACAACGTGAGAATTTTATTTTTGTCTGGTTTTACTAAAATAAACAAGTACAGTAGGGTATCCAATTATAGTATGTGTCGCTACTGCTTTTTTAGTACATATCAATTATGTACTAGTTTACTGTTTAAATATATAAAAACTTCTTAATTGACATAAATTAAAATAAATAATCCGCATGTTACTTTTTATCTCTCTACATGGAGTTACTTAAAAACAACATTCGAAATCAATGCTCAAGGAATGGATTGACCCATTTGTAAAATTCTATCTTTTAAAATCATGGCCTTCAGTTTTGATAACGTTTTATAACAAGGGTTTTCATGTGACTCCAAAAAAAAATAAGTGAATTAGGATTAAGATACCAAATGACCATTCCACAAACCCCTTCTTAGATTTAGTTTACTGATAAGAAAACAAGTAAATTAATGTAATCTACTATCATCTTTATTTTTGTTGTTCTTAAAATCTATTACACGTTGCTTGGGAAACCTTGCTAACATGAGCTCTAGAAGAAGGGAGCCTTCTAGAAATTGGATCGTGGGTGTCGGCCCAAGAAAACTGTGGAAAAGCTATCTAGCATGCCATACTAGCTTCCAGATACGGCTTTTGGGATACGATATCACACGTAGGTGGGTAACAGGCGGTACAATCGGTAGGTGATGTTGTGGGGGAAGTTATCGCGTGAGCGACCCTACGGTGACTCATCAAACGTGACTAAGGACTCCTTGTTGACATGAGTACCATGGGAGCATGCACACTGCACTGCCTATCCAAAGGATTCGGCGTCTGGGAGCATGCGCTGAAGAATGTTTCCGTGGTGTTACTGGTGTCCTAGTGTTGCTCCCTACATCTATCTAAATGAGTGAGACATTGGTTATGTACCGAAAGACTCTCTTGGTGCACCTCCCCCCCCCCCCTAGTTCCTTGGAACTAGTTAAGTCTTAAACTTTAAACTCATAATAACATGTTCTTAAAATATCTGTAGAGAGCAGATAACTTCAAGTTATTCTTTTAAAATATCCTCGGCATCCTTCGCTCTCAAAGGGAACGAGCCTCTAGACGAATATGTTGAAAAATTCACTAGATTTGACATTGCAGTTGATAGTTTTAACCTGTAATTTTGGTTAAGGGTGTATTAGAGAATTTTTCTAGATGTCATTATTTTTCTTCTAAAGAGGCCTTAATGGCATGTCACAAAAAGAGTTGCATTAAAATAAAAATGTCATCTCTTAACGCCACTTTAAAAAGTAGGGGAGGTAGTAAAATAAACAGGTAAATTTAATCGATTAAATTGCTTTTTTTTAAAAGAAGAAAAGGTTAAAAAATGTATGTAAAACGTCGTTTTTTCCGGAATTTGTTATAAACAATCATTTTTAGACAAATCAAATGTTAAACATTTTCATTCTAAAGGATAAATCTACCTCTGTAGGTAAAATATTGAGAAATAAAACACTCTGTGTGAACAAACGCTTAATTAATTATGCACACTTTTGTTCTTTAATCAAACAATGACGACGAACAATAGTATTTTTCCTTTCCCCGAAATTAAAATTGCTATTGTCTTGATTTAACTAACTACAAAATTAAAGAGTTTTTATTCTGAATTAAAATATTTCCTCTCAGAATTACCAATAATTACCAACTCAATAAATCAATAAAAATGTATCATTACTGTGGAATGGAATGGAAAAACAAGTTTCTATTTAACAAGACTTCGATACGACATAATCGACCTAAGGAGCAAATATAAAACAGCTTCCATAAGAGGAAGTATTGATAGCTATATTTAATAAGCTGCAATTTCACGGTTTAAAACCCATGAAGTCCGCTCCCATACATGGATACAATGGTGTTCTAAAGACACAGTGGGTCAGTAACATAGATCGAATGAGGTTAATTTTATATCTTTATGAAGTTTTTATTTTCATTTATATTGGTACCGATAGAGTGAAAGCTTTCAACACGCCAACAACCATGATACGAAACTGCAAATATGAAAATAGACTCTCAAAGTATGAACAGTTTTATCATATTGCGTAATAGAGGGCATGTCAGGAATTGACCTTTGACCTCATATCAAGATATACGTTATCAGAGGCACCTTTCTTAGCGTGAAAACGTTATTGTAACAAATATGGAATGAGTTGCTGTATACTGCCAATGAAGGTTATTCGGGTAATTTCATGACAGAAAATGTTGGATATGCATTGCTCACGAGTTATGCTTGATGGGTTTTAATATTTACTTTTAGAGTCATGAGTTACTTTGTAAGTTTTTTTTTTTATAAATGAGAATGTTAAATAATAATTATATACAAATGTAAAAATATGAGGACTTAAATTTGATTCAATCGTTCGGTCGTTTAGCAATAAACGATGGTATTGATACAGATGTCAGTTATGTATATTTGCACTGTAAAAAAAGTATATTTATCATTGGACTCGATTTAAAGCTGCACAATTCAGGTATCGTTTTATATTGTACACTGATCGGATAAAAAATTATCTTAAAGAAGAAAAAACTCTCAGAAAATCGGTGGCTATTTTGAAAATGTATTGTTTTTATTAGTTAATAAAATTGTACATGCTTTAAATACCACAGTTCACTAAAATGTCCAACTCAAGAATGTTATTCTATATATGTTTTATTCAACATATAAACGTATGACTATAGTTAATAAATATAAATCAATTTTTTTGTTTACGCCAGTATTTGGTTCCGGGTTTTGTCACCATACAACAGAGAGGAAAAGAGAGTACAGTCATGACTAAATATAATTAAATAACTAGGTTTAACGACAGTAAAACTATTTTAACATTCTGCAAAACCTAGTTATTACTTATTATTTTTAGTCTTACCTGTCCTCTATTTTTCCTTTTTTTATATGTATTATCTATTATTTATTGTCTAGTTGTACACCTTTTGTTGAAACTATATTTACAGAGTGTTTCGAAATTATGTACCGTAATTTATAGAAAATATTTATGGTATTAAAAAAAATAGTGTTTATAAACATATATCCAAAATCTCTTCTTTAGCCGTCTGTCGGTTATTTCGTGATTATTAGAAAAATAATGACAGATTAAAAAATTATTTCTAAAAACCATTTCATTTACAAAAATTAAGAGACCACTATTTTAAAAATATAAAACACAAAGTTTTAATTCTTGGTATATATGTAAACTGCAAGAAAAAAAAGTTATGCAAAATTTTGACTTGAAATCTTAAATATTTCTGAAGTTATCATGTTTTTTCGAAATAATACAAAATGAACTATAGACAGATAAGGAAACGTGTTCAGAGATATTTTTAAACAAAGGTTTTTTTTTTTTTTTTTATTTCGGGATCAATCACTTTTTCATTAAGACATAGTTTTGAAACACTCTGTACATTTATTTATATTTTTATTGGAGTAATATGAACTATATAATCTGAACTTTTCATGAGATTCTAAAATCCATTACATAAATAAAATTATATATTTGGAATTTAAAATTGTCTAATATAAATTATTCGACGCCTGTAAAGTGACTGGATGGTATTGAATGAAAATTATTTGTTATATGTAAAGTAAAAATCTCTAAAAAAAAATGTGAGAATATAATGTGTGTTAAATCAGTGTTACATACAACATTATTTTCCCTATTTAGTAATACTTCCAAACTATTTAATAAATGTAACAATAATCCAGTACCGCAAAATTCGTGGAAAACGTAGAACTGGGAACTTTTTTAATGGATAATATTTACGAAAAACACTTGTCAGATCGTTTAAAACATATTCTCGTTACAACTCAAATAGAAAAAGAAAAAAGAAAAGTGTGAAGACCAAAGGTGAGGTGGTGTGACGTAAGATGGGGGAAAGGCACGAATCCACTGGAGGATTACTGCAACTGAAAGAAGGAGTTGACGAGATCTTCTTAGGCAGGTGAGGAACCAATCAGCGGATTACGTCCTTTGATGAAGCTCAACATTTCGATATCCCTCCGATAAGTGTACCTCTAATTCACAACAAAAACTCACTATAATACAGACAAAACCGTATTTGTTAAGTCTTCATTAATTGACCACTTGCGCACAGCCAACTGATAGGTTTGCTTTACTTGGTATACACCAAATTAGTAAAATCGTTAAAAAAATTCACAAACATAATACTTACAATGTTGAATACTCACAACAACTTAAAATCGTTGAAATAATTTGTGTGAAAAGATAATTATACCTAAACATATTATTAACAACTAATAATATTTTGAACGGTCTGATATTCTTGTATGTATACACATAGGATATAAATTTATTTTTTTTTGGTTTTTAAAGCATTTATTCATAAATTTAATTTTGGACAATTTTATTTATCAATTAATTACAAATATATAAACTACAGAAGAATATAAACATATTTTCATTATATGATTTTCTTACGTTAAAAAAAGCAAGATTTAGATTACCAGGAATATTGGTTTTATTTATATTGCAGTATTTTATAAATATAGGTTTTAAAACAGTTCGGACATAAATTTGATTGGATTTTTAGCAGATTTTGGAAGACTTGGTTTCTTAGTTGTATCGTTAGGTTTTGTAATTTATGTTTCCTCGTTATCAGGTTTTGGATAATAAGGTTTCTCGTTATTAGGTTATGAAGTGTATGGTACCTCATTACTAGGATTTGGAGTGTATGGCCCCTCATTGTCAGATTTTTGATATACGGTGTCTGGTCATAAGGTTTTGGAGTGTACGGTCCCACGTTATAAGGTTTTGGATAATACGGTTTCGAATAATAGGTTTGGGATAATATATAAACTTCAGAAGAATTTAACATATTCTCATTATATGATTTGCTTAAGTTTTCAAAGAGCAAGATTTAGATTACCAGGAATATAAGTTTTATTTATATTGCAGTCTTTTATAATTATCAATTTTAAAATATTTTGGACAAAAAGGACATAAATATGTTTTTCTTCTTATCAGATTTTGGAGGACTTGGTGTCTCAGTTTTATCATTAGGTGTTGGAGAGTATGGTACCTCATTAACAGGATTTGGAGTGTATGGCCCCTGATTATCAGATTTTGGATTATGTGAACTGTCAACATTAGGTTTAACAACAATTGGTTCTGTTGTTGATGACTTGTCAGCATCTTTATTTTTAAAGACGTTCATAAAATCGAAAATGCCACCCAAAAATCTGTTTGACAAAGTAACTGGTTTAGGATCCTGCTCTGTTACAGCTTTACCTGGTTTCAAAGTCTCCATCTATAAAAATAAAATTAATTTACTACATACCAATTTATTTCATTTTCTAAATTAAATAACTTTCTATCTATTAATCTACATTTGTATCGCTCTTTGTCAATTTGTTATTGAAATAAGTAGACGAAAGTTCGAGATCCATTGTAATATAAATTTAAATTCAATTTAAAAAATCGTTTAAATATCTTTTTTCTAACCCAACTGACATATTGATTCCAATAATAACATGGATAGTGATAAAATTGTTACTATTTTTATTAATAATTTCAACTTTGTAATAACCAAACGTAAATTAAATTAAAAGTTATAATAAAAATAAATAATTTTTATTAGCCTATACTATATATATTGTAGTTTACTAAGTTTAAAATTCTAAACGTACGGTTTAATGTATGAATATTTCAATTACATAGAGGCTATAGGAAACAAGCCTTATCTCTATAGTTGCTGTCTCAATGGTAAAAATAACAATTTCAAATATTGATACCAAATAAAACTTCTATACATCAATAAAATTGGAAAGTTTGGTATCTAATTGCTGTTCTATTCTATTACTAAGTTATACTTTACCTTAATACCATTCAGCCAAACAGGCATAGACATGAAAATACATGTCTTCCAAGTCATAAATATAGGACCAAAATATTACTATTTTTATATTGTATTAAAATTAAAAACTCTTATTGTTGAAATAATTTATAGTGGTACTGTTGAGTTTTTAAGAAGTTTCATTTAGTAAATTTAAGTTAAACAACACAAAGGAGCTTAATTATTGATTTTGCATACAAAATACGTAATCCATCTCTATGGTGTGGAAGGAAATTGGAGGCTCAAGTAATGTTATCTAATGGTCACTTCATGTAACTTAAGGACAGCAGAATGCTTCAATTCCTTTCCGTTTTTGAAATAAACCAACACAACCATAACTGTACGCTCCACCTATTGAAGCCTCAAATTATCGTAAAAATATTAATCTAACTAAAGACACAGAACACATACACTGTCTAAAATTACTCTAATATCGATCGTGCAATTATTTTTAAACTAGATTATCCTCCTCTTTTGAAAATTCCTGAAACTTACATTTTAATAATGTTTAATATATGCGGGGTAGATTTAATCCATTTTTTAAATAAAAGTTATCAAATTTTATAATTTCGTTTTTTATTTAAACTGAAAGTATTCCTCCTGTTTTAAAAATCTCATCATTAACTGGATTCGAAAATAACCGTAATTTATAGAGTCGCATTTTAACTTGTAACAAATATCTAAATTTAAGTATGCACATATTTTGTTGACTTTATTAACTATATCAAATATTAACTTACCGTATCAGAATATACTCCATTCAACAAACAAACCAAAAATAACATCAGACTTAATTTCATTTTTGGTATTTTGTTATTTGATTTTAATCTTATACTCTCATATAAGTTGAAGTCCGTGTACCTCATAATCTGCAATAAGATATAAAAGTAAAAATACTTGCTATAGTGTTATAATTTCCTGTATCTTTCAGTTTGTAAGATCTTAATAAATTTCAAATTTAATACAATTCAATTTCACAATATGTATTAAGAGTTGTTAACGTAAGTTTCACCAGTTTCGGCTTTCTGATACGTAGCTTAAAACAGACTAAGGTAACTGCTTCACTGCTGGAACCAGTGAAGGCATCCATCTTTGTTACAACTGTCACTATTGCTTGCGGCGGTGGTTCTATATGATACTATTTACTATGTGAATCAAATTTTGATCTAGTTTGCTACAAAATGACACCAAAACCAACGCTGTATGTAATCTGTTTATATTTATACATTTATACATAGCAGATACAACAGTCACTTTACTAGCTAGTTGGTTAGAAAGGGTGACGTTTAAAAACCTGGTAATTGGTTGAAGGAGATGCGAATTATTAAAAAAAAATTGTTCGTTTAATGTTACGTTGTACCTTTGTACAATAATCTCTTAACTTTTAACATTTCTAGTCAATATATATTTTAAGCTCAACATTGCCTTTAATTAAATTTGTTTAATTATGTTTTGTTAAATGGTTGGAAAAACTAGAGTATTCATAGTTCAACTGCCAACTTTCGTCAAGTTCGTTTAACCTATTTTTAAAGTGTCTCCCCGTTTGGTTTAAGTAAGATATTTATGTTATATATATAATTGTTAATTTAATAAATCCTACTAATATGCAAAATCAACTATTAATATAAAAAATAGCCAAAATAATTGGCTAAGGTGATATATTACGGATGTTGATTTAAAATTATATAATAATTAATAATAATCCGCATCTTTCAGTTATGTTAGATTTGGGTGTTTAAAATAGGGTTTTTAATAACACGAACACCTCTTTTTGAACACCCTAAACTAAACTAACCCAACCCAATCCAACGTAACTAGAACATGATGTTATTTAAAATAATAACAGGATAATGGAATAACATTTTTTTTAAACATACGTGACTTGTCACATTAACATAAAGTGTTATCTATTATTTAATAATTCTATAAGTTTTATTTTTTTAAAACATGTACAATTTAACACATTCTTGATTACTTTGTACAGTAATCGGTGATTACGCATATTAACCGGGTTTATCAAATTAACTGTAACATATATACCACTTTTTATCATATATCTTTAGAGTTACTTAACGTTTTTCCTATATTAATTTTAAAATAAAATTCTAGATTGTACAGGTTTTACTTTTCTAATACTCATTGATATGACTAAACTTTACAAGCTAGCTACGTCATTTTTTAGCTACATCTTCTTTATGAACAGTAGAGATAACATGTTACTTGTTAAAATTATTTTTTAATATACAATTTGTTAAATACGATATAGAAATCTTAACAAATCAATGTAACATATTAAGATGTAGAAAGCAGTTAATTTACGACTTCTGCGATGTTACATTGATATGGATAATGTTGTGTGTATTTAGACTCCTCAATAAATTAAGTTTCTACGATTATCTATTTTTATATTAAGATTTTAATAACTTGGTGTCCTACTTCTACGAAAATTGCCTTATTATTTTACCATGAACGTAGGACAGAAAAATAAATCAAATTTTTTAGACCCTAATAAAAAAAAAATTTAATCCTTTAACATCAAGAGACTCAAGTGAAAACATTACGTCACCCTATGGTGTCTTCTTACTAATAAACCAAAATGCTTTACAATGAATCTTGTAAAAAAAAAAATAATAAATAAATAAAATAAAATAAAAAATTAATTAATAGGCTCTAATAAAGACGTTTAAAATATGCTATGTATGACGTAATAAAATTGGAACAAGTAACAAGGTAGACAACAAGCTCAATTATTTTATTTCATTTTAACATGAATACTTGAAATGATTTGTAGTATTTAAAAGTTTAGTTTGTTTAAAATATAATTAATTATGAAACGAAGAGAACAAATGAAAATTTAACTTTATATATATATATATATATATATATATATATATATATATATAACTAACGAAATAAACTGTTAAAACTAGATAATATAACCTTGTTTTTATTACACGTTTTAAGAATATTATAATACATTACTATTTAGTTTTTTGAATATAATTTTAACTAAGTAAAACATACCTTTCGTTGTGGATATCTAATTGATGAAAACTATAATACTGCTTTGTAGGGATATAAATATATTATAAGGTTTTGATCAAAGCAAAATGACATTAAATCTTATATTGTTTTAAATTAGACTCACATGGATAACTAAATAAGCCTTTATAGTCTATTGTTTATTCTTTTCCTATTGTAAATTTTTAATGGATTTCTTTCAATTGCGTAAAAAATCGAATAGAATAATTTCAAAACTGCAACTAAAACATTGTCTTCAAAATTCTTAAATTTTCATAAATTTTCAACGCACGATTTATTTATCGTAGTAAAGATTGCCTGACAAGTACACAAATATTAGAATTACTGTTACAACAAATCTATTTACCAAACTACAGTTTCCATTGCACCCAAAATTCTGCTGATTTGTTATCTGCACGTCTCAAATACAGTTGTTAATTTTTGAAATTTAGCAAAATATATATATATTACTTTGACGGAGAAATAATTCTAAGTAAATTTCAGAACTTTTATATTTTTTAATAATGGAACGAATGTGAAGCTTCCCAGATTTTATATTTAGTCACGTTTGTATGAAATTGTTTTGGTTACTGAAGACGAATTAATACAATTTTATACAATTTATTGACTTTTAAATAAAAACGTGTTTTTAAAACTTTTTTTTTAATTTGTTAGTATACCACATTCTTACATTCTCACATACAGAGAAAGTTAATTAATGGGTTTAAAGCTGAGGCTGAATTTTTCGCAGCAGTGAAGTCGGGAGTCCAAGAAAGTGGTTCTTTTCTGTCGTTTGTGCAGTCCTCTGTCCGATCGAGTGGAACGATTTTAAGGAAATTTTGTGTGAAGTCAAATTTGGGTAAATTTTGGAACTTTTTCAGATAAAATTGGGAGTAGTCTATCTGCCATAAGATAAAACCACAAAACAAAAAAATTATCTAAATCAGTTATTACTGTTTTGATAAAATTTGACTTATATAATAGCTCAAACAACAATACAATACGTATTGGTAGCGATCTCACAGAAAATGCCGGTTCCAAGTTATTGACCCAAACTAAACAAATTGCCTATGGATCTGTAATAAAAAAACTTAATCAAAAGCCGATTTAATTCATATTATGAAAAATGTATAAATGACCCAATTCATTGTGCAAAATCACAAGTAAAATAAAATTATATTTCAGAAATAATTTATAAAAATAAGAAAATTAACATTGACCATAGCTATTTAAATATTTCAATCTAATAATATTTAAGCCCTTTGTAATTTTAGTAAGAGTTTTCAAAATGTTTTGGACGGTTGTTCATCATCATCGTATCACCTACACAGGTCTGCAGGTAATGATAAGAAACGTATAGGCTTGCTATAATATCTTTAGCTTAACTTGAAGAAATCAAATGTATTTTTTTTTTTAAGAAAGGTGGGTAAACTCGCATGGAATTCTAAGTGGTTGTATATAGGGGGGCCGAATATAGGTAATCATTAAATAAATATTGAGGAGTTTTTTCTACTATCACTCTCTTAAGAATCGTATAGTGAATATAAGCAAAAAAGGTAAAGATATCTATACTTTTCGTTTAGAGTAATTTATTAAATAATAACAGAACGAACCTCTGTACAATAAGATAGTTACTTTAATGTTATCGTGAGAGCATAACATGTTGCGGCAAGTATGGGTGGGGGGTGATCTGATTGATAGAATAGTTAGGGGAGGAAAGGGCAAGTTGTGTTCCGGTTAACACGATTGATAGAGAGACTGCGTGAACGCTGCAGGGCGGCGACATCGTTCTGTCACAACCAATACCTGCCCCATGACAGAAGCTTCCTCAATCTCAACAACGACATAGATATCATTTCTTGGATTATAAAAGTTAGGGTAGAACTGCTCGATCTAAATTACAATCTGTATTTAGACGGAAGAAACTAGTTGTGTTGTTTGTGGACCTTGTAAGAGAACGAAACTGTGTTTCGTTTAGTGTTTAGGTGTCAAGTATCGGAACATTTTAGAACAATCTGGTTTCGGAAAGCCCCTATGGACTGAAAATAATTAATTTGTAAAATGGAAAGGATTAATTCTCCTTGGGAAATTTTTGAGAAACGCTTGTAAATTAAGGAGGCAATACATTTTTTCAGGAATAAATTTTTTAACATTTAAATTTTAGTTACCCGTTTCATTTATTATTACTTTATTTCTTCTATTTTTTAAAATATAAGCCGCGTAAATCGATTAAGTTACAAGAAAGTTTTTTTTTTTAAGAATAAACACACAAAACAAAACAGGAATGGTAGCTTCTCTTGCTTTAACCTTTTTTAAATGTATTATTTATTTAATTTTGATATTAAGATGGATGTTTAGACTATAAGCATGACTAACCAAAGAGATGGACCATTATTTACTATGCTAGCAGTTTAATTAAGTGTAAGTGGGAGCCGAAGCCGGAAAATGAGCGAGAATCGAAAAGCTTCTTTTAGTCCAACTGATGAACTACATGTTTCGTTATACTTCAAATAAATAAGAAAACAATTTCACGAAAACTAAAATGTTATAACCTTTTTAGCTTTAAATCGATGGTAACAGATGTTTTAACGGTAATTTACAATCAAGAGTATCGGTTGTTTTATAGATGTTTTACAATCGTTAATTAATTCCTATAAACGAATTAATAGCTGATGACTTAGACCTCAGCTGATGTTTTTATATCCTAGGGACTAAAAATAACAAGTTTAGCATCTCATTGCATTTACTGAAAACAGCTCTTTTTGAAGCAGTATGACAATTTTTTTTTCTACTTCATTTAATGTATTTTGTAAATTCATAGGACATAAAATTGAGTTTGTTAGTTCATGTGTAAAAACTATTATAGGTTTATTTTGTATAAGGTGTTAAAAAGAACTATTTGTATGCTTAGTTTTACTTTAAAAGTAAAGCCATGTTTATTATTATTTAGCGAACAGTGAGTTTTTGCCAGAAGCGAAGTAAGGATAGAAACTATGAAACATCTTTCATGGAATTGTTTTTCTTTCATGTAATAGTCATTGTTTTGGGGAATATGTGAAAAATTAAAAATAATAAATGCTTGCAAGTTCGTTGTGAGTTATTGTCTGCTTAACGACTTGCAAACAAAGGATATGCGATCTTTTTTTAGATGCTTTAGAGGCTACATTGAACAAAACTTGAGTAAAATCTATAGAAATAATTTTGAGAAAATCTATGTTTTCCTATGGTAGCTTCATACAAATTTTGAGATATAGTCAAATATTCCGCGTATAAATCAATATAAAATTCATGTCTTTGTATTGAAGAACATTACATATTCGACAGAAAGGCAATCATTAAATCAAGAACTACTTTGTTGGACATTAAAATGGATTTAAACCAGACAAAACTCAATACTGATTTTTAACTAATCTCATCTTACTACCTACATTATGTAGAAAGAATACATCCGTTAACAAATTATCCATTATTACATTTAGTAAATTCAAGATATACTTTTATACCGGAATGTACCATCAGGTAACTAACATTTTTGTAATTAAGCCAACTAAGTTTAAATAATGGTTCTGGAATCAAACTGTGCTCGCTGTTTGAATATTTACATTCTCTTTAAATTGCATTCGCTAATCAATTTAATAGAATTAATTAACCTGCACTATTCGAGAAACTTTCTTACATGTCAGTTTTGTAGATGAATTTAATATATTGAGTTGTCTAGTTGAGAGTTAAACAGAAACACACGACTTTTGATTGGCAAACACCTTCAGACTGTACTTAATTGCAACGACTGGTCGTCAAAAAGTAAACTGCAGTCAAGTATTTTATGAACTATTTTATGCTTTAAAGATCGGACATGTTTTTATTATTATTAATAATAAAGTATATTTATTACGGTAAAGAACAACCACACCAAGAATTTTAATTACAATCGACTGGGTTGCACAGTTAACAAACACAATGTTGACAGAGTAGGGTATCATTGGAAAACTCATATTTTGGTCTCAGGTATCACAAACATAAATATCAGAAAATAACTTGACAACGGTTATTTGATCCATTACTACGATGATGTGAGAAAGTAAGGAAGATTGACTAAACAAATTATCAATTAAAGACAGTAGTCGACGTCCAAGGATCAGTCCACAATTTCTGGGTTAGGACACAAGTAAATCCGCTGAAGATATTACGGACAAAGTTTTTTAATGTTTCCTTCTGTGGAGATCCAGTTTTTCTGGTGCCTAGTGCTCTGGCACAATGCGTTTATTACTCGAAATGATGAAAAGAGTTACCGTTTTGTAGCAGCGTCATGAGGTTTCGTGAGGGGTTAAGATTGGTAACGAATTCTGGTTGCAACGATTATAATTACAACGAAGGGAATACATTTTCCATCTGGAAAACCATCTAGCAGCCACTATGGACTGTTGAGCCGTAGAATTGTTTTCATTATTTCATTCCCCTTTGCAATAACTTACCTTTACATACCCCAATATCTTTTCTTTCAGTCGACCCTAATGTATCAGGTCAACGTTTCGTCCCACGATCTTCATTTCAATCTGACTCACAAAGTTGTTATGAAATCGCCTTGAGCGAGTTAAACCTGAAATTGCAAATTTCACAGACTGGGATGTAGTCGTTTTCAACACACAATAAGTGATTTCGTGTTGTAAAAAAAAACTTCTTTCCTTCCATTTCATTAAAGTCTTTAATTTGAATTTTGTATTAACGTATTTTATAGATATTTTCATATCTTACTTTGTAATTAACTTATTTGTATAATACGAACATAAAAACAAAAATAGAAAATACCATATTTTGTTTTTTATCAATTTGTATTACAGATATTTTGGGTTTGTAATTTTTAATTTTGGTGGCTATTTTAAAACATATTTTTAAATTCTAGGAAGCGGGATAACGTGACCCATTACAGGGGTTTTTTTATTATAAAGGCCACGTGTTTTAATAGCTCTTAATTCTCCAGATATCGGAAGATAACCCCGTTGGATAAACACGTGAAACCCGTTGAGTATAATTTCAATTAGAATACCGCACAAGAGATTCTTTTTGTTTGTAATTTTTCAACAAAAAATAACCTACGTAGAGTGATTATATTTTCTTGAATAACGACAAAAAAGCTGTAGTACTGTGTAAATTTCACTAGTGGAGCACGTGACAGAAAAAATTAGATAATAAAATCAATTTGTTATTGAAATCAGTGATGCCTTCGTGTTGGATTTCTATCAAGGTCCTTAAAGACAGGGATGGGTTCTCCCAGTAAAATTTATACTTTGCACAATTTCCTTATTATTTTAATTAGTTTATGACGAGTTTTTAAATGGACGTGAAAACTGTAAAATCCAATTATGTTAATTTACACTTTATTTTCTAGTTGATCTAGTGTAGGACTACATTACTACAAAATTCATCTAGTTTAATAAAGTTAAAATGTCTTCATTTGTTTGATGAGGAGATAACGCGCTAAACTTTTGAAAGAGATGAATGTAATCGCAATAATCCGTTGCTCGCTACTCCGTTGGCAGTCAACCCTTATTAATTATCTGAACCGTTGTTTGCTGTTCCTTGTGTACTGTAGTTGAAATTTACCTAATCGCATATGTATTTATTTTGAGTTATTTGGATACCTCATGTCTAGCTTTAAGTCTGGGTTCCCTTCTTATATTTCCACCTCATTTTCAATTATAATTAGTTTGACGGTGGACGTTTCAAGATGGCGTCCAAGAAATAAAAAATTAAAACTTACTACACTCTAACAAACGTTCTTTGAAGTTTTAATTTTAAGTAGTTTCTAAATATTTAATTCATTTCAAATTTAATTTAAAATCTACACATGGGTACCTGTTTGTGAAGGCGTTTTAAGGAAATAATACATTCTTACATTCAAACAATTGTTAAATAAAAGATTTGAAAGATTTTGTTCTTTAAACACAATGCTGTAATAATATCTATAAATAACCGAAACGAAGAATAAACACTTAATATATCGAAAATAGAAAATTTAATCTCTCAAAAAATAATGAAACTAAAGATTTTTTTTTAAACGAACAATTTATCTACTCTGTTTGTTGTTATTATAACCAGACAGTACATAAAACAGAACATAGCGGTCGCTGATACTTGGAAGTAAGCTGTGATGATATTTTTATGTACTTCTATTACAGCATTTCCTAGAAATAGAATTATCTCGCTAAATGAAAAAGGCGGGACAGAAATTGACACTTTGACCGAGCATTCTCTAATTTTATTTACTTTTTTTTACCACAACATAAAAAGAAGTAGGTTACCTTGACAACAACGTTCCCGAGATAAAACAAGCGTGTCTCAGCACAGTAAAATTCATAACGTCAACTAAACCGACGTATATTGACACCACTCATTGACACGTCGGTAACACGATCAAACATTATTTAATAACAATTTATACACTTAATCAATGCCAAAAGTGATCTACTGTAACAATTGTAGTACATCAACAAAACAAACATCGCGGTACATTCAACAATCTATTATACATAATAAATAAAGTTGAGTAAAGGTAAACTTGTAATAAAACTAAGAATTGATTAACCGACGGCATGAATCATTCTGTTAAAATTTATTCAATTGAATGCATAAGTGACAGCTCCCATATCATAATTCTTTCGAACACGTAATATAGGCCTACACTGATTTAGTTTCGACTTTGTGATATATTTCTTCTTTTAACGCGCATGACATAAATTGTTTATTATTTTTATTGTGAAATTACTTTTTTTATTTTCACATTAGTAATTGGCACGTTTCTTACTTTACGATAGATAAGATTGAAATATTTAATTTTGGGTAGCGATGTATACAGTGTTCGTATTAGCGGACCCCAAGACCACGCCTAATCGGGCTCTGAGTGTAAAGACCGGATACCGCAAGTGTAAACTATACGAGTTGCATTATTTAATTTGTTTAACCTCAGGACAGTGTGTTATATAAGGTGTCTTGCAACCATATGAACAAACTTTGTCACGTTATTCAGCATGTCAAAAGAAACAAAAAATGTAATATAACATGATGTGTCCTATTTCATTCCGTTTTCGGTCTATATGTCTGTATGTGTTTTTTTTTTTTTTTTTTTTTTTTTCAACCTTAATATCTTTGAAACTATTTGAGGGGAAATCATGATACTTGGTATGATTGTTACTTGTAATCAGCTGTTTTGTTGAAATAAGATGATTTGTTGAAATCAGCTGTTTTGTTGTTTGTTCTTTTCTAATAGACGTTTTAATAACCATGGTAACCAATGTTAACCAAAATGTAATTTTCATAGTTATACTTCAGTCAATAAGAATAAATTATACATTATTTTATTTGTCTTAAAATTGACTAACTTTTTTGTGTCATAACATTTTTTTATAAAATTTGTAGTTTATTAATTATTTAACTTTGAATATTTTGAACTGCCGCCATCTGGAAACGGAAAGTTGTATGAAAACGAAATTTTATTGACATTTATAAACTACCTACAGTAACAATCATACCAAGACTCATGATTATCCCACAAATAGTTTCAAAGATATTAAGGTTTAAAAAAACACATACAGACAGATAGACCAAAAACGGAATGAGATAGGACACATGTTATGTTACATTTTTGTTTCTTTTGACATTCTGAATAACGTGACAAAGTTTGTTCATATGGTTGCAAGACACCCTGTATAATGGGTATTATATGGCTAGATTGATCATCAATGAAGTATCGTTTAATAATTGTTGGACGTTAGAATTTTCAATTTTAAGTTCAAGCTACATCTCACGTAATTTGATCACTTTAAACCATTAGAGCGATTTTAATAATTATTTAAAATCAAAATAAAGTTTTTTATTATGTATCTACTTTGTTATAATTAAATGTGTGTTTTTGTTATAAATATGTTTTAAATATAAAAATATACGAATAGCATTTATCCTAACAATCTTCGCAAAATTGTTAAAACTTGAAAAATCTGCACAGATACCACAAAACATACTTTTTTGTGGTAGGATGTTTGACCTTCTTTATAATTTCCATCCTTGCACGTTTTTCGGAAATTATCATTCCGCAGTTGTTCATTTTCATCGTACGCACGTCCTCTTCAACATCACTCCACGTCTTCTTTGATTTTCCTTGTTGTCCTCCACTTCTATATTTTCAAAACTTCCAGGCATCAATTTATGAAGATGTCCATATTAACGTAACTATTTTTTCCGGCTTTACAATTTTTAATATATTCGCCACTTTATCAAGTATTAATTTCCTGTTTGATTTTAATTCTCCAAGCTCCATTCTTCAGCAAAACAGCACCACAAATTCATCGTAAAGCTTTTCTTTGAGAGATCCTAAGTTTTATCCTTTACAGATTTTGTTAAAGTTTACGCTACATATCAATATGTCGCCATTTTTTATATCTCAGTTTGACGTATTTAAAAAAATGTTTTCAGAAGTATAAAAAGAAGAATAACAGAATTTATTTAACTATTATTATAAATGTATTTTATTTTATCATCCAGTATACAGAACTCTGGAATTTTTGTCTACATTATTAATTGCTGAACTAACTTTAGTTGTAATTTTAATTTATTTGTGTTAGGAAATTATTATTTAAATTATAAAACCTTTTCAAAAAATTGATAATGGTTGGTTTTTCTTACTTCTGATGAACTATATCTTATATGTAATTCAGCAGAAATTAAATGTGTTCTTTGAAGAACTCCTCCTCACCCGCTCACCCTAGAGTGAAGGGATAGTTTCATTGGAAAGCTTAAGCTCTGAGGATATATAGAACGAGACAGTGTGACCTAACGTCACAAGGACACTTTTGAGAATTTTTTTAACAGTTTTTTTATGATAACCCTATGAATGCCTATATCTGGAGTTCTACTGGGTCGATTTTCACACGGTTTGTTTGAAATAAAAGAATATTTTGCTATTATTTGAAGAAAAAAATGAAATGTCAATTTTATTTCATATATAAAAACATTATACAAATAACAAATTCATTCCACCTAATCAGCTCTTAAGTAAGAATTGCTATATTATTTCAGTATGTAAAATCACAAAAAGAAACACACAAAAGTTTAAAATATTTTAAAAATTGTTTCACATTGGTCTATGGAGGGCCTAAGCTATCTTTGTACGCTAAAGAACTCTTCAGGGCTACCGAGATTGAGATGGTCTCATTGCAGAGCTTAGGTTCTGAGGATATGGTAGTATAAATAGCGTGAAATAACCCATGATCACAAAAGCCTTTGAGAGGTTTATGAAATGGTTTTTGCAAAAACTATCAATGCCTATTTCTAGAGTTGTTTGGACCGAGTTTCATGCGGTTTATTTTTAACGAAAGAACATTTAATACACCTCTCTAATTTATTACCATATTAATCCTTATTAGTGTAGTTATGAGTTTTAAAACGTTATTTTGTTCTGTTTGATCTTTAATTAATTCGTTTTGTTTGTTATTACAGTCACTGAAAGAAAACCCTCGTATTTGACACGAAGATTGTAATATTAAGAGAGCAATTTATTTAATTTTCTATTTAGTCTATACTACGATTTATAAAAATATTTAATATATATATATATATATATATATATATATATGAAATGCATAAAACAGCAACATTCTTACGGGGTTTACGTCCGTTACCCTAGGACATGTTTATTTCTTAACGTTTTTAAAATATCCGGGCTCGGGAGGCTTATTTATCTAGTAAAATATATATATTATACATGGCTCAACAAATGGATTTTCAGAATTTAAGACAGTATTATAGTTCTGTAAGTTCTGCTAAACTCCTAATGATAAACTCCTTTACAGCATTGAAACAACTGACAAAATTAATAGAAACATTTTCTAATTTTTCAACAAATTAAAACTATTTTTAAAGTATAAATGAAATTTAAAATTAGCTTGTTTTGCCTCGTGTTGAAAATTAGACATATACACATTCTGCATGTTTCTGTCAGAATAAAAAAAAAAGTGGTCTGAGTGTCAAACTGCATATTACTTAACGATAAAACTACATTTATTAATTTTAAAATTAATATTAACAAAATAAAAGTATTATTGATACGTGGTTACGTAACATCTCGTATGAACAGGTCAATAGCACCAAGCTTGACATCTGTTCCAATATTTACTTCTACTTCATGTTAGATGCAGGTGCTATTCATGTTCCGCCGGAGCGTTATTTTAATTATTTGAAGTTCTATTTTATATTCTAAAAATAGAAAATTGAAGTTCAGCTTTAGTTTAGTACACGCTATAGTCGACAACTGAAGATCTGGACTCGAATCACAGTTTAAAAACTTATCTACAAGTTACTTATAATATTGTATATATTATATAACTAACATTTGGAGGAATCTGTCTTAAAACCAAAACAAAGAATTTAACGATATTAGTTTTAACGAATTTAACGTATGTTATACTTTCTTCCATTGTGAATGTTTAATGGCAGTAACACATCTTTACTAAAGAATAGGTTTTTTGGAAGGAGTGCAATGTTAAGGACGAGTAAATGTCAACAAGCAAACTCATACAGCAGAACATTGCAGATAGAGAGACCGCCTTCTTGTAATAATACCGTACGACTTCTTACGGAACATGGTTTCGACACCCACCATGAACATGGATCTTACACACCCACTGAAAACGCCTCGAGAGAGCACGCGCACGCAAATCCATGGACCACACAACCATACACACACACACACACACACAACAGCGAGCACACAAACACACCAAGAAAAGAGAATAACATAAACATATAAACATTTTTATTGTAACATTTGCAATTTATTTGATACTAGTAATTGTATAATACTGAACATGCAGCGATATGTAAAGACTATAATTTATTTTCCTGTATTTTTTGAGGGGATTATCCACTTGCTTGCCAACCATGATTTTGCCATAAAATGAGCTATTACAGGTTTTCATAATTCCAGATTAAAAGGAACTTTATAAAAAAAAACCACTTTAAACGGCCGCCATTTTAATATTTCTCTAACTATTTTTTTAAGTAGGTAATGAGCAAAATTCGACTAAAATTTCAGAACAATTTCTATTACAAGAAGAATTGAAGGTTATTTTTTTAGCAGTTTTATTGTTTAATGACTTTTGCCAAATGGTTAGTATAGCCGAACCTAGATATGAAATTTAACCAAATTGGGTCCATAATTAAGACATCTTGAGCATTTTCTAATCACATCTACATGAATTTGTATTGTAAAATTAAAAATTTAATATCCAAAAAAACTGTCGTCAAAAATGACAGTTGTCGGTAAAAAAAACGTGAAAACCAACGTGACCTGTCTTAAATATTGTAGATTATTTTAAACATTATTGATTATTAAAATAAGATACCAACTTGTTTCACTTGTATCGTAAACTTTTCATACTATAGGCCTAAAGGTGAAATCAGACGTTCATTTCTGTTTGTTTCTTTCTTAAATTGTTCCTTCACGGTAATTTTGTATAATTCATAATTTTTTTCAATCATTTTGGGTCATTTGCTAAAGTTTGAATTAAATCTGTAAATATTAATTTGAAATAATACATCATTTAAAACAGACCCGTATTGAATTAATTGACTTTTTTAAACGCGTGGACTGATAGTTTTTTGGAGAGTATGCGACCAATAGACTATGTTTTTTTGTATACTTATGGCGTATATTTTATAATTTTTTTCGTAACCTTTGAGCCAATTTGGTGAATTCATAATTTTATCTTATGACAGCTATCCTTTAATTTGAGTTATGAAAAAATGAAAATAAAGTAATGAGATACGCCCACATACCAAAGTTTATTAAAATCGACCCCCCTCCCCCATTTGGGCTACAGAGCTCTGCACAGACGACGTGGTGACAAGCAGACAGAAGACAGAATGCCGCCATTTTAAAAAGGAAATCAGAAAACATCAGAAGGAAAACTACACATATGTGGGAAAATTAAATGCGCAACAACAATACCTAAATAAATTAGAGAGGATCTAAATTACAGAGTATTAGAAAGAAAAACAGAAAACATAAGAAAGCGGATTAAGTGTTGTCGTCAGAATATAGTAGAAACCAATATGCGGACTAAATACTTAAGGAAGTAGTTCAAAATTAATATAAAACCTGAACAAAATAAGGAAAATTACTAAACATTACTTCACGGGTATATGAGATGAACATTTCGTAATCCCTAGCATCGTCAGAGTTTTTCTTAAAGAGATAGTACTAATAAACTCAATAGATTAAAATGAAGTTGCACCCAATAGAGAATCAGCAGAAAATCCTTTAAAGCTTCAACATTATCCAAAACCAATAAATCACAACTAGGTGTTCTCGCCAACGGCTGTTGTTAGTTTGTTGTACATTGTTTAAACAACGGGTGGTCAGCTGTCGGAACTCTCTGGTGTCGTGCCAGCCAGCAAGTTCTTGGAACTCAACAACGACCTGTTAATTTGCTGCCAACTTCTAGGGTTTCGCGTGATACCAGCACCACAAATTGTTGCCCAAACAACCTGACAGTGGCTAGCCGTCGCTGAAGTAAAACTACGTGTTTTACACTTTATTATCTTAGGTTAATGTTATGAAGAAAACAGCTGTGTGTAACTGACAAGTTGAGATTTTATGAAGAAGTACAGTTACTGTTTTATCTACAATAGTGAATCATTGTAAAAGTATCAAGTAACACTTGATTTGTAAGTAATATAATTATATTGGTAGATCTATTAGTAATCGTAATTTTTCGGTTTTATCTTAGGGTATCTTTATGTATCTTATGACATTTGTGGCCATTATGATGTAATTTGTGTAAGCTTAATCTGTAAAACCAATTTATAAATCGATTATGTCTATTACATTTCCATCTGATTGACCATTTTCAGCTAACTTCGCAGTGTATATTTTATTTCCTTTTTGTTTAAAAGCGAAAAATCTCCTAGTCTGCATCGCCTTATACAAAATAATAAATATGAAAAGAACATAAAATTAAGACCGCTAGCCTTCCAAAAGCCTATAAGAGTTAGGGTTGGAAGGTAACAAATATCGGTCAAGAGAGACCTGAAAGGAAAGATGAATAGAGGAATCTAACACAACACTACATGAAAACAAAATGTAGATCCAGGTAGGTCCCTTGGAGCTGCCACAGCCGTACTCATTATAGTGAGCCCCTGAGGGTCACAATGTATTTAAAAAATAGCACTAAACTATTTTACTCACTTGTTAATCTAGAATCCGTGGAGATCTATTATTACTTCTACAAAAATATATTTCCCTTCAAATCCATAATTTTCCTCCATTCTCTGACCCCCATTTTTGGCAAATCCTTTTCCAAATCATCCACACATCTTCTTGACGTTATTTCCCTTCTATTTTACCACTATGATTATCTAGTATGAGAACCGTCTTTACTACTCTCCTCCATCATTCCCTGAACAGTGTCTGTTCCATCAATTTCTTCCCCTTTCTATTCCAGTTATAATATCTGTTAAAACGCCTATTGTGGTTTTAAAAATCTATATCACATGATTTGCGAATAAATATTGTTTTCAATTTTTTTTATTTTTTATTAATTAAGTTAAGAATTGGTTAAATATAAAAATTAGAAGATGTATATATTATTAAACTGCATTGTTTTACTACTAAAATTTATCTGAAACTTCTAGAGATCAATAATTATTGTACCAAACTTGTTACACTTTTTTGTTTGTAAAACCAGAGTCAAGAAGGGGGATAAATTACACTCCCTTTTTCTTCTTGTTTGAAAGAGAAAAACCTCTCGGACATCATCACCTTATAAAGAAAAAGAAAAGAACATAAGACTTCTAACTCTCGGTTACTACAGTAGCGTCAGAATCGTAAAATAACAAGAGTTGGTCAAGAGAGATCCGATAAGTAAAAAAAAATTATAAAAAGAGATGCAACCCAATAATACATGAAAAATAGTTTAGATCCAAGTAGGGCCTCTCGGGATGCCAAATCCGATTTCATTATTAATAAGCTCCTGAGGGTCTTACCATACAAACCAACTAGTTTGTATTTACACGTGTCACAAATATGTTAAATATACACATTCCCATGTAATTTTTTTCAAAATCGTCAGTACAAATAGATGAAAGATACCGATCAAGCACATTAAAAATAATGCAAACCTAATTTCCTGCAGTGAGCAAATTAAAATAAGTTATTTTAATGTTTAAACAATCGCCAAACGACAATCTCAATGACAAGTTATCGTTCCAATCAAACTCATTATTTGAAACGGCAAAGAGATATAACTAACTGATAGGACCACCCCATTAATCTGATAACCTTGGCCTTACCCTGCCAGTAGTTCGCGGACCATGAAACTGTGTGCACGTAAGAAAGTGTTAAAATCAATGTATACGTGTATATATTTGTGTGTATAGTGTTTATGTTTTTATTAAGTTTAATGTTTTGACGACCTCTACGGAGTGAAATACTGAAGATGGAGCTACGACTCCGAAACGCGTCTTTGTAATAAGACAAATACAAAGTCACATGACGGTACCATAAAGATAATAAAAATAATTTATTACTCAATATATAATTTATTTTAGTAAATATATCTTTCTAAACAAAACGGATATTAAATTATATGCTAAATGAAAAAAAGAAGAAAGAGAAGATCTGAATAATGGAAGGGAGGAATTCTGGTAATAATTCAACTAAAAGGATTAGAAAAGAGTTACGAAGAAGATTTTTGGCGCAAAGGAAAGTTTGAGCGTTGATGACCTGGTTATTATTATTTTATCAAGTTCTACAAAGTATTTTAAAACCATAAATTGTCTACTTCTCCACCATTTCGCAAATAAAGAAATAAATCTATCAAACCAAATGTTCATTTTCGCGCGAGTCTACACAAAATATAACCTATAAAGAATGCCGTACAATCGGAATGTATCTATAAATAAGAAATATTTTATAAATAACCCATTAATCTTTAAAGACAGCCGCAGATCAAGTTTTTACAATACGTCTGTTCCAATACATCATAAGAAATGAACAATTACACAAGGCCGTAATTGCCCTTGTTCAGCTGCAAAGAAGTCATAATGAACAAAAGCCTACATAACTGAACCGGAGAGAACAATAAGCTTTCTTTCATCCTTTACGTAACATGTCTAGATACTTATTTACTCTAGTTTCATATGTTATTGAATTGTCTGTATAAGGTATACGTGATGCTTTGTTTTTGTCAAGCTAACCAACACAAGAGGAATTATGAAAACATACCACGGAACCTTCCAGCCCAGTTTGGATCGTCTATCTACTTCTGGCACAACGAGTTTGTCTAGCTTCGCGACTCCCTTTCAATGCCAAGCGGTTCTATTTTACTTTACCAGTCAAAGTTTCTTCTTATTTAAATTGATTTGTAGTTGTGGAACTTTTACTGTTAAGTGTGTTTGTTTGTGAATGCCTGGCTGTTCGAGTTGAACTGGAGAGACACTTAAAATTTAAACATTTTTGCAGTGAGATATTAATTACAAAATTAATTCACTTATAAATTTGAGCTTATATGCTGAAATTGCATGAACTTTGTTTTGTAACCGTGTAGTTTTTACTATTAGGAGTGTTTTGTTGTACGGATCATCATGGTGTATTATTGGTTACCTTAATATCTCTTAGATTGATTATGTTTGGAGTTTAAAGGGCCGTTTAGTGACCAGTCCTGACACCGCGACCTATGGCTTATTGTGTAACCAAAGCCTCCTCTCATTCAGGCTTAGGAAGTTTGTTCCCTTTACGATTTTAATTATTCCACTAACTAGCTCTTCCAGCGTTAGTTCCCCACTCAATCAGTCAACTTTTAGACAGTTTCCTAGCACGTCAAACAGATTTTTATTACAAAGCTAAAATCTACGTAATGTCAATAGGTATTGTGTTTTTAACTGGATCATTGTGAATTGCAGAACGTGAGTTCCAGTTACAACTCCAACTAAAAATATATATGCGATGACATATCAGATAAGTTCAATACTGGAGAACCTAGTTCCAGGCTGTTGAAACGTTTACTGATATAAGAGTGTACATTCAAAAACCTGTATATATAAACTTTTTCAATATTAACTAATTAATAAAATATCATAATTTGGTTTTATTCCATTAAGTACCCTGATGTGCATTTCGTTAACATAGTTATAATTATCAAGAGATTGGACTGCAAAACCAAAACTACTAATTATTGGTTTCAAAACTTCTGATGATAGTAACTATGTTATCGACATGTACATAAAAGTATTTAAAGGAAGAATACTAAATATCAATTCAGTTTACTTAATGTTTCTGTAATTGGGGTTATGGGAATTGTCAATTCATATTGTAAAATTCCCCACAGTACTCATTGAAAATATTTATTTAACAGTTATCAACGACTCTTTTTAAAAAGATCTCCTCTAAAAATTGTGATCTGTTCAACATGTAACATCTGAACTGTACATTACTTGTTTTATACCATGTGAACTATAGTTTACTTATCTGTAACATATAAACTGTACAATACTTGTTCTGTAATATACCTCAACACTACTTGAAAAATCAGTGGAAAACAAAACATAACAAAATTAATTAATTACACGTTAATTGCCGGATTCTGTCATGCGACATACTCAAAGCATAGCGACTTCCTTGGCGGTTGCCATCTGTCAGACGAGAGCACGTGTCTTCAGCTGTTCTTTTTTTGTAAGTCTCATGGTTACCAAACACCAGAAGGTTGCTAGAGACAACAATAAGGTGGGGGTGTAACAAGAATGGATCCTTTAAAAACAATAAGTAAAAGTCCTTCCGAAAATAGGGATGAATGAAAAGTTTTACACCTTTTGGCCGAATGAAGCGCCAAGGTTATTGTTTGTTTTAAGATGTTTTTGTTCAGATGAAAAATAACAATAACAGACTAACATTCTTGTTCTGAAGTTATTTTATAATGAAAGAATGTTCCTTTTATTAATAACGTTTCATCGAACTTTTTTTAATTATTTGTTTACATAAAAACTAATACGAGTTTTCGAGAGTATAAATAAACTACCGTTATCAAGTAATAAACCTAGAGCATAACATTGCAAAAAGTGAAAACACCAAAATAGCCTAGTAGCCTCAGGTCATATTGGAAACTAAAATTAAATCTATAACCTAAAAAACCCAGAGTTAAACCTACTCAATTAACTAAGAAACTAAGACTAAAATGAACAAATAGAATGTGTATTAGTCTTAGATTTGACTGTTCAAAACTAGGTTTGGCTAAAAGCTAGAAATACAATTACAAGGAAAAATAAATGTTGAATTATTTTAAATTGTGAATATTTTATTACGTAATTAAAGTATTTTATATAAAATTAGTACATAAAATATCATAAAGGCACACATTATTAACTAATAAGGACATTTGCTAAATGTTGGCATCTATACTTAGGATACTTTACTGTACTTTAATTATTAGCCCAAACCGAAATCTCCATCCGTCCCGATTATAACTTTCAGAAATGTTTTAGGGCAAAGATACTCACAGTAAAGTTGTTTCTTAAGAACTTAATCAAAACGTTTGGCCTTATCTTTATGTCAATGTAAGACCATTATGTCCCTTGGTATTTCTTTGGTAAGTCTCGCGTCTTCTGCTTGTTGAAAAACTCCTTTTAGTTGTATCTACTGTAACTGTGACAGTCGCAAATATTTGTGACAACAATTTAATATTTATGGTAATGTTTTCATTTCTGTAACTTGCCATGTCGATGCAATTGTTCAGACTTTGCTTTTTCATCTGGGCGTTTTTTCCCAAAGAAAAATGTTAGGCATTAGTTCTGTGTTTAAGAATCTCCAACGTGTCCATATTCTTTTATTTGCTTTGTTTTTTAAAGAAAAAACCTCTCAGTCGTGATTGCTTTATGATAAAAACAAAACAAAGCAAGGTAAAATAAAGACCCTCAGCCCTCAAATACTCTAATATCATCAGTTTCGATTGGTCAAGAAATAATAGGAAAGATGAAAGAGAGGGAACTAATCCTAGACCACAAGAAAAAAGGTGTAGGATCTAACTAGGGTCCCTCGGGATCGCCCAACCTGAACTTACTATAGCAAGCCCCTGAGGGTACCATAAGTTTCTGCTGGTGTCCAATAACAAGTTTAGTAAATTAATTTCTTCAACCCTGAACTTTAAAAAAGTAAACATTTTTATATAATTATTTTTACTGGGTATTTATCAATAACAATTGACATAAAAAATAATTAAAAAGGCAGTTTAAAGTGTCTGAATGAAATCTCACCTAAATTGGAAGTGGAGAGGCTATAGTCTCCTTTAGTTCTTCCTAGATCCGCATCTAAAATTCCTTAATATTGTTTCTTAAATTCCACTGACTGAGTTTACCTGGTCTAATCATCCTAGAGGAACGAGTAAAAAGCTACAACAGTGATTCTTTAGTATACTACCTATATGTTCAAGAAAACATGATAACAGTGCTAACTGAATAGCAATCAAGAATGACAAATGAGAATACAGAACTAGGAAGATCCAATAAAGCTATTCATCAACACTAGGTTAACAGTAAACACACAAGGCAGCTGCAAAGTGAACATCAACAAAACGGAAGCAGAGCTTGTAATATGACTCGAAGTTTCTCAGGAGCGTTCTCTACGCCTGTCAGACTGGAGTCATTAATCATTCGCCGCCGTTTGTTGTTCCATTCGCCAACAAATTAACCTCTTCTGAAATGTCATAAAAAGTCTGGGCGTACAATTTTAGAGAATAAAATTAGTTCAAACATGATTGAATTTACAAATTAACATTTTGATTTATGGTTATAAAATGTATTTCATATTGCACATGGCTCCTAAATACTGATTCTGAGTTGTTGTTTTTTTTACAAAAGGTTTCGGCTGTCAAATTAAGATTGATGTGACTGTAATAGGTGTGATTAAAACTTATATAGGAAGCATTTCAAAGCTGAAAAATCGGCTTTTTACCAATGGAAGTTAACGCGATTTTGTAGTCAATCATTTTCTTTTGTACTCACTTCCCCTGAATCCAATATTTACAAAGAATGCACCGCCTTAATTGATCAAATTGGGGATGAATTTTTATCCTGAGGAGGATTAACTTGAGAGATCTAATGTACTTTTCCGTCTTTTCCAAGTATTACAAGAATTGTGAATTACTATTTTGATTGGAGATAAACTGCTCTAAACATTGGGCCGCAGTCAAACCATCATCTGAGATTTCTCAATCATGACGTTTAAGAATATGGCGATAGATTTTCTCCTTTAATTTTATCTAAATTATTTCAATAAGCAAATTATTATAATCTTGTGTGGCGATAGCCTGAAAACGCCTAAGCCTGCTAGAACGGGTTTTCTATCGAGTATGTTTTGGTAAGTACATCGAATTCCTCTCACCGAAAGTGTTGCTTTCTCAAACAGAATTCGCTAACAATCATAGCTTTTAACTGACTCTTAATATCGGACCAACACCGTAACTTTATGGCATCCACCTTAACTAGACATCACACATATACGAGAACCCTAGCCGCTAGATTAATTGAAAATTCAGTGATTTAAATTTTCTTAGTCTTATGTTCATAAGTTTTCTTTTCCTTCACTTTCTCGTAAATACGTCAATTTTTAATTCTATTATTGGTAATATCATCTATTATCTATATAAAACAAATAAATTTTGGAGAAGTAAACTTCCCCCACTGTACCTGACAATCAAAGCTTATGTAAGGACAACAGAGGGAAGTAAGATATGATAATGGCATGTTTTGGGTGGGGGAGTTCAGTCATGCGCACAGGCATATTCTTTTGTTTGCTGTAAAACTATAGTATTACACAGCTAAAAACTAATTCAAAACGTTATAGACATTTTTAGTCAAAGATAAACGTTTATTTCGTCTTTATCAGGTTGAAAGTTTGTCAGTTTTTCAAAGAAACTAAAAACTGCATAACTTATAAAATCTGTATTCAAGCTGTGATATTTTCCGCGAAACGAAAAATTGCCGATTTAAACAAATCATAATTCTATTATTTAAAAACTAATTAATCCAAAAATAAATTACATTCAACAAACTTCAACACTATTTCAATGGTGAATTTAAGACTACAACATAGACAAACTAAAAAAATATAATAATAAAAAATAAGAAAAGAAAAGAAAGAAGAAAAAAAACATAACGAAATATACCAACGCTGTCTTTTCTTAACAGCATATTTGAAAATTCAAGATCATAAAGATATTATTAAAGACTCTGAAATAACGTCATCAATACCTTTAGTTTATCCAGGTGTGTTGAATGATATTTTGAAGCTAAACAACTTCGACAAGGAGCAACACACCGAGGCCGCACGCTGCTAACTTTGTATTAGTTTATCAGAAACAATCATGTTCACAGTCGGGGGTAAGCGAGTTTCAAAAATCGCTCCCGAGTATCGGTCATTTGTCTTTGATTAATGTTTCGAACTTTGAGAGAACCTATTGGTTCACGTCTAAACACTTCAGTATATTTGTAGAAGTCACTATTTACTATAAATTTTAGAAATAATGGGACAAAATAAATTCGTACTTGGAGTTCGTACAGTTTTCAAAGTTGTTGTCCATACTCCCTTTTTTTGTAAAAATTCAAAATATTGTACTGTACCTGAACTTTTATCATTTGTTTGTACACTTACTCAGAATCAAATTGCATTGTTGATCGGACCAGCCGCTATTGAAAAATCACTTTTTTAAACCTAAAACTTACACAATTTCGTTTAAACAATAATTTCATTTTATAACACATAGCATCAAACTGTATTTTTATGTCAAACCAGTGTTATTTGTGTCTTTTTATGGCACAATTCACTAATAATTGTTAAAACAATACATGACAAAAAATGTTCACCCTCCCAAAGCTTTCACCTATCTTTAATAAGTAATTTAGTCTTTTATGAAACATCCTCATTATATTTAAATTCCGAGTGGATCCGTTTTTCTTAAAAGTGCGTTACAAAATTTAATAGACAGGTTAACTTTATTATGGACATGATGTGAATTTTTAAAAAACTTCAAAACATCGCAAAACTACATCAACATTTTTCTTGTTTTCAGAACACATTCTTTACAATTACTCTTCACAATTGGGATAACTTCAACAATATCTTAAATCTTTCTGTCCTCAGGAACTTAAAACTGACCATTCAATACTGTACCATTCATTAATTTCTGAGTGTTTCTTTACATCTTCTTAATATATTTAGTTTGTTACTAGTTATAAAGTTATTGGGTGGATTATGTCTATAACTGATAAAGTTTATATAGACTTTTAGCATCGCTTGTATATATAAAATATAATACACCACATTTACAGAATATAAATCAACTCTTGTTATCAAGTGATGAAACTAGAACATGACAAGAGCCAACATAGCTCAGTAAATCCTACATTGAAACTTTTTATCTTTTTAATAGGAAACTAAAGTAAAATAAAAAATTAAAATTCCAGTACTTAAAAAATGGTTGAAAATATTCCGGTCAATTCTACGCAAGTTGTGACTACAAGGTCGCAACACTTGAGATAGGAGAAATCAGTTTGTTCACCCTGATGAAACCGTTAGGTAACAACTGCGTTGGCATTGAACAACTTTTTCTTTAATTGATCGCTGTATGATCACAAATCAACTTTGTGTTTGTCATTATCTTGTGTTACTGTTGACTTAGAGTTTTCTTAATCACATTTGATCATAGTCTTAGTTGTTTTATCTGCTCAGATCAAGGTTTAACCCTGAATTTCTTTCTTACGGTTTTAATTTCCAAAACGGTCAAGGCTATTCGACTAAGTTGGTTATCTTCGTGCTACTCATGAAGCATCACTTGATAACAAAAGTTGATCCCTACTGTCGAAACGTCGTGTATGATTTATATATATATATATATATATATATATATATATATATATATATATATATATATATATATACACAAATAACGGCAAATATTTGAATAACCTATATCAATAATGTACAGTTTATTTTAACAAATTTATTATGCAAAACCATCTCATGTAGAAATCGATTATTACCCAGAACCTAATCCATTCAACATTTTCAAAAGAGTAGCAGTTAAAAATCATTGCAAATGAATAATATTTCAGTTAATTTTGAACTCGTAGAAATACAATTTGAAGTAAATTCACCAATTTTATATCTTTTTACCTCTTTTCTTTATACATAGTGTAGTATTATTTACACTGCTGCGACCGAAAATCGTAAATAAAGATGATTGTTGAATAATAAAGAGTTCTATCTATCCGCCAGATTCTGTCTAAAGAATACCAAAAGCATGGATGAGTTTTATTCAGTCAACCGAGAACTTCTTTTAAAAATAATAAATTATTAAAGTAAAATGTTTTAGTTTATAAAAAAAAAACTCCGCTATCAATTGTAGTTACATTTATAAAACTAATCTACAACGTGACAAACTAATTCATAATTTTTATTTATATGTAATCAAACGTAAATTTATTTTTATATGGAATTTTAATTGTAAAAGAAAGTAGAACCCTTGATATATTTTGGAATAATGCCTAAGATTCCCTAATAAACTGTATAACACTATAATATTTCACTTTAATATATTAATGAAAAATTTAAACAGATCAGTTTTCTCTCTCTCTCTCCTGACATTATTTATGTTTCAAGTTGCCATTTGAAGATATACCATTGTTAATCGTTGTTCACAAACTCATAGTGTATTATGCAAGGTGGAAAGCGTAGGCATGTGGAACTAACAGTACCGGCCTGCAAAGGGCAACGTTAATTGAATACTAACACGAACCTTGTAAAACTGATTTATGTTTCTGGTCCAGTTGAATCTCACATTTCGCATTAGTTGACCTTTAAGTTAAAAACAATCTTTGGATCTATTTCATTTAACATCGTTTCTGAATTAATTTTTTTTACTTTGGAAATTACTGGTAAAATAAAAGGATCAAGGCTCTGCTAAAACCACACGAGTTTGGGTCCGTAGCCCTATTGGCAGTTTTTTTTTCTAAAATCGAGTTATTTTAAGTGGCGGTTTGATTTTACAGATAAACACGCGCGTGAAATTGTAAAAGAGACCTTGGTTTTACCTACTGACCCTAATGAATAAAAATCTATTAAAATACAGCCCATCTTTTAATCGCTATTGAGTTGTTCATCTCACATCTCGCAAAATCTGCTGTTAACTTATACGCTACGCGTATAAACAAACATATTGTCTGTATGTCTGTGTGTCAATTTTATTAATAATGATAAATGTCCCCAATTACATCTGTGCACTCCTAACGTTTTTAAACAATTAAATCGACCATTACTGATATTTCCTATCCCTCCACACTCCAGCTGTGAAATTTTCTTAGCTAAAACACTAACATAACCAAACAAACTTACAAACAAACAAACTTTAAGAGCTGCCATTTCCAAACGAATGGTCCTTTTTCAGTCGGTGTTGTGGCAATGTGTTCCTCTAACAAAGACCTTTAAAATGAGGTATAATTCGACCAATGCTTGCATTTAAGATTTTTTAGACTTCATCCACAGGACGTCCTCTCAAAGCGAAAAAAGACAGTTAAAATGACTAAAAAGTCAGTAACTACAGGGAGGACGTAATCCTAGAGTTTCATTGTTCTGCGTTTATTAATAAAATAAATATTAAGGGGTTTCTAGACTTTTTGAACACCCGGTATATAGGTCTTTCGTATTTCAACACTGCATATGTGTTCTGTTCTTGTGTTTAATTAGCTGCCTGAAATTTTGTTTTTATCTTTTTTCTCACTGTCCATCTAAGTTGTACAAAATTAGTGAAACAAAAACCAAAATAAAAAATTAAAAAACATGAACATAATGAAGTAGGGGGCAAAATAAAAAATCACGTTTTCTAGAGCGGAACTCTGTGCATAATAAATCACATTAAAGTCAAGTATAATGATTATAGCTCAGTGCAACAAGTAAACTATGCAAAAACGTTAGACAAATACATTCCCGTACAAATAAATTATGATAATTTAAACACAGACTAAGACAGCTGACTCCTGCCCTAACAAACAAAGGTTATCCCGACCTAGTATTTGTGGGTTTGACACATAAATTACATGAAACTATGCATAGATTGTTTGCCGTCTGGTTTGACACTTAGAGAAATCCAATGTGAATGCATAATTAATTCATTGTTAATTGTACTGCTACAAGTTTCTTTGTCTTGTTGAAAATTTGAGTTAAATGAAAATACTCAAAATTTGATCAACCTTTAAATTTGTGGAGTATTAACAAAAGAGCATACAACTCAAAATACATGGGACGAGTAATAAAAAAAAAATGTCTGTGGCGCAATTCCCTGTGAAGAACGGCTTTTCAGTCAATTAAGTGTGGTCAGCACATCGAGTTCCAGTCAGCGTAATTCTATCTTTATCAATCAGAATTCGCTGCAAATATTCCCACTATTCTCACGATGATTGGTCCAACACAGTAATTATTGAATCTGGAACCTCTTTTACATCTAAACTAGTCATTATACCAACCAAGAGTACTTTGATTTTGTGCAATAATAATACTCCTTAAATGGAGGGATTTTTTTTTCTCTACAAAATCGGTTCCTAGGTAAACATTAACAGTTTCCTATAATCTCCATATAACATTTAAATAATAAAATCAGATGATCTGTAGATCTTATAATGCAACAAAGAAAGTTAGGAAAGTTATGTTAACCTAACCTATGCCTTTTAAAGCCTATCTCATGCTACATTGAGCTAGGCCTACCTGGCGGGAGGAACAGGGGATGAATTGTAGTCGCCTCGCTCATTATGCAGCTCATTACTCACACCTCGCCGAAAGCCCACTTGAAAACCAAAATTGAATCGATGTGCATTTGTAAAATAGTTTACACTATTATTGTACAATAATATTTGTAAAATACTTTGAATATTATGTGTTTGAATTTTACAAAGAAAATAAAAACAAAATGTTTCAATCACTCACTACAAGCATAAATATTACTTAAAATTTGAATTCTATAAGAATATAAAACACCAAAATATAAAAAAAATCTATTCTATTTTATTCTTTATGTTTACAGGCTTTTTTTACTATTATTTCTTTCTACTTAAAAAGACATAATATCAGTTTTTTTCAGTTGTATTTTAGGTCCCCTGGGTCCCAATAAGGGTTTATTTTAAATTATGTCTGTCTGTCGTTTGTCATATCTGCAATGCTCTACAGCCCAAACAGGTTGTCCCATGTTAATCAAATTTTATATGTGAGCATATTTTTACTATATCTCTTGATGATTTTTAAATTGTTTCGATACAATTTGCTGTGGCGTTTGAATAATTTATCACATTTCACTTGTATGGAGCCTCTAAACAGTCAAACAAAACGTATTTGTCGTCATAACTCCATAGATCATGGTTGGTTGGTTATCAGTAAATAACTAAAAGTGACGGCCATTGGGCTGTTATAAAATAGGTTAATTTCTCAAAATCTACGATACTGAATTCGATGAAATTTTATTTGAATGTTAATCATCCAAACGCGTTTGCAAAGTAGGACTCATATATTGCAGTTCAAGAACAATTGGAGGAACATTCAAATGTTCCTTCACCGCCAAAATTAAAAGTTTTATTTTAATCAATTACAACTTATGGTAAGGACCACTTTATGACATGAACGAGGCAACCTTAAACACTATTTAAATATGTTTCACTAACAGCCTCCATGTTCATTTTTCTTTTTTACTAACAACTAACCAACAGACATTTTGCAACGATTAGTTTTTTTGTTAGTGTTTTGAATGTAACTAAGTTGTGAGAGAAAGGTTGTGGTTTTTTACAATTTTTTCAAATATTTACTAAAACGTTCGAAATACAATTTTGTTCAGTATCCTTAAACTGCATATATTATTAGTCATTTTTCTCTAAACATCAAGACCTATGAAATAATATTTGACCTACCTAACTAACCACTTGAAATATTTGAATTGATCCCACAGTCACCCTTATGTTTTATTATGGTGGTTCATCTATATACTTTAACAATAAATAAATATGCTTTAACATTTTCTAAAATCAGTATTTTTTTAAAAGTAATATTTGATTTTTTTATAAACAATTATGAAGTACCATTTACTTGTTATAATTAATTTACTTATTACTTTCGCAATTTTAATATTTCACAGTTGGCAATAGAGACGAGATACGTGATTGTAAATCATTCTCCACACTCGGTTTTATTACTTCTGACAAATACAACGCGATCCATGTCATGCTGGTAATGTATGTTGACCCGTTATCCACATACGGGACGGTCGGACATTCCTTGATCGGTTCATCCTAACGGAGACTGCGATTCTGTAGAGATTGTGCGTGAACGACCCGGACCGTTAACTCTATTCAATTAACCGTTCCACTCAAATCCTTTCTCACAAAAATAAAAATCTCCGAAACAAGTCAATTAGTTTTAATTATTTTTCAACTGAGATGTTCTCACAGGAGAATCAATCATATTCTTTTTTTTTTTTTTATTCCAATCGTCTGTCAGTGCGCATTAATTAACTGGATTATTTTTTAATGTAAAAGAGATTTGGTCACGAGCTGTGAGAAAAGAAATTGAAGTGTTTCGACGCTGATCAGGAGGGACTTGTATAGGGTGTTTTAAGAAATTTCTAACCCATAAATTCTAACTATTTCCTCTTGGAAATTTCCATTAAGAGGGATTATTAAAAGGCACATATCCTACTAACAGAATTAATTTAGGTATACACCGGCTGTTTCAACCATCGTTTCAAATGTATTGCACGCAAACTGAGTTAGAACCTTGGTGTACAATTTTACTTGACTAATTTGCAGAGTACTGTACTACATTACAGTAACTTACACACACGTTTATATATGGAAAGAGAGAGAGAGAGAGAGAGAGAGAGAGAGAGAGAGAGAGAGAGAGAGAGAGAGAGAGAGAGAGAGAGAGAGAGAGAGAGAGAGAGAGAGAGAGAGAGAGAGAGAAGAGAGAGAGAGAGAGAGAGAGAGAGAGAGAGAGAGAGAGAGAGAGAGAGAGAGAGAGAGGGAGAGAAAGAGAGAGGGAGAGGGAGAGAGAGGGAGAGAGAGAGAGGGAGGGAGGGAGAGAGAGAGAGAGGGAGAGCGAGAGAGAGAGGGAGGGAGGGAGAGAGAGAGAGAGAGAGAGGAGAGAGGGAGGGAGGGAGAGAGAGAGAGAGGGAGAGAGAGAGAGATTAAAAATGAGATACATTAGGGATTAGGATCAGTTTCTGGCGATCTTCAAATGTAAAACGCCAAACCTATAACTCATTCTAAAGGTTTTTGAAAATCAAAAAATTTTTTATAAAGTTAATTTTCTTTATCTTGCACATTTCAAACTGGCGAACTAAAATATATTAAAACTTGGATTTTATTATCACCTGTAACTTAATTCTGTTTTTTATTTATAAAAAATGTGAATTAAACACTTGCTTGGCATCGTCATGATACTTAAGCAGTCCCGTTATAAAATGTAAATAAACCAAATCATCTAAATGTAATGCACAAAATTTGGTCACTTGGGCTTTGCAGGAGGTGTTAAATTGTATTGGTAGATCAAGGACACGTATATCTAGTTTAGGATGTTGGTTTAAAACAATTGTTATACAAGTTTTCTGAACCTCGTAACTAGGTATTAATCTACTTTCTTGACTTCGGCACCGGCTAGATGTACATACGGAGTGTTCCACGAAGACTATTTATGAATTATTATGATAGACATAGAAAACTCTACAAACTTGACACTTTACAGTCATACTAGACAGATATGGAAAAAATGTCCGGGAGTTTAATTTTGTATAGTCAATCGAAACAAAATGGCGGAATAACAACATAATGATGAGTTCATAATAATAAATAAATGCAATAAGTTAATTATAAACACTTATATCAATAAAAATCGGTACACACGTACAGGCTACAGATCAATGCACAATCACGAAGATATGTGCGGATAATCTATTATATTTTCATCAGAATATTTATCAAAATCTTACTTATATGTCAATACAATAAAATACAATTTATGAATATAATTTGACTACACAACAATGTTAAGAAATATATTTTTAATACTATATGGTCGGTCAGATCAAACGAAATACAGTTATTTACTTTAAAAATAGCCAAAGAACATTAGCTGAAAAAATATCAGAAAAGTGAAAGTCCTCTGTCTTTCATCGGATATAGATGATTTTGCATGTTCCTCTCGGTGTAAATATCATTGTCCAATCTTTAGAAATTTACTCTCGGCCACATAAACAAGTATAAACAAATTAACTATTTTAAACCTTTTAAGTTTGTGTTACAAAATTAATGAAAGGATTTTTGGCATCGTTGAACATGAATATGGTTTCTAAATTTTAAAATTCGGAACTCCAAGGACCAAAATGACGGGAAAATAATTTCAAAACAAATAAATTATTGTGGATGTTTTTCGTGACGTTGAGGACGAATATAAAATATACGATATCTGACCCAATTCGTACTTCAATAAACACGGTAAAAATGCCATGAAAATCAGTTATAACATAGAGTACTTTGATTTTAAAAGCTAACGTTCTTCTACTAAAGGTCAAAGCGAAAAATTATTATCTAGGCTCGGGTAACAATATGTAACATTAAAATTCATATAAGGGTACAAACTAGTAAGAGAGAAAATGGAAAGAGAAGAGAACAGTGTCTTGAATTAATTGTTAATTGTTAATTGAAAGGGAGAAGTAAACAGGTAGTTAATTATTCACTAGTTAAATAAGAAAGGATTGTTTTATAAATTGGTATCTAAACGTATTTTCCAAGTGATTGTGAAAGAGTTAATGAGTAAGAGAGAGAGAGAGTAACTGAGTGACAATACGATACTAAAACAGACAAGTTGTAAAAAGACACGTGTACATGAGATTAAATCTAATTGAATGTCTCTAAACAGTATTGAACATTCAGACGTCAATGATTCTAGCAGACAAGTGTATGAATGAGTCGACTCCACTGAACCCCGTCAGAGCTCGAGTCTGAGGTCACAGTAACCGTTTAACGGAACCAGAGTTACTTAATGTTCGAACACATCCAAGTTGTCAAGCCGCTGCCTGCATTCTAACCTAAAGGTAAATGAACGCGGCTTTCTGGAATTATAAAAGTGTGTGTTTAGCTGAAAGTTGACAACGGTAAGCGACGAAACCTGTTACGTCCCGTGATTATAATGGCCGTGCAAAACAATTTAGGCAGTTGTTTTGTTTACAGTATGTCAGGTACCCTCATCAATGGATCAAGTCTACGGGAATAACGATAAAACTAGTTTTACATGATTTGTTTAATGGCGGCGATGTACGTGAGCGAACACCTGCTGCTGCTAATTAGGTAAGTCAGTGAAATGTGATCTAGGATTTAGCCACTGTCGAAAGTTAAATCTGATAAGAGGACAAATATACGTCTACTTTAAATTAAGGTTAATTGTACGACTGTAATGATGGGAAAATAATTTGAAAAATGTTCTTTTTTATTGTTGTTATTTTAAAAATAATGAGATTTTACTGAATCTCTTCCTGCATTTATTTCTGTTTTTTTATTAGCTGTCAATTAACTTAGAGTTAGACGGATTTTGCTTTAAACCGTTATCTACTTGTAGGTGTTATTTTATTGGCTTAATTTACATATTGAAATATATCTTTGCAGCAATCATAATGAAAACTAGACCCATTTATATGAATTGTTCACAATTCATATTCTTCACAAATATTTTAACGTATTGTTAATTTTACCTAAACTAAAATTAAACTCATTTCATTTATATTATAAAAGTTATAACAGAATAAAAGAATTCCTTGCATGTCTAGTGGTTAATACTGTCGTTTGAAATATACCAGTTCAATACTGTGTGAGTGAGAAAGTTAAGGTGTTAACCCAACATCAGATGGTAATAGAGATACACTTCACGCAACAGAAACTCGGCAATTTGAAAACATTACAACACTGAAAAAATGTTCAGGACCTTTACGACCTGTTGAAATAAAAAATGTCAACAATTTTTACTAGTATATTCTTCACTGTAGAGAAATTCTCAATAATAAATGACAATTTCCCGATCCACAATTACAGAAGAGGATTGAAAACTCAAATATTATAACAATCGTTATTTACAATTTTTATATTTTTCCTTTTAAATTTTTGAAAAGTAATGATTCGTACTAATTGTACTGACCTATAAGAATGGGTTTGCGTGACAAAGCTCTACAAGTATCATGATAGCACTCTACAAATTGTTTGATGATTGCAGGTTTGTGAAAGTTATTGCAAAAGTATTTTTGTAATTTATTTCATTTCTTTCGTGCTTGCAAAAATCTTGAAAACTGTTGATTAAGAACTCTAGCACGGAATTTGCCGTAATGCTATTTGTATTCATCTCAGTTTCATACTTTACATCCTGCCAATAACCAAACTGATTGTGATAAGTATTGTATTTAATTTTAGTAAGGAACAGTGTAATTGTGCGAAAATTTCAGATAGAGTTTTCTGTGACACTTTATGTTTTGTTCTCTCAGAACAGAATAATGTCTACCTGTAACATTTTCGTCACCAATTATCTCCAGGAGTTTGACTACAGAAATTGTTATAGTTTATTAAAAATCTGTCAGGGAGTTGAATATTCAACAATTGGGAGTTCAATTTTTTTTCTCTCTTTTTTTCAAAGATCACGACTTCTAACTGGCTAGTTATGTAATGAACGTCCAACTTGTATGTAAGGTAATTATTAGTTTATTATCAAAAAGTAGACAAAAGTTATGGGAGGTAGGGGTGGTACTAGAAAATTATTATGGTATCTTCCACCTTCATCTTTTATTTAAAATTAACGTGTAATATAATAGGGATATTAATATAGGTAAAATTTCACCTCATCAAAAATTCAGTGATCTCTTCTTCTTCAGAATTCTAGTGTGAAATAATTGTCTGTGTAAATGAATGTTAAATACTAAAATTCATCTTAAGATTGATTTTAAATTTTGAATAATTGTTGTTTCTTTCATGTTGAAGGTGTTTGTAGATTTACTTTATAATTTAAAAAAGCTGTCATTAAACAAAAACTCTGTATTACAGAGGAACAGATATGTGTTAATAACTATCATTATTTATTTTTAATAGTTAATTTGTTTTAGTACATTCTTGAATTGCACTCTTATTTTCTTGAATCTAAATAAAGAAATTTAACTACGTTTTTTTCTCGGAAATTGAAAACAGTTATTTGAGCAGATGTAATCCCAAATTCTCCTGCAAGTAAAATGAATTTATATTTCGTGAAATGCTTCAGGGTACCACAGGAATAATACAGAAAAATGATACAACTCTCTATGTTCTAATGCCTAGTAGAAAATAAATAATCATTACTATTATTGACTGTTTTCAACCGATTCAGCATAAATTAGTGTTTACTCTCATATTTATTTAGACATATCATTATGTAATATTGACAATTTCAAATGTATGGTTTCTACAGAAGAATTTGAATTTTTATAAATAAATTCCCACTAAATTAAATCACTTTATTTTTAAATTTCGATAAAAAAAGTGGGTAAAATTTAGACGGCTACATATATCAGTAAAATATAAAATAATTTTACTAGGATTTTTATTTTTTGAATAAATGAAGTTATAAAATTGCAATTTTAGATGTTTAAGTATGTTACAACTAAAAATATATGTAATAAATAAATAAAGTAATCGGAAATAACTAAATCATACTCCATGCTTTTTACACTTCAGTATGAAATCAAGCTGTCAATATCAGTATGCAGTGTACCTGTTTATATTTTAATCAACACTGTTGAATAACAATTGTCACGGACGTGAGTGCATTGGCATGTTTATACATAGGTAATGGTCATTGAACTTCATGCATTATAGATTATAAAAATCCTACTGACAATTTTTTTAATTCATTATTTATTCGTTTAAATTGTTAATTGGGTGGGGGGTCACTAAAACTTTTTGTTTAAAAACTTTGTTTTATTTTAGAACGGTTTAATTTTTCACAACAATATTTGTGCAACATTTTATTGAAATAGAATCAGGTAAATTTTTTAATCGAAAGAATTGATTTCCTTTCGATAAAATTTTCTCCTAAAATCGGAAACAAAAAAAAGCTTTGTATTACGTTAAAAATATATTTCTTAAATTTATTTATTTAAATATAACAAAAAGTGAAATATAAATCATTTTAAAAGATTTTATTCAAGTAATTAACGATGTAAAGATTCAAATAAACAGCTACAGATAATATTAGTATCCCTTTAATTGCCATTCTGTATTTTATTCCTTTAACGTAAAATACAACCATTTCATTAAGAATAATAACTGAGTTGAATTCATGCATGATATACTTACTGAGCTGCCGTTGGACAGACCTGGGGACTGCATACTTACCTAGAATAAAATAAAACATATATAGTTTATAAATCAATAAGAGTGGAACTAATATCTTATATAGACTTGTACATAGTTTCTTGACATTGTCTATATTAATTACTTTATTTTACGATTGTAAGGAAATTGATTAGGTAGTAAAATAATTCCATATAGTTTTTTTTCCTTATTTAATTTCAAGGTTAGCAACGGCTGAGACACTGACTGAAACAAAGCGAGTCGAATATATATATTTTTTTCTTTTTCTGTACATTTTATTTATTTTTTTTTTTTTTTAACGAAATATGAGACATTTTTTTGTAAATTCCAGAATGGACGGAGTATCAATACCAAATTTCTCAGAAAGTTTAATACTATTACTTTGCAGTGTATCGAAAAACTTATAATTTTTCACTCAGCCGTTTCAAAATGGCCTCTATTGATGCGAAATATTTGAAAACTGTTGATTTTGTGAAACATTTACATGATATACAATATCGTTCTTTTATGCTGAATAAAATAATATCTTAATTTTTGTTTTGTGCTGATGTGTGTGTGTGTTTTTTTTTATAGGGATAAAATTTTATTCTGCTCTAAAAGACTGAAATAATTTTATTTTTAAATGTCTTGAAATGTATTTAATGTTGACAGATAACCAAATTATTATGAATATTTCATTTTTTATTATTTTAAGTTTTCTTACCGAAATCTCGGTTAACCTTCAACTCTCAATAAAAATCAAAATTGAGATATTATTTCAGACAGCTTTTAAATGTTTGTAAAATGAAAGGTTCGACCAATTTCGCATCAAAATATTAAAGGATTGACAATTTTCAAGGGTTATATGGAAGATTACAAGGTTTTATCATGCAGTATAATGTATACGTATAGGTCTGGTTGAGCTCTGGAGCCGGGACTACCTGTGGCCACCCTCAATAAACCCTCCTGGATCGGATCGACCAGCAGCTGTTTTTGTAATTGTCATAATTTAAATGTGTTTAATTATTGCTAAAGGTCACATTGAATGACAACCATTTTAAACTGATCACTTTATCCAATAAGAGTTAATTACTTTAGTTGAGTTTTTGACTTTACCGTCTACTATCATCCAAATTGAACTTGTTTGAAGGGGTTAAGGATGTCCTATCGTATTCCACCCATAATATTTTTGAAGGTAAACCACCTAAAATGACAAGAAGAAAAAAGTTGTTCTACCACAGAGCAAAAGAATACTGAAATAGGGATAATTCAATTTTCTGTTTGGTTAATTCAGTTTACTCCTGTTCAGATCAGTACGGACCATGTCCAACCTCTTTATGCCCCTTGCAAGAATTCTTGCTACATCTATCAAAAATACCATCTGGAGTAGATGAAACCCCCAGAGACTCAAAAGCGACTCTCCACACAAAGGAATTACACATAATATGGGTAACTATCGAGTTTGTGTAATATATAACTGTTTACTTTTCCCAGCTTTAAATTTAAGAGAAACCAATACTGATAAACATGTAGTTTAGCACTGTAAACCGTTGGAGGTTTACCAAATTTACTACAGACGTAATAATTCTCACCTTTCTTTTTGACGAAATACTTTTACCCATAGTTTTTGAATTCTGAATTCGAATAAGTAATTTAACTTTGTACAAAGTGAATGAAAAATGATATAGATACATAATAATTTCCTTTCTCTGTACTTTTTATAAGGATTATTAAAAACAAACTTAATACTAAAGAGACATGTAGAGAAGAGATTGTGACTACCTATGCCACAGATTACAACACGTTGATTATTTTATAGTCACAGAGGGTATAATATAAAAATAATAACAATACGATAAAATACTTTGTTGAATCCGTCGCCCCAGATGACTAGAAAAAAGAAAAAAAATTCGTAGACGACGCCGACGAGCCGTATTATTATTTTGATAACTTCCTTTCTGCAATTGGTCTCCCGACTCATAAAACAAGAGCGTTCATTCTCAGAAAACTTTGCTTTTATTACGACTGCTCGACATCGGTATTTGAATTACAGAAATATTTTCTTGTGTCAAGCTCTTGCGTCTGCAGAAACCATTGTTTAACACGTGTGAAAGTTAAAATATGATTTGTAAGTTTAACTTGTTGAACATTTTTTAAATCTTTTTTTCTTTCTGGTTCTGGTATAAAGACTGAAAGAAAATTATTGGAATTTAAATTACAGAAAGTTGTCAAGAGGATAAATTGCTTCTGAAATTCTTAATTTACTTTTATTGGTAATAAAATGAGAGTTGACGCAATTTAAAATTAAAGAACGTTGAAACAATAAAATAGATTAGTCTGATTATATTATGGTCTCGTTAAATAAAACGATAACGTAGGAAAATGTCAACTACTATTTTATTTTTTAATTAGGTTGACTTCCATGTTCATTTAGTAGTGATATTGTGTTAATCAGAAATCATTTGTATTTTGTGTTGTAAGTATTTATAACTATGATTGTTTCATTTATTATGACTAAATTTTAAAATTTATTTCTGTTAGGGTCAAACTTGTCAAATCACCAATAATGAACGGTACTGACTAAAATAACGTCTGGACAAAACAGGAAAATTTGTAAACAAATTTTGACGTTCGATGTTTATAAATGTTATAAACAATTATACTTTTTACATAACAGAGAGTAAAAAAAATAATCCATAAAATGTTTTTCCTTCAGATAATTTAGTAAATAAGAAATCTCTATTTTTGAATTTTTTGAAAAATACGTATTTTCCTTGATAACTTCGTTTGAAAAAAGTCCTAAAAGGTGGGAGGTAGAAATCAACACGTGGTCAAAATTAAATCTGAGTAATCTTATGAACGTTTAAAATCAAAGTACAAGACCTTATTAATTTTTGAAGAAAAAAATTAATGTACCTATATCTTCGGGAACACTCCTAAATCAGGCCAAATATTAAATGAAAAATCAATGTGAAAAACCTAATCTAAAAATCTTAATAAATTTATATGTGTAGTGCAATTCAAGAAATATATAGTTTTCTTTAAAAAAAAAAAAAAAAAAAAAAAAAAAAAAAAAAAAAAAAAATATATTTTCCTATTTACAAGGAGTTTATGCCCGTTAAAATGTTTAAACAAATATGTAACATTATTTTTCCACTATACAATATTTGTATTCCTACACAATTTGAATGGTTAAATAAAATATAATTTTTTCATATTTTTTAACTTACATAAATGTAAATTCAAACCGTCTCATTTCTTACAATAATTTCCTTCAATATTTTTAATATCAAAATTGATTAATAAAATTATTTGTTTTACGTTTTGATAAAAAACGACTAAACTACAATATTTATAGAAAACCAAACATCCAGTTCAGGCGCTTTAACTTTCTCGCACATTCTATATAAAAAACGCCTAATTTTAATGCGCAATGAAAGACTCAATTAATTGTAGTAATTTGGTATTTGCATTAACTTTAGGAGTGGGGATGAGATTAACTAAAATCTCCCCTAGTCGGCGAGATTTACCTTATTAACTAAAATAAATTCGTGAAAACCAAATTCCACTTCGTGCTTCCAATCCAAAATAATGTCAAACAATATATGCAAACTCTTCTTAAATATTTTTCAATTTGTCGAACTTACCTCTATCCAAAATTTAATATATATATTTATTTAAGATAACCAACTTCAAATTGTTTTAACTTTAATATATTAACGGAAATAAGGAAAACAACCAAAAACAAAATCAAATTTTTAAAGAGTTTGACACAAATACTAAAAAGACTCACGTCAAGGAATAGTAAAAATAATACAGCTAAAGATCAGTAACCAATACTTACACACAGTGATTACACCCAACCTTTCCGAAACCAGTTCCAAGTCAATGATATCAAGAGTGCACTGGAATGCAAGACCCACAGTTGCAGCCCGGCAGATGTCGCTGTAATCGCTTCACGCATTGACACCATTCCCAAGATTTTTATATAGTTCTACGAAGAGCGAGTACATTTTGCAGGTATCTTTGCTGGTGGTATCATTACCAAACATGCATACGAGGAAACCTATTTGTAGGCATGAGATCTGTACTTAATTATACCTAATTGTTTATTAAATCTTATAGTTTTTGCTGACAAATAAGAAAATATCAAAAGTGAAATTTAAGAAATGTTAGTATAACGTGTTCTTAAAACACACTATTGAAGGCCAAGTGTTACTACCAAATTTCGTGAGAGTCCCAATGTGAATTTGGAACTTGGCTGCTTAAAGGAGTTAAGGCAATATACATTTAGACTTTACTGCGACTATTTGCTATTTGCTATTTGGGGAAAGAGGCTTTTCTTTTCAGCTCCAAGTTGACTATATTTAATCCAACTCACAAAGTCAAAATTCAGACATTATATATATATATATATATATATATATATATATATATATATATATATATATATATATAGAAAGAAACATTACGTTTTTAAAACGTGTGTTTTGTTGAGTGGATGAAAAAGGAAAATAAACTACAGTATTTAAAATTGTAAATAAACTTGCATAAACATTGTACAAATGTTCTCCCACACTCACAAACGAAATTCAATTTTAATTTAAAATATTTAACAGAATCTATCATGAAAGAACGAGTCAGGATATATCGGTCAAAAATGGAAAATACTGAAAATCAGTCAAAGCAATTCTCTTCATATTTTGGGAAAATGTAGTTATGTTTATTTTTTTAATTAAGTACAGTTATCGAGAAGTAACAAATAAAACCGAGGTATCATTTTTCAAGCTATCTTCCATTTCTTAGTTGTTTACTCTAAATCCCAACTTTTTAAACTTCTGCTTTAATGTGCTTGCAATGTAAGCTTGCTTCGCAATATGTTCTTATATGTACTAAATAATCAAACATTGGTGGAGAAAGACCGAATATCCCTTTGATTAATTAGCTTTCTAAATTTCGAAGAAGCTGTATCTTTAAATAACTTACAAAACCTGAGGGAACTGTAAACTCTTATAAAGCAAACAATTAGGAATTTTAAATTGTATTTAAATATAAGAACTCAAAATAAAAGTTAAATTAACAAAAATTCCAGTTTATAAAATCTGTTTAAAAAAGAGGACATGGCGTTATTAAACCGCTCATAACTTGTCAGAAGTGTTAAAATCAGCGACATTGAAATAAAATTGAAGTTAAAGAGACTGTGACCCAAACCAATATCCCAACGCTCACCAAAAAAAGAAATGACGGGTAACAAGTAAATTGGAAAAAAAGTACAAACAAACAGCAAAATTAGTTTTATGTTATCATTCAATTTTATTATTATTATTTTTTTAAATTTAATCTCTTTTATATATATATATATATATATATATATATATATATATATATATATATATATATATAGGCTACAACGATTGACCGATATTGATTATGTACATGAAGTCAATATTTATAAAAATAATAATAAAACTTTGTTGAGTATAACAAACACACAGAACACAATTCTCATAAAAAATACGCCTAAGTATCAGACGCGTTTCAACGACAAGGTCGTCCTCTTCAGTGATACACGAGCTACACCAATCAAACTATAACTCACTAGTTATAGTTATAGTTTGACTAGTTTTAGTTATAGTTTGATTGGTGTAGCTCGTGTATCACTGAAGAGGACGACCTTGTCGTTGAAACGCGTCTGATACTTAGGCGTATTTTTTACGAGAATTGTGTTCTGTGTGTTTGTTATACTGTATAATTTTTCTCATAAGTCAAGTTTAATATAAAACTTTGTTGCAAAAAAAGTAATGTAGAGTCACCACATTGAGTTACCGTCGCCATAATTCTAAATTACTTAACCAGGATTCGCTACTAAAATTGTAGTTATTCCAACCCACGATGCTGGGTCAACACCGTAAATTATTGAGCTTTGCGAAAATCCAACCAAAAAAGAGGTCTAGCCACAAGACCAACTAATGGGAATAATAATTGATTATGCATCTTCTAATTGAACTAGAATTTCGTCGATATCGCTTCAGTCAATTTTGAGATATTTTACTTTCCAAGATAGACATCAAATTGAAAGAAAAATACAAATTATAAAAGAAACACTTTACATTTTCAAGCCGTCATTTTATTGACTAAATCATCATTCATTTGTTTACAATAAACCAATTTTTGTCATATCATTTTAACGTAATCTTAAAAATAAATCATTTGTACGTCCCACAAGTGTTTCTCATTCAAAAGATCTAAGACGGAGTAAATTATTTATATTTTTTGAGCAACATCTACCAAGACTTTGATTTTGTTCCTTTGCGTGTGAGAACGCGAAAAGAATTTTTCTTTCAAGCCATCAAACAAACAGGTCGGGTGAGTAAAATATAGTCATATTACAAAACACAGACGTTGCAACTCTACGGCACAGGTGGCATGAGGAATGGTGCAAACGTGCTTGTTAAAATTTATTTTTCTAAACGAATATGAAATGGTAACGAAAACAATACGGGTTAAACAGATTTACATATTTATAATGACCTCAAACCGTATTGTGTGTTGCTTGTTAACCTATCAGGTTCTACCACCTACAGTACAATCAGAAACTTCGGTATCGAACCATCGCTTTCTTTCTTCGGGCGTTTTTAACTCATTTTCATCTTAAGAAAATTATAGTACTGCAACGTATCGATATGTTGTACACCCCTTTGTCCCCTTACAGGATGGTAGATATCGATATAACATTATTGTAATTGACTAGTTTACAGTTGTACCTCGACCTACTCACATCATTGCATAAAGTTCCTTTCTCTTCACATATTGAAGAATAGTTCGTTGATAAGAGTTGGTAATTCTATCTCCTCTAGCTAAAATATCTCCAATCGGCAGGCTGAAATCTGGTAGATTATTTATCTTTAGTAAAGTTCTGAGAGTTTCAATACATTGGATTAGTTTTTTGTGGAGTATAACTGGTTTTTTAGTGTTAAAAAACTCCGTATCTTCAATTGGGTGCAGAACAAATGATCGAAATAAATAATGATATTTCACAATACTTTATTTTCAACAAGACGTTTCAATTATTAAATCATCATCTTCAGTTATTTAGAGGTAAAGTAGTTTTGAGCAACTGAACTAAAAAAGCTAGTTGAAATACTCATAGGTATAACAACAATGAGTAATTAAGCTACACCCCCCCCCCCAAGTCCAACCACTTTACAAATAAATACAGTTTTATTCAATGCCGTTACCAGTTAAACATTATATAAGCTAGTCCAAATTCTCATTCGTATACCAGCAGCGGGTTATTAAGCCACACCCCCAAGTCCATCGACTTTACAAAATAATAAAATTTTATTCAATGCCTTCCCATACACTTTCGGGTATATTTTATTTCCGTCTTGTTCTAAGGCAAAATACCTCTCGGCCATCTTATAAAAAAACACGCAGAAACGAGCATAGATAAAAATCCCTCTAATATTATAATAGCGTCAGAATCGGAAAAGAACAAGAGAACAAGAGTTACAAAATGAGAAACGTGATAAGAAAGATGAAAGAGGTGGATTTAACCAAAGAGAACAGGTGTACATCCAGCTAGGTTCCCTGGGGATTACCAAGTCTTGTGGGTTACGTTTCTCATATACGCGCAGTATAATAAATTATACAAATTGTAGAAATATCAATGTCCCGTTTTTTGTTGATATACCAGTTTTGAGGTTGAGTAAATACAAAAAATTAGTCTTTGGAAGTATATTGTCTGTGCAGTTATTTATAGCTAAACCCATGAATCGATATTTATCAAAATTGATTTGGAATAAGGAAAAATAACATAAAATTGTGGATTTCATACGTCGGCTATAGGGATTTTCACCAACTTTTTCTCAAATGTAGGCTCTAATTACCCCAACAAAACGTATTGTTCGCCATCTTTCCAAAGAGGTTTAAAAACATCTTTGAGATATCGGTAAAAAAACAAACAAATTCTTTCTTGGAATTCTACCCCCCCCCCCCATTCAAATATTAGTGCAATGTGAAGATTAATGACCCAAACCCGAGTGTCATGAATAATTGTCGAAAACACAAATATTAACATTGATTTCATTATAAGCTTGACTTAGGACGAAAAAGCGTTTATGACACAAGTGAAGCATGTTTAGGCCTTTTATACTTTTCAATATTTTTTTTCAAAGATGGCGTCCACGTCCATGTTCTTTGACTAACAATTACCAAAATGACTTAATCGGTCACTAGTTGCAGTTGGTTTTTATTTCCTATTGGGGACTGAGAAAGTTTGTGCATTCTTTTGAACAATCTATTTATGTTTCTATACGATTCTACAAATTATACACTTTTTACTTTTGACAAAAGTACGTTTTCCACACACAACGTACACATTCCTAAAAATAAGAATTACAAATCTATTTTACATGTTAATCTTTCTTTTTTTTCACTATATCTCAATCGTGAAAGCATTTTAAAAGAGTCTTTCATCTCTCGAAATGTTAAAAAAATCCAACTCTTCTGATTCCTGTTATTCAGGAACAGTTCTACCTCTGATGGTTCAATGACTCTTGGAAGACACCTGTCATTCTAGCAACAGTCGTATGTCATAGAACTGTCGTAGCTGACGCGACAGTTGGTTTTAAAGTTTTTGAACTTTCCAATGATGAAGCAGTTACGTTGTTTGGAAAGGTCATATTACTTTCGGATGAATTATATATGCACAGAATGAGACTGTAAAGTTTTTATCTAATTATAGAATCTGGCTGCGTGTACATTTTTAGACACAGTAAAACATGCGAATAATAGTGGGTAATATATTATTTTCAGTTAGTTTCTTCACAGATCTAAAATTCAAAATATAAGTTTTTCAAATAAATTTCAAAATGTTTGATTATATTACATTTTTGGTGAATGTGGGAACTCAGTACAAATAACGAGATATTATAAGACTATAATAAATAACCTGTATAACAATATTCAACTATTTTTCTTAGACACATTACACAAAACTAAAACTTATATTTGTCATAATTTCCTTACAAAGGCTCAACACTATTCTTGTTTTCAGGTAATTTGATAATGATTGATTGTTAACAGTATTAATTTTGTTTAATCGGACATTTACAATCACAATACACAATTTACCATTGTGTATTATTAAAAAACTAATACGCGAAGTTTCGAGAGTATAAATCAATTCTCGTTATCAAGTGTAAAATCTAGAACATAAAAGAGAAAAAGAACAACATAGATTAGGGCTAAGTTGGAAACTAAAATTAAATCTATAACCTAAGAGAAAAACTCAACCTAAAACTAGCTAAAATAAATACAAACGTGATCATAAAAAAACCACCACACAAAGACGAACACTACACAAAGGACGGTAAGCAACCGTATTAATCTTAGTTTTATACTTGAATTCTTCTGTTAGATTATGAATTTGATTTGATTTTCCAACATGGCCCTAGGCTACTAGACTATGTTAGTGTTTTTCTCTTTTATCCTCTAGGTTTTAAACTTGACAAAGGAAGTTGATTTATACTTTCGAAACGTCGTGTATTAGTTTTTATAGATACAAATGATGGGAAATCTTGATACTAGTTTCAGATGACAAAAAAAGTGAGTTTATTTGGTTCTGAGTTCCCTTCCAATCATTATGACATAAGTTGGCATGAAATGGTCACTCATAATCAATTTTTTAATCGAACATACACGTATCTCGATAGTTACTAATATATTTCAATAAATCCTAACTTTGGTTCGCTTCTGCCATAAAATCGTCCAGAGTGTACATCGTATTCGAGTAACGCCGATTTTTTAATAATTGCAGTCAATTTTTACTTTTCCAATTATTCCAGAACCATAAGTTTTGTTTGCTTTCAATTCAACTCACTGATTTGGAATCTTCACATTTCAAAAAAATTTTTAAAGAAATCAGTAGAGTCGATTGTAAAAAAAAAAAGTCTTTTATATCAGTTCTATGACGATTTCTTATCGATACCTCTTGAATGGGTATTTTTGGTGAAATTGTGAACAATAAGTTTTGTTTGGGTCCTTATATACTATAACAAAATTTGATCAAATTCGTCAAAGTTGAAATGAAAAATCTATATTTTGTTTTATGGCAGACACTCCTAAATTTTTAGTTTAAAAAATTCAAAACGTCCCGAGATATCCAAAATTTGCTCATATATTAAATTTCATTAAAATCTACCCAAACGAGAGACAGACATCATAAACAAAACTTTTTTCTTTTTTTACTCAGATGACCCCTAATTTGATATTACTGAGAAAAAATCGACAGCAGTTTTTTACCCTCCATAACATTTTATTACGTACAAAGGGTGTTTCAAATTTTTAAGAATTCAGTAGCTCATTCCTAACATCAAAGACAATGAAACAGTTTCTCATCTTATTTTATTTGTGCCGACACGTGACCTCTTTTTCCTTTCGTTTTAACGCGTTTCGGGACTATGACCCCATCATCAGATATCTTATTTGCTCATCTGAGGTCGTCACTACATTAAAATACATTAAAAGCAATACAACACAAGCACAGTTTATTTGGCTACCGTTTGGCTACCGAACGGCAACTGTCTGATAGATTTGACAGATATGAGCCACAGTTACACAAGCTTCGATACAAATTTGAAAAGAAATGAATCACGGAAAAATTGTGGATTTATGAACAATGTAGAGGAATATGAAATATATAAATCATTGAAATAAAAAAAAATTAAAAATGAATATCAGTTATTAAACGATGAACTAAGGTTTGACTCTAATTCACTGTATGACACGTCGATAAGAGTCCAAGAAGCCAATGAGAAACATTTTTAAAATGCGGAAGATTTGACAGTTGCCGTTCAGTAGCCAAATGGTTCGCATTTATAAACTATCCATAAATGTGTTTCTGTTGTATTTATGTTTAATTTATTTTACTAAATTGACAATTTCAGATGGGCAAATAAGGTTTCTGATGATGGGATAAAAGTCTCGAAACGCGTTAAAACAAAAAGAAAAAAGGTCATGTGGCGGAGCAAATAAAATAAGGTAAGAAACTTTGTCTTAGTATTTTAGTTTCTAGTATATGTTTAGACTTGTACGTCATCGTATGTTGATCTAGAGTTTAACACTTGATAACGAGAGTTGTTCAATGTTATAGATATGTCTCCATTAAATAATCTACTTATATTTTCAATTAAAACAACATTTTATCAGCTGTTACTTTAATATCAGAAATCATTTAACAATTCCTCATCTCGTTATCGGGTACTCAGTTAAAAGCATCCTTACAAGAACAAAGTGAAAGAAAGATGTCTATTTCGCAATGAAAGAGACGGGAACATTCATGTAGCAATGTTTGAAAGCATTTATAATGCATTCGTGACAACGTCTTACAAGTGAATGTTCTATTTCTCATGACATTAGCCTTGTTGTTGGCATACCTTTACGCGAGCATTTGAACTATGATAATTTTCAACAATAAGAAGCCTTAACCGTGTAGGCGGACGCCCTCGCAGGTCCTTCATACGTCCTTTCTGAGATTTTGCGCGCGAAATGTTTCTCGATTAAGAACATTCCACAATGTCATAACAGAGTTATAAGAACTTTCTATTATTATAAAACACTCAAAAAAATACATGATGTAAATAGTTAAAATGGAAAGTGAGTAAATGTACAGGGTGTGATTTATTGTTGTTTTATAAGCACGAATGATCGCATAGAAAATAAATTCTGTGTTATTGTTAATATTCAATGAAGGATAACGTAGCAGTTGCTCAATTTTTTCTCTTTTTTTCTTTTAATGTGAAATAAATTATATTTTAATTTTGAAATATTTGTAATTTCCTAGCATGAACAATATCGTAATGAGTTATATTTGATTTGTTCAACTTAACGTTACGGTTTCTTGTTCTTATAAAATTGTTATATAAATATTTTAATATAAATTGAGTCAGCAATTGGAACCAAATTGATCTGTAATGATGATTTTTTTTTAATATATTCATCCAGTCCAATTATATATAGTCCAGTCCAATTATCCAAAGTTAGGGTCACATTTCGCAAAATTATCAGAAGTGAATAAAATAAAAATCTAGTCTACCTAACCTAACCTAATATTTAGACAAAACCCAAAACAAATCCGACTCTTCAATATTTATCATCACTACAAATAATAAAATTATTAAAAACTGGCCTGAAATTTTTTTATATGTACTCTATGTTTCTAAATATAAATATCTGAAAATTCGGAGAACAATTAAAAAATGTAACTAAGAGAATCACTTCACAATCATGTCTAAAAAAAATCAATGATCGAATGTTTATCATTTTTATAAAAAATAACAATTAAATCAAATTGTTTACAAATTAAAGAGTGGAAAAAATTACATGAGATTTTTTTTTATAAGAAATTCGAAAAGGTCTAAAATCAAAGTTCAAGGCTTTATTGCCTTGAAGACACCCATTGAAAACCACGATAATTTCAACGGGTTATCCAGAGCTCGAACCCATGGAACCTCGCTACTGGGGTATCTTGGTCCAATTTAAAAATAGTGGACAACACAACTGGAGCAAGAGGAAACATATTTAGCATTAATCAACTGCAGAGCTAGTTAAAGCCTCATGAAGCTCATATTTAACATTACTTACCTTTAAAGTTCGATAAAAACTTATTGGAGAAGCGAATGGAAACCCTATTTTAAAATTACTCATCTACAGGACTCGATAAAACCTAATAGTTGACCCTGGAGGATCATATAGAAGCCATTTTGAAATTACCCAAATAAGCGGTAAAAACTACCAACTGACCCATGAAGAGCGAATGAAGGCGATATTAAAAATTACTGAAATACGGGGTTAGTTTTCCTAATTACCCACCTCCAGAAGAGCGAATTTAAGCCATATTTAATATTACGTATCTAAGCGCCTCCCTATATCCTAATGGTCTACCCGTCAGGAGCCAATGGAGGTAATTTTATAAATACCAAATCACTGAGCTCTGGTAAAGCCTAATGTCGGACTTTGGAGGAGATAGTAGAGGGTCTAATAGGAATTACTCTAGTACGGAACTCTGTACAGCCTAAATTATTTAGAATTGCACACCTAAGACGCTCGATAAGACTAGTATTCATCACTAACAAAACGAAAAAGGAAATAATATTGTTAAAGAAATATATATCAAATATACTTGGTGTATTATGGTGAAATCATAAATGAAGACTTCGAATCAAGACCTCCTGCACAACCCCACGTGCAACAGAAGACATAAACACGTGTTTAAAATCAATGGCGATGTATACAATATGAAAAACGATACAGCCTTTGTATGATTACATAATAGAAGTCCTTTTTATAAAACTATAAATTTCAATAAAGGATTATTATAAATTCTGGCAGAAAAGAAGACTTTAACTAAAGAAGATAGATGACACCAGGTGTCGCTGATGTTGGGAACGGCCGACAAGTAGAGTCGTAAATATTTCCTGTCAAAATCCTAAAAAATAAAATTTAAACAAAGATGAATTACATTGAAGATCGCATTCAACGTTCGTTTACAGAAATAGTAATAGAAAGACACATGTACCGGCGTGGCTTAGCGATGTCTGGAAGTGTCCTTGTATGAATCTACCGTCTCGAGGTGTAGGCTGGATGTGGGTCGCGAAGTTTGTTTTGTAAAACACCGTTCGTGCTATCTAATTATATACAGCTTTATATTCATCAATTAGATATTTAAGGAATGTTCTGTTAATTGTAGCAATCAGTTTTGTTTGTTTTTGTTTTAGTTTTCCATTATCTTATGTTGAAGTTTTAATGATATTTATAAATAAATAAGTACTATGCAATTAATTAAATTTTATAAATGAACGATTTGATTTGTTAAATGAGTTTATATGATAATAAATAGAATAGAAATGAAAAACTAGAATTTTTTAGATTTTGAAATCTATCCAATGACCATAAGGCCAAAATAAAAATGGAGGAATAAATATTTTTCTCACGTTCGAAAATATGGATTCCTAAAGGAGACAAGCATGGGTATAAAGATTTATTGTGGTTTAAACGCAAAACAAAATCAAAAAAATTGAGACACCACTAGCCCTTGAATCCTGTAATAGCGTCAAAATCGCAAAAGAAGAAGATTTGGTTAAAAGAGACCTGTTTGAAAACATGAGTAAAATAGATCTAACAAAGATTAGATGGGTAAGGTTTAGATTCAAATAGGGTACATCGGGATTAACACAACTGTCGGCAATGACCCCATGAGAGAAGAATAAAAGAATGACTAACTCTCAGGCCAAGGGATGGAATAGTATAGAACGTGGATTAATGATTGTGTTCGTAGTGAAGAAAAGGAGTATTATGGTTATCTGATTTGAAGAAAAAACTGTAGAGGTTTTAAAATATTTTACTGGCTTTGTTGGTTTTTGAATGTGTAATCCCATAAATCGTGAATTTGTATAACATAGTATGTATTTAGAAAAACATTAATTTTAACTTGAGGCTTTTGTTCTCTGGAGAACGTCAATAAGGTTTTATTAATTATTATATATCCAATGAGGTATATAGGCCAATTAAGATAATAGCTAAGAAACACTTTCCCTTATTAAATAATAACAGAGTACTTGTTAAATCGACCATAGCTAAATGATGTCTAGAAATTTTTTTTTTTTAAAGTAGAACATACCGTGCTTTTGAAAAATGTCACAAAATAGAAAAAGTTAGTCAGTTGGAAAACTCTAAACTTTATTAAAAATAGAATTATAATTGTAAATAATTAATTCGGCTCTATCCAAAATTCTAAACTAATATAAAATACAATTAAATTTATTTGAATAATTATCTATATTAAACCAACCAAATCAAGAAATAACTGAAATCACCAAAAGTTAAGGATGTCGCTTCTTAAAACACAGATAAAGTATGAACAAACGTTTACTTTACAAAATAACTCGTAGAAAATGTTATAAAGATAACTTAACCAAATGTTAGTATGTTTTTCTCTTGTTTTTTAAACAGCGTACTTTTCGAGATGTAGCTGTTTAAAAAAGTTTAAAAGAGGAGGAAATCTGAATTTTGTGACAAATTTTGAAAATATTCAAGGTGTAAAATCAAAATACAGGATGTTCATGATTTTTTGTAAAAATTTATATTTTCTGAGATTTTGTGATAAAAAATCTTTAAAATAATCAAAACTTTAAAGGGTAAAAATAAACGTAAAAACGCTTTCTAAAATGTGAAGAAATACATGTTTAGTTTGACTCTAAATAAATGTTCTTTAGTCTCTCATGAATATTTTAAAACCAATTACTTTCCAACTTACGATCGATAATTCCCCAAAAAATGAAAGTCGCGATTTTATAAAGTTAAAATTAGAGCAAATGGATAATAAAATTGTATAGATCTATATAAATTATGTTTAATAAAGCCCAATAAATGTGTGATAATTTTTATAGTACTTAGTTATAAAATTTATTCTATTTACATAGTTAAAAATTATACAAATAATTATTCCTTGTTCATTAGTGCTAACTTATATAATTTTAACTAATTTATTATTTATTAGATTTTGTATACAGTACTTACATAAAATAATTTCATTTGGTAGTAATTATTTTGAAATCTGATTACTAGAGAATATTCGAAAAATTAGGTAACCCCATTATGTTTGATAACTGTGTCTAATGTGTTATTGAAGATAACGACACTGTCGTTGAAACGCGTTTGTCTAATCGTAGCACAGAGAAATGAAAAGATTTGCATCTTTGTAAAAATATTTTTTTAGAGTGTGTTACTTTGAAAACCATATATCTGCAAAACAAGTTATTTACATCACAATAACTTCTATAAACCATCTATACACGAGAAAATAAGAGCTCATGTAACTAAGAAGTACAAATTTGTCTACAGCTTACTTTGCAATTTAAAACCCTACACGTTCACCTAATAGAACGAATGGTAGATTACGAAAATGTAAACGCAGCCTACACCATTGGTTCTTACAACTTCCAATAATTGGTACTTATTAAACACGTCATCATAAGCTGAGCATTGCCGGAGTTTTACTGCTTGTATGTGATATGTCAGACCTACTGATCTATAATTCCAGTAGGACGAAGATTATACAGTATTGAGTCTTGCTTATATCACATTGTCTTTCTGCGATTTTGCTAAGAAGCCAGTTCAGAAAATGGGTCAAATATCTTGTGAACGACTAGTTGAAGATACCACGCACCAGGAACCAGTCACACAGAAATAAATTGGAATTTATGAGAAAAGGTAAAATATACGAAAACGAAAAAACTTAAATACGTATATTATTTTTTACAAACGATTTTCAAAGAGAGCTTCGCGCTCAATTGTGAATCTATGTTCGCGTAATCAGATTCACGACACTCGATGCAAAAAAGTATGTTACTATAAAATTACTTTGAAAGTTGCCTATATTTCGCCCAAAGTGTGAATTGCTTCATAAACCACCTGAACCCAATAAAAAAAAGTAAAAAATGACATGTATAAAAATGTCTGGAACGTGCTGGTCAATCTGTGCTGACGATACATTCTGTTAAAGCCTCGTAACTTTAGCTAATGAAGGAAAAGATGTATGACATATCGGCTCCATCTTGCTGAAAGAAGGAGATATTGCAATCATATCAGTCAAGTGAGATAATTCTTCACAAATTCTGTCGTACATATTGACAATCATGTCGAAAAATATCGGCTTTAATATAAGATTTCAGAAACAGCATACCACATACAGATTTTTTCACCTTGACATAGTCTTTCAAGCGCTGTCGACGCTGGACATTTCGCAATCGTGAACGTCAATCTAAAATTGTTTAAAGTAAATTATAGCAGTATACAAACAAAACTGAAGTAATACAATTGACTCAAACAACGTGCTCTCTTTATTAAAAGATCACCCGTAACATGTATATGATTCTTTTTTTAAGACAAAAAACATATAGCTCATCGCTTCTTTATCAAAAGAGCATAAAATAAAAACACCTAGCTCTCGAATAAGCTAATATAGTACAGATTGGAAAAGAACACAAGTTAGTCAAGAAAGACCTGATAGGAAAGATAAAAGAGAGGAATCCTTTACATGAAGAAAGGTTTAGATTCAACTAGGATTCCTCGGGCTTCGCACATCCATACTCAATATAAACTGCTGAGGATGTCATCTCATAAAACTCACTCACTACAAGAAACTCACTATTTCTGTCGTGTTAAGCGTATCATAAGTAAGTCGAAAGCACTAACCAGAAACTAAATTATAAATTTAAAAACAGCACAAGTTCCTGAGAACATTCCGAGAAAACTGACATAAGAAACACACATTTACAGACAAAGAAGCGACAGGGAAATCGAAAATAGTGAAACGACAATAAGAAAAACTGACTTTCTCGGACACCTGAAAGAATGGACTTAAACGGTTAGCAAAGTAAGTACTAAACTATTATGAAGATAGAAGGATACAAATAACGCGTGTAAAATAAGTGCACAGAGACCTAGAAAAAGTCGTAATTAAAGAAGACATGAACGATAGAAATTGGTTCAGGTTAAAAGTAGCAGAAGTGAAAGATGTAACTGAGAATAAAACTGAAATAAAACAACTGACAAATCTGAAGAGAAAAGAGAAAGACAAAGCCAGAGATTGAAGGAGTCTGGTGTAAGAAAAATTTTATATTGTGTACAAAAAATCAATGTTCATACCAAAATCTAACATTCAAAATATAAGTCATTGCAATACAATGAAGCTAGATCATAAAAAAACTATAGTACGTTATACAAACAGATACGCACACCAATAGATTCTCACCTTTATCCAAGGCCTTATAATGTTCACAAACCCCAACATCTCTACGGGTGAGCGTTTACAAATTCATTCACTTTCATAAATTTCATCAAGCAAGATCGTGAACTGTTTTCAGTCGAAGCGATGTAGTTTAAATTTCACATTTTATAGCAAGGCCAACCAGTTAAATGCCAATATTTACATTGGATGATGACATTTAGATATAAAATTTAAATTATTACGTTGTTATTATTATTTATCTTTTTTTTATTTAACTAAATGTTACTTACTCACGTTCAGTTTGTCATTTATCTGACAAAATGCTCGCTAATTTAAGCGTTCGTTAACTAATGATTGGTTATGATTTGTAAGTACAGTCACAGTTAAAAGTACAACTCTGTCTTTCGTTGAGCTATAATACAAAAATAATCCAACCGTTTAATTTGATTTGTACTTTGAAGTAAACATGGCGTAAATTTAACATATACAGAGTGTCCCAAAAATCCCAGAATAGTTAAATAATATTTAAATTAGGTAAGACATAGACGGAACTATTTCAAATATTTTTTGGCGTTAAATTATTTTGCTGCTCATATGATGCAAATACAACCCTCCCTTCAAATGTATTTTTAGGAGGCCAACTTAAATTTTTTCACTGTTAGCCCCATTGTCTTCATACAACTACAATAATTATATTTTTTAAATCTTTAAATTAGTAATCGTATCAAGTTCCAATACAAAATGGCGGACATTCAAATGTCAAAAAGAAGAACTTGGTTTTTAAATCTAGAAAAATAGTTTTTTTTTTAATCAAGGAATAGTTGGTATTTAATATTTTAAGGTGTGAAAATATTTTAAAATTGTTTTGGTTTTTCCCTCTAAATGTAATGTAACATATAATTTTAACGTTGGTATTTTGATGCACTTTAATTAGATTAATTATTATATAAAATTTCAAGGTATAAAGTGTGCTAAAAATATTTTATAACGTAACATGTTATTGGAAAACGTAACATAACATTGGACAACCTTTCAAAATATGGATGATTTCATGATATCATCAATTTCCAGTAAAAGTACAAAGTACACAATAAAAAAATCCCTTTCATTTATATATTTTAAAGATGTTAACATCTACTTCTTGTAACGCTGATAAAATTAAACTAAAAATAGACATATTATCAATGGAAGATTAAATATATTATACATATTTTTGGCACACTCTGTAACGTGAAATTTTAAATAGTAATTTCGCTATTTATAAATCATAACAATACAATAGTCACATTTCGTTGAATCTTTCGTCTCTTTTTTCAAAGAACTGAAATAAGTCCAGTTTACTTCTAGAGTAGTTATTTTTCTAAACAACAAAACCTTTAAAATTAGATACTTGATGGTGTTTTACATTTAATAATTTTGGTTTTCCGTACCAAAATACTCATTTTAAGGAAAAGGAAGATTGTCAAAAAATATTATTTCGCACCAGAAATATTTGTAAAAATTAAAATATCTATTTTTCCTTTCAAAAATGATTTAATTCTGGCAACTATTAAACTCCCAGTATTTCAAATGTAATACAGTATAACCTAATACACATTTTAAAACAGATGATAATTTTACTACTATTAATCAGTCTTGGTTAGCAGTAAAATTATATATTTGTATAAGATATACTTTCAACGTGTTTAAAAAACAAAATGTTTCAGACAATTTTACTCTAGTTAGAAAAGGCAAAAATAATTAATATTTTAATTATATTATCTAACCCCAATCTCTATGTTACGTTTAGTAACAGTATAAATTAAATAGTTATCTTATCAAGTATATATAAATACAAGTAGAATGGAAAATGGATCGAAAATTGGTATTGAGTTTTTTGCAAAAATATTCATTTTGAGGTCCTCTGGTTCCAAAAAAAGCGGTCTTATGGTGTCTGTGGTGTGACCATGGTTGGGCTTATATGGGGAGGTTTATATATTTCCATAACTAATAATTTGCAGTAGCTTTCAAGAAATATATTTACGGTTTAAACGATTTTGATAAAATTGTATACAAGTTATAAAATTGTATACCCTCTAAGGCCCCAACAAAATGTATTTTCACTTTAAATTTGTTTTCATATTTCCAAAACTGAGGGTTTGTGATTTATTGGGAAAAAATTGGCGGTGGAGGTGCTACAAAAGACGTAATTTCTCAAATTCGATTTTACGGATTTCCTTAATATGTAAGGGAACACAAATTCTTCTGAATAATATCAAGTAAACTAATATTACACTTCAGGAATATTTTGTTTAAAATAATATGATCTTTGACAGTCATCATTAAAAGTAGATTTTAATTCAATACACTGATGACGTGTTTATGGTACAAACGAAACAAGTTTGTGCCTTATTTAATTTAATACACAAGTATATACTTGTATTCAAAGGTGGCGTCAATGATTCATATCTCATTTTGATAGACAAATTACGTTATTGTGACGCGTAATTTGATTTTTTGATTTTAGATAAATAAGTGAGAACGTTTATGCATAACTTATTTAAGGAAATTCAAAACATGATCGACGTACGTAAGGGTATATTTAATATTCACACCTTAACCTTTCATAATTTTATATTTAACTAAAGAAATCTTCTCAGTTACTACCAAGGTCCAGTTACCTACATCTCAATTACAGCTCATGCGTACATCTGTTCCGCGGCCTTGAACTTCACCAAAGAATTCCATCAATCCACTTGTTTTTAACCTCTCCTCGGGCGTTCCAAACTACTTGTTACAGTTCACTGAACAACATCTATATCGTGACCTTGACAATGTATTATATTTCACACGATGTTGACATTGGTATACAATATCTTCATCACTAGCCAGGGATAACGTTTTCACTCAGTCAGCTATAATTAACGGGTCGGCACATCAAAAGAAAGCTCGAAATTAAATTCAATGATCTGTACGATAATCTATAGATGTTAGGTAAGATGATCTTTCGTTTTACATAATCGTTTGTTTCACAATATATCTCGATAGCTTCGGGGTCGATAGTGACGTTTGACTTTCAACCACCACGTGTTCCCGGGGGTGATATCAGAACAACTTGGGAGGCAAGTTTAGAACCAAAATGAAGGAATGTTTAACTGTGTTTTGTTTAGCTGGAATATTTGCAAGCTCGAAAAAAAGTTAAGAAAAAATAGTTTTAATGTGCAACGTATTATTACTGAAAAAAGTTCTCATCTATTTTTTCCCCCTTCTTACTTAAAGGTGAAAACCCCATCGGTCACCATAGCCTTATAAAAAAATATGAAGAGCACAAATTAAAAACCTTTAGTCCTCGATTTGTTTCCTTATTGTTTAAAGGTGAAAACCCTTCAAGGTATATATATAACTTACATCGCCCTATATAAAAATCAAAATATTAAATAGCTTTCGAATAATCTAAAACCGTCTGAAAAGTAGAAGAGTTGATCAAGAGAGAGCTGATAGGTAAGATGAAAAGGAGGCATCTAACCCACGATTACATGAACAAATGAGTGGATCCAGTTAAGGCTTGCAACACTCGTCCTCAATATAAATGACTCCCTGAGGAGAAGTTTTCATCCAAAAAGACTTGCTGACTCTCTGGATTGTAGCTGACTTAGGTAACTAAATAACAAATTGTGGCTGCTAACTATAATTTGTGGTAATAAAATTGTTTAACTTCTTAACGGATGCATTTAATATAATCTGCAATGAGACCGATAAATCTCGTTCCAAAATTTGGACGAATATTTTTGCGCAAAAGTAACTCTTTTTTTGATAATTGACAGAACTTTCTCTGTAACAGATATGTGTGAGAGGTAATAATGATTTCTACATTATGGATGTAATAATCGTATATCTATAGAAACTTGTATAACATTAGATATCTTAAGATAATTTCAATACTGTATTAAAAAAGAAAAAAAATTGAACATTTCATGTTCAGAAATTGAGAGATGAATTTAACTTCGACTTTATTATTTACGATATATTTCTACAACGTCAATTTAAAAAAAAATAAAATTTCGTCCTTGTGAACTCAAGGTTGCAGAACGGAATAGCGTGTCTGAGACGGTCAACATTATGACCGTTAATAGTTTCACAAAAGTAAATAGAGTTATTCCATTTAAGGAACAAAACATCTTTTCCTCTTTTTGTGATTCCGAAGATCAGCCATTGCGTGAATTCTTTGTTCATAGAGCTGTTTTTTTTTAATAGTTGCAACGTGGGTGGTAAACATAACAACGAAATTGTGGATTAAAAAAATATCATGAAAACCCAAGTAATTTAAAGAAACTTTTAAGAGATCATATTCATATATAACTCCTAAATTATGGAATATTACCTATTTGAAGTAGAAATGTGTAAATCAATATTTAATCTTCTTTAAAAACTTAGAATTTTGTTAAACTCTCCAGGGGGTAGAAAACGGGTGCAATACGTGATTGATTAATTAATTTGCATCAGTGCACTGCTGTAAATATAACACTTTAAATTATTCTGGTTTTAAAGTTATTTGTTAATCAGAGATTGTCTTATAATTAATACGGTTTAGTCTGACGTTTCTCATCATTTGTGAATATAAAAAAAATAAAAGACGACTTTTCGAGAGTATAAATCATCTCTTGTTATCAAGAGTGAAACTTAAGCACAAAATAGAAAAACATTAACACATCCTTGTAATCCTAGGGCCATGTTGGAAACTAAAACTAAATCTAAGAAAATAACTCAAACTTGCGAACTTTGGAACGATTGCAAACTAATTTCTGATTAACATTAATCACAACTTTAGACTAGTAAACTTTTAAAAACGTTATCTACATTTAACTTTATCAAATTTTATAATAGATACCTACCCGAAAATCTTCAAAACTTTCATGTTCTTATATTGCCTTATTATTCCTTATATTATATATTGTTCTTATATTCCTGAACCGTAAAATATTTCATGAAAATTTACTAATAGGCATCTTTAAAGAAACGTTGATTAATATGCTTTACTTGGATCCTAAGAGAACAAAAATCAAAAAAGAGATATACCCACATACCATATTTGATTAAAACCATATTTGCACTGTAGAGCACATAGTAAGACGATATATAGACAGAAATTAGTATAAAAAAGGTTTATTGGACTCAGAGTAACTCAAAATGGATATATCCGCAAAAGCTCAACATTAATTTGTTTCCCCATTACTTTCTATATGCTACGTATAATATGAGAGAGTAAAAATGAGTTTTTTTTTCCTTGTGAAGTACACCTTTGATAATTTTACCTTCGGTCATTACACTGTACAAAGGCGTTACAAAATCGTATATTAAGTTATCTTTGTAAAACCAAAGCTAAGCGAGTACTGTGTAGGGGTTTTAACAATCTCGGTAATTAATTAATCTTAGAATGGACTAGCATGCTAATCACACTAAGAAGAGTGGGTATGATCATTTAGTACGCTATACACCCAGTCACTAACTCCCAGAGAATGTTATTACCAAGCATTGTTCATATAATCGATTATTTAAAGTTCGAGGTCAATTAGTGATAAATGTATATAATAATAATAACTTTGTTTGAATAATAGATTTATGTTTGTTTGTTTTTCACAGTTATAATTCTGCGACTTCTCGTGAAGCGTCTGGGTCTGATAAGGCTAAGGATCATTTTCCATCAGAGTCTAACTTACAGATAGGAAAAGACAATTATAATCTGTAATACAGGTACGTCTTTTTGGCAATAAATCTGAGGTTAATTAACAAGTTGGAAGTACCCTAATCAGCACAGTTAAAGACATGGAACTCTGAAGAAGTATTTTTCGCCGTACCCTTGTTGATCCTGAATAGCTCATTTATTTGTAATTTATGAACACAAGAGAGAAAATAAATGTATTAAATTTAATTTCCTATCGAAATAATATTTTTACTCTATTTTCATAGTTAATAAATTTATTGTATTTTTTCTTTTAAAATCATAATTTTCTTTTTTTAATACAGTCATTGTACAATACAGGTTCCAACACAGTATGTACGTAGATATAAATTACAATAATAATTACTTATATTTTACACAATAATACACAAATATCACACCCCAACACTAAATCAACCTCACATCGCGAACTAACCCACCGAGTAATAGGCAGCAGACACCAATACTGATGCATTTTATTTAATTTTTTTGTTTATTCTGTTAGTTTTTCTTAAATTCCTAGAGATACTTAATAAATCTGATAGCAGATCTTTTTAACACTGTCAAATAATACTTATTCACGTGAGCATAATATGCATGACTTTCCCTGTTACTAATTAAATTCAGTTCGGTTTTACTGAGGAAAAAAATTCCATAATGAAGAGACAAAGCAGTGTAAAAAATTTCAAGTCCTTGATGCGTCTCGGCGGACACCCTTTTCCGTATCCCACAAATGAATCAAATTATGATATTTTTCTTAGAATTTTCAGGAAAATGTAGATGATTGAGAAACAAATCATCCCAAATATGATATTAAAATATTGGAAACAACTTTTTTTTTTAATGTTTTACTTTATAATAAACATAATGTGGCACGTTAGTCCTTCTAAACGATTTTCTTAACGAATAATGCGTGGTTAGTATATTGAGCCTCCGGCATCATAATGCTAGGTTTCGCAACTAGAATTCTATAGTTATTAGGTCAACCTTATAATTCTACTGCCTCAAATACAGAAAGTATATAGAAGTTTTTGAGTTGAGTCAAAAAAAAAAACAGATTTTTATTAGTTTTTTTTTCACAGAAAAATCTCTTGATCTCGTCTAAGCTTGAAAAAGTGGTTTTATAAATTATCTCTATCTGTTGTTCACCTGTTTGGCGCCTATCTTATGTGAAAGGCACTACAGCACAAACTAGTGAACCAAATTTAATGAAAGTTGTAGGCACAATATCACAATATCTCAAGACACTTTACTTCACATTTTGGAGTACCAATCAGGAGACCGAAATAACAGTTCGCGATCAACAAATAACAATAACGAATCTATACGGCTGTCAATAAACGTTTGTTTCAATCAAATGCGATTTGGCTACTATGGAACAAGTTAAGTAACTGGTAAATAAGTTTAGTTCCTCTTTCAATATTTTATGCAAATCTAAGACGCAGTCCATAGTTAATTTTCACTTTGATCTGACGTTTTTGGCGAAGATAGATATGTGAAGAAGTTTGTAGAATGTTTATTTTACACCTCTTCTACTTCAGCCTAGAAGACATTTTATCATTACGGGTGTTGAAAACTAACCATTCATACTTAGCGAGAATCTAAGGTGGATTAATAATTTATATTTTCGAAATAAAAATAAACAGCTATAACTTTCAAACTGTTAAAATAAACTAGTATAACTTACGTTTTAAATAAAAACAAACTGTAAACTAAATTACAATCCGAAAAAAAATTACAGTACATGTAAGTCTTTCGGGAAAAAAATAATAAATTGGAGAAAGGCAATTCATTATCTCTTTATACTCGAAATTAAATTTAGACGCAAGTTCTGATTTGCTTTTAATATAAAAAGAAATACTGTTTGTTTCGTCCAAAGGTTCGTCCTTAGTCAACATTCAATAGAAATATGTATATACCACATTTCTCCTTCTACAATCAAAATAATAGTGGAATTGTTGTGAGAAATAAAATAACCACAGAAATACAAAACAAACTGTTTTAACAACTATTAGAATAAAAAAATACCCACGCATCTTTATATTTTGACAAGCTGTCCTTATAACAAAATTAATTAATAAAAATATAACCTGACCTAAGCCAATACAATGCGGCACACCATGCTTAGAGAGCCTCCCACGGTTATTAAAATTAAATTATTCAATGTTAAAGCATTAACTATGATTCAGCAGAACTTACAAGAGTTGCGAAGTCGATGACGTAGGCGTTCCCGATGAAAGCGAAGACAGCTGTCGAAATAAAAGTGTTTGAAACCAAATAAAATAAGTTCTATTTAATTGGGTAACTCTTGCACAGGTGTTCGATTTATCAGACGTGTTTCAAAAATGTTAACAACTGGTCAACACTTCTGTCGACGCTTCCAACCAGGTCAGATCCAATCTCTTCATTTCATATGTCGTATTAAAAGCACGCTGTTGAAAGATCAGGTTGGGAACTGATTTATAGATTTGATATTTCTGATTGATAATAATTTAAACTGTTGGGATTTGTTGACATTTCCGTACTCACCAGATGTGAAAGATAATTTATAATAACTCAAAAATAATTATTTCGAATGTCTCATTATCTATTTTGCTATAATAATAATTAACATGAATTATATGATAGATACGGATCTATCTGTTATATAACTTGTTCGCCAGGTGTAGGCCTACCTTTTACAAATTTATGTCTCTATATTACGAAAATTCGTTGAATTTTGGTTTGATATTTTCATAATTTTAAAAGGTGTGTTTTTTGTTGTTTTTTTTTAGTATTGAATTCTATGAAATCATACGAGTGGCTTCGTAAACGATTGAATATGTCAAAATCGTCACAAGTTAATTTTTAAACCAAACCAATATGCCAAACTTTAAGTAAAAGGAAGTGACTAAGAAAACAATCCAACAACGAACAGGTTCATTTAAGTTTTTCACCAAACTATTAACCTTGGCTCATTGGTTGTGAAATTACATTTTCACTTTCAACCAAAGTTTGATTGAAATCACTTGCGTATGGGTCATTTTCCCATTCCAAACTGTAATTCTCAAACTGGTATTTTGGGAGAGATGAGTTGGCCCACCCAAGCACGGTTATTTCAATATAAAAACCATCGATTTTTTTAGCCATCACTAGATTCTTAATTAACATATATTTAATAGAAAAAGTGGAAAATACATTTTGATAGTTGTCTTTTATAAATATTGTAACGTCTAATCCATTTGTAAGAGAACAAAGCAAAATCACTGTTTTTTTTTTTTTTTTTTTTTCAAATTTAAACTATTGGAAAAATTGTGTGAGCGATAGTAAAAATGATACTAAAAATCATAAATTAATTATAATGTAACCTCTTTATTAACCACTTATGTGAATAAAGAAAACACGCACTTCACAAAACCGCTTTATTAAATAAAAATATACACATTTTTTTTACTATTACAGATTGATGTAATATATATAAAATTACATAAAAAATATCATGACTATATTAATTTTTGAGAGATGATGGCAAAACAATTTGAATTTTCAATACTTGTTTTTTTTTCAAATTGGTATTATTATTTTGAAAATTTTGTGTGTGAGCGAGAGTGTGTGTGTTGGGATTTCTATTCAGCAATCAATTAAATTTATTAGAAAAAAATCGTTAATCATAAATTATTTATTATCTAACCACGTATTTACATTCAACACGTATTTAAATAAAGAGAACACGCACCTTTCAAGATCCCTGCGGACACCCAACAATTTACTTATTAAGTAAAAATTTATCGATTTTTTAAATATTAATTACAGTTTGATGTAATGCGTAAGCCTATCATTTCCCTGTAAGAAAAAAAGTAATTACTATGTAATTTTTTGAGAGATGACGGGAAAACAATTTTAATAGTATATACTGTATTTTTTTTAATGATAGTATTATTTTTGAAGAGTTTGTGTGCAAGTGAGAGTGTGTGCGTTGGGATTTGTAAACACCATTGAATTAAATCGATTCGAAAGAAAATCATTACTCATAAATTATTTATTATCTAACCACCTTATCCAAGAAGTATTTAAATAAAGAGAACACGCACCTCACGAGACCCCGCGGAGACCCATGCTTTATTACGTGAAATTATGTAAATCACTGCAAATTATTTCCTGTTCAATGTCGGTTTCTAGGGCTCCTGTCGTATTTTTGTCTGCTCCGTTATAAAATTAACAGTGTTTGTAAACCGCGCACTAATCACAGAGGACGGGTAATGGTCGTCGTGAGAACTCACAGAAGGAGAGCAACATGTGCACGAAAGGCCGGCGGAGAAGCGCACGACACCGACCGACTTTATCTTCGCTTCCTATTTACCCTGCGTCCATTTTAATTATAACAAAAAGTACTTAGTACAGTGTATACAATAAGGTTCAATTTGGGTAATTAACTTCATTCATTTGTGTTTTGGTTAGTGGATAGACGACCTCTATGGAGAGGTCATTGTAAAATTATGCATATACAATCATGAACTTTTTAACCTAAATAATTAGAGGTAGGTGTCTAACTGTTTTAAATCTGTTCAAAATGGTTTGAATTACAGTAAAATCTCTTTTCTATTTTATATTGATACTCTCATGATAGAAGTCGAATAAAGTAGTAATAAAATAAGTTTTAATTCAAGAAGACACTTCTTTCTTAATTTGGTAATAATAACAAAGAACTGTAGCATAAACACACTTATTGGTAATTATCTGCCCAAAATCCTGTCCAGAAATTATCGCTAAAACAAAATTGCCCAAACTATTATAAAAATTCTAATTTGTTAAAATTGGCCCTACTTATTTCTTGATCAACTTTGAATATCTCGAAATTTATTTTTTAATATCAATTTAACAAAATCGTAAACTTATTCGTGATGGGTAAATATGTCTGTGTTCTTGTATTTTATTTTATTTTTATTTTTTGTCAATAACACTGTTGTCCTTAACTTACACTAAAGGAAACATATTATAGTGATCGGAAAGAGGAAAACCAAAAAAATATTTACTCTTGTAGATATTTGAAAGACGATGGTTTGTTTTCGCCATATTAGACATTTAAACATTTGAAATAGTTTTTTTTTATAATTTTTGATTTGCTATAGTATACGAATAAAAATTTACTTAAAAATGCATTCAAATCACTTATTTTTTCGAAGCTATATAGGCTATTATTCATCTTATGTTTTTATTTCAAATACAAAAACATAAAGCAACTACATCTCCCGAGCCAGATCGTTTGACAATGCTAAAATTCAAATAATGTCAAACCCTCCTTGAACATCTAACATTGTTTGGAAAGAAGTTCTTTGAAAATCAACATTAATTATCAGAATATGAATCAGACAAATGATACGGAATAAATCAATAATCTAGGTTAAACAATCAAAATATTACAGTAAATAAGAACACATATTTAAAATAAAATCTAGATAAAAAGAATAATATAAAATCAATATATATTTGACAAAACATCAGCATCAAATATATATATATATATATATATATATATATATATATATATATACATTATTAAGAGTAAGTTTAAATTTATCTATAGAAAAGAATTAAAATAAAGTACATTTGAAGTAAATTATACCAAGTACAGTATTTTATTAATTAATATATTTAACTAATTATAAGATGTCATCAACAATATTCTAAGTCAATTAAAATTTTAGTTTGTTATAATATAGACTATTATCAAAATTTTACATATAAATAATTTAGCCATACAAAAAAATGTATCCCAATCTCCCTCCACTAATCTTTTATAATCTTCAGATTTATTAAAAACTAATTAAATCAATATGAAGTCGTCCTTATTGTGTGCAAAGCAAGCACGCGGCGCTTTGCTCTGCACGGGGTTTGTCTAGTCATTAGCTTTAAATTAGACTAAATTCGTTTAACGCTTACTGTTCTATCCTATCATTAAAATCTCTCATTTTAATCTAAGCTGTACATAATTAATTGACGATATTTAACTACATAAAGTGATTTTTTTTTTTAACATTTCGAATACATTTCCATCGTAAATAAATCTTCTTTCCCCATCTACTAAATTTTGTCATCCACTTGTGAAAATAGTAAAAACAAATATACATGCAAGACAAATTATCAACCAATAAATTTCTCACAAGTTTAAGTTCCTTACAATGTTCTTTATTAATATATTGATTAGTGAACGTCACTTCAGTACTTTACTCATTTGTATTCCCAACCTTGTTTGAATTCATTATCGTCAATTACGGTCAATTAATCGATATATTTTAGCCGGTCGTGACGCCTCCAGTCGATAATAGCCTGTGTAAAAAGAGATTTCATGGTTCATAACGTGATCTAGTGGCCAGGCTATTGTCTGTTTTCAGTCACGTCGCATCATGATTATTTCCGTAGCACGTATTATGCTGGTTTAATGAAATCAGGAGATAATATATTCAAACATCTATCACAAAGTAACAAAAGCAAATTTAACTGTCGTAAAGTTTAAGAATTTATATGATAATATTTTATGTGGATTTGCTTTATAATCAGATTATATGAAGTCATATTTGGTAGTTTTTGGAAATAATAACGTACTTTTTTATAGAACTATTTTATTTTTGAGGTGATAAATTGTTAATAAATTAATTAAATATAGTTTGAGTAAACTTTATCAATTAACATGTCAACATAAATGGCATCCACCCAAAAAAGTCAGTTCTCTAGTTAATAATTAAAAAGTGAAAATAGACCCATTCGACGCTGTTTTAGAAAGACGAAAATATATAAAGAAGAGTACAAGTGATTTCGATGAAATTTTAGCGAAACGTAAAGTTGTATAAGGGAAAGGGTATGTATAAGGAAATTAAAGTTCTGCAGTAATACCGAAAATACAAAAATTTTAAATGTTAAATTGATATATTTTATTAATTACTTTTCTACTCACAAACCATATTTTTTATTTACGAGCAGTTTAGTTCGGTTACATTTAAACAATATTTTATATTTTGGTCTTTGATACTTACATTGCGTTACGACCCTATTGCGTTGCGTCCTTGACCTTTTAAGAGATTTAATTCTGATTTTTCGCGGTCCACCACAAGTGACCGCCTTTATCCACTATTCTCAATATCTCCTCTATTTCTTGTAGCTGTCCCAGATGAAGTTTTCCTCAGCATTTTTCCGCCTGGTTTCCCTTACATACATTTATTCTTATGTAATGACCAGCGTACATCCTATCCACAACATAATTTAGCCTATCCAAACAATTCTACCATTTTTATTTTCGACACCAGATCGTGTTCGTCATATTGGATTCATTTCTTTTAATTCTCCACTGTCCTCCTTCTTACACTTCACCACATATTGTTCTCATGTCCTTTCATCCCAGATATTCAGTGCTCGCTCATCGTGTTCATGTTTTCAACACCCAAGTCTAGCTGGCGTGTTACGGTATTCGAATAAATAATTCCCCCCCCCCACTCCGTACATCGATATACTAAAACTTATATCCAAGAGAAAAAAAACATCTATTGCCTGACGCTATTCTCCCTCTTTCATCCTCGCTGTAGGCTACATTTAATATAATACTTTACAGGTTGGGTAGGATTAACAAAGGATGATTGTTCTTCTAACTCTACCTTATTTTCTGGAGATCTTGTTGTATTAAATTTATTCGTTTATTTAAAACTAAAAGATTGGTCTCATAATAGGTACGCGAATATTTTGACTTATCCATCAAATAAGAAACTCTTCCTCAAAAATATGATCAAAATCGGTTGCTCAGTTTAACATAACCTAACATGGATCCAAGTTAAAACTAAAACTAGTAAAATAAGAAAGTAATCCAGATAAATTTATTTTTAGTTCTTTTGACTGATCAGGGTTCCTTTCAGGTAGAGTTTTACTGGTCTACTAAACCATGTTGAAGTTTTTAACTCTCCTCATCTTATAAGTTTAAGATACGAAGTTGATTTAAACTTTCTAAGGTTCGTATATTAGTTTTTATACCCAAATTATGGTAAAATATCAGCTTATATTTACAGGATGTCCAGAAAAAACTCGATGAAGCTTCAGCAACTGATTGGGTAGGACAAGAAATCCCGTATAGCATGTAGTTTTTTTTTTTTTTTTTTTTTTTTTTTTTTTTTTTTTTTTTTTTTTTTTTTTTTACTTTGGAAATAGATAAGATATTGAGTTCAGATTTGCTACACGCATTTTTTATGTAACGTTACACACGTGTACCAAACACAGAAAAATAATTTCGTACATTTTCAAAATGGCCGCAGTTTAGAATTTTTAACGTCGAATATCTCGAAAACCGTTAACTTAATAAAGCATTTACAAGAGACAAAACTTTTTTTTAATGACAAACAAAAGAGTTTATGTATTTTTACTAAAGCGTGAAGTATAATCATATCGGGAAAAAACCCCTAAAATATAATATCAACAACACCCAACACTCGGTTCAAATCAAAATATTTTTAATATCTGACAATTTTTAATAACAATAACAAAATTCCGTGCATCTAATTTCAATTACATAAACTTTAGTCTGAGTAGAGAAAGTAAATAAATATCCAACCAAACTTAACAAGAGATATTTGAAATTAAAAATTAATCTGCGCCTTTTCATAATACACCAAATACATTTTTTGTTATTAGTTCACGTATAAAAAAAGCATATACCAAATATTAAAACAATATCCTGTCTATTCCCAAAGTTGTAACATTTTGTAAATAAACAAAATGGCGGATTGACGTGAAACTAACGAAGACAGGATTATGTGTTAAATAGCATTTATTGTATATTTTTTCTACCCAATCAATTTCTAGACAATCTGTGTAATAAAAAATATATAAAAGTTTCAAACATTGATATTTTGATATTTTCCATCTTCTTATGTTGACTAAAATCTTATTCAAAGAAGAGATTTACCGCTTAATTTAACTTAAAAATAAAATACCGATTACTAAAATATTATTGCTGCCTTTTCTCTCATTTTAAGGTTATGTTTTTAAAACTTTAGATTTTTAGGGATAAATTAATCTCTTTTTAAAAGTACAAAACACGTTTTGGATGCAAATTTCAAAGCTGTCAAATTTTGAGTATTTTGAAACGCTATGAAGAATTAAGAGTAAACTTTATCCCGAAAATACATTTTTAAAATCAGCGATGATTTATAATTTTACTGGCCTATTTTTCTAGTTAACAATCTTGTTTATAATACTTGGTCTAAAAACCAAATTTAAGTAAAAATCTGCTCGTAAATACGACAAGACGATTAGAGTGAGCAAACAATCGGCATTTCCATGATGAAAATTGTAATAGCATAGCCATTTGTTATTTACCTTCAGTTTGTTAAATACCGCTCACAGACAACATTAGTAATTTATATATTTTTTATAGCTCGAATCACTCCAATCCCCCCCCCTACAACAATAAACTTTGTAATTACATTCTCATTTAGCATTGACTACATCAAATAAAATTCCATACAACAGATTTAACTTTCCTACAAGATCATAAAGTAACAACATATTAGATCGGTTTTATAGCCCAGTTTCCCTTCATTTTATGGTAAATTGGAGTCTGTAAATAATAAAGCTATAATTTTTATTTGCTATCTTGTAAGATATGGACTGTAATAATTTATACTTTGTAAACCAAAATGTTAATTATATTGCAGTGCAAAAATACAAATGCATAAACAGCTAATAAATTCGTCTTGAGAATATGCAGTTGATTATTTATAGTATATAAACTGTTATATAAAGAGTACCCCAGAAAATACTAAACAAACTCAAGTAAAATTAACAAAAATATGTTGGAATAAAGGACAATATTTAGGTACCCCAATTAAAGATCATACGTGGTGAAGAAAAAATATAAAATGAAGTAAATCTAGTATTAAGGAGCGTGATGTTTCCCCTACTAATGTGTTTTTGGAGAGTTCACATAGTCAAAATGAACCAAGAAATAGATTTTGATAGACACATGGAGAAAACAAGAGGTAGAGGAATTCTGAGGTTGAGGCGTGGCTTCGTGATAACAGAGCCTTAATTTACCTTTGGATTGGAAAACAGATGCAACACACAGGGATATGGTGAAGTCACATTGAGGAGGTGCCACACTACGAATATTCCAATGCTATGTAAGAAATCGGCGTAAAATAGTCCAACATTTTGGGCTGTATAAACGACAAAAATTAGTTCCCCGACAGTCCGGACTCTTCCAATAAGTTTCTAGTTTATATAGTTTAATAATTTTTTACAAATTTTCAAATCCAAGAATTATGTATGACCCAATTTTTCTCAATAACTGTTCACTTAAAAGATGTGGTTTTGCAAATGAAAAATATTTCAATTTACAGACAATTTTAAATATTAATAACAAATATTATTGACCACAAAATGAATTTGATAAACTAAATTGTCGACCAACATTGAGTACAATGTGAAAATGTCAAGATTTAACATTTAGCATGACAAAGCTTCGATACGTGGGCCGACCGTGCCGAGCATTCCTTTCACAATACATTAGTCACGACCGGTCCAGTGCAACTTCAATTATCTACTTTTTTTATAAGAGCGTTACTGACGTGAGTGTTTTGATTTAAGGGTGCGGGGTTCCAAGAAGAAATTAATATTATTACATCCTTAGAGAAATCCTTTAAGATAAAGTTATGTAATAAGCAGAAATTTCTTTAAAGCTCAAATTTACAATTATTAATAATTACCTAATGTTATTTATAAAGAGCGACAAGATATCCAGAGACTTTGAGAAAAGTTTTACATGAATTTTTTTACATGTAAAAAGAGCTCTCGAAGTTTCCGCATATCTTTGTGAATCACCCTGTATATGAACAGTACAGAAAACAATACTTTAAGGTTGAAAACACCTGATCATCGTAACATTTTTTAAATTTCTACAACATATAAATTGGAGTATTATTTAAAATGTTACGTTACGTATATTTAACAAAATTAAATGTGCAGTTGGAAGACGTAAGATCCAAACAGATCTTTTTCCAAGCAATAGGTTCATAACTGCCCTTAAATCTCTAAAATATTAAAATTGTGGTTTAATATATCGCACGAAAAACAGGACAGGATATGCATGTCTTCTATTCCCCATATGATTAATGTATGGACGGTAAGGTGGGGAGGGAGGAATCTTCCTTATCAAAATTTTGGTAAATTTGTTACTGGGCATTTTTTGAATCTCTAAATATATTTTTTTTAATTTGGACTTCCCAACTTTGCAATACTTAATTGTAACATTAACTAAAAGATGCGGTAGAACAGCTTTTATTTTTGTACCTTAGTTCCCCCCCCCACGCTTTTTTTCAAAAAATTAGAAACATAAGAGCTCATATTTAACAATTTATGTTTTTTGTTCCATAAAAACATAAACATTCTTCATATTAAGAATACAGAAGCTTATCATTACAGTAAAATAGAAACAAAATATCAAACATGGGCAAACCAGCTATGATGAGACACTGAACTCGTGTTTTATTTTTGCTATAAATTTCTTACTAACAATATAATAAAGATGTAATGCTGAACATTTTCCTTTTAATTCACCACAAGGCGTGACAACAACGTCGCGTGATATACTCTTTAGAGAAGCAACAAAAGGATGTCCGTCCTGGTAAAACCGTTAGGTAACACCACGTCGGCAATAAACACTTTTTGTTAATAGAGCTGTATAATTCCTATAATACTTGGTTTTGGCCCTTTCTTATATTATTGTGCACGTTTCGTTGACTTTTATCTCGTTCCTTTCTCAAGTTAAATGTTAGTTTTAGTTTACTTTTTCATGTTTGTCGTAATCTACGATTTTTTTCGCTTGATAACAAAAATTGATCAACATTTTCGAAAGTTGCTTATTAATTTTTATATTCATAAATGACGAAATATCAGAATAAACCATATCTATGAGAATTACTTGTAATTCAAGCATATTATTAAATTTTAACGTTCCTTCAATACATCAAAAAACATAAGTTCGAATTGCATTCTCCAGGTTCAGATTTAATTAATTCATCATTTAAAGTGGAACAAAGTATTTATTAACAAAACTCTGTTACTATGAATATTTATTCCACTGCTTAGGTCAATTATTCAGACTGCACTATTAGCCTACATATGTAAAACGCTGGCTTAGATATGCAAGGACCCTGAACTTCGCTGAAGCGTTCAGTCCTACATTGTGAGAAGGGTGTAGGTAATTAGAAAATATGTTCTCAGGAACCAAATAATTATTGTACTTTTACAACAGCTCCATGTAGTATTTACATTCTGAAAAAAAAAACCGGTAGGACTACTTTCTGTGAACGTAATTTAATATCTTGTTTATTAAAACACTACACTACCAGCATGTTTGAAATGTACTAGTTTAAATTAATGGTTTTAATTAGACTACTATTGTACTTAATAATATTCTCTTTAAACAATATATATAGACATAGATTTACAGTACAATAACGTGTATTCTTTAACGTGTTGTTTTTATCTTTTCTCTTCACGATTTAAAATAGTTGAATTTATATCATATTTACAGAGATTTAACAAATTTAATATATAGAAATTTTACTTTTTGCAATCTCACAGAAGCAACGATACCTAAGGCCATGAAAATTCACGATCCTACGCACTTAAATTATTTGGCACGATTTTTTACTCACGTAAACACTCTACAGATTGCGTTATTTTGCACATTTTTAGTATGTAAGCTTATGTTCTTCATATAGTTTAAGCTTACATCTTCTATATTTAAATCAGCAGCGCCTAAATGTCCGCTAAAGAACTCCTCCGCGCCTATTAACCTACAGAGATGGGGATGGTCTCATTGGAAAGCTTATATTCTGAGAATCAATAGTATATATATATATATATATATATATATATATATATATATATATATATATATATATATATATATGACGTAGCCGTGTGACACCCAACCCACGATCACAAGGGCACTTTTCAGATGTTTAAAATGGTTTTTGACATCAACCCTCTAAAAACCTATTCCGGGAGTTCTACCGAGCAGATTATTTGCAAAAGAAATTGATATGTCAATTTTATTTCCTATATACTACTATATATTATATACCGGGTGTTTAAAAAGTCTGGAAACCCCTTAATATTTATTTTATTAATAAACGCAGAGAAATGAAACTCTAGGATTACGTCCTCACTATAGTTACCGACTTTTTGTTCAATTTAACTGTCTTTTTTCACTTTGGGGGGACGTGCTGTGGAGGAAGTCTAAAAAATATTAAATGTAAGCATAGGTCGAATTATACCTCATTTTAAAGGTCTTTGTTAGAAGAACACATTGCCGCAATCCCGACTGAAAAAGGACCATTCCTTTGGAAATGGCAGCCTTTTACAATTTGTTAACTTTACGTTGCGAAGATTAAGAGGCAGAAGTGAATACTCAACCGTGTTGGTTATGTTAGTGTTTTAGCAATGAGAATTTCACAGCTGGAGTGAGGAGGGATAGGATATATCAGTAATGGTCGATTTACTTGTTTAAAAAACGTTAAGAGTGCACAGATGTAATTGGGGACAATTATCATTATTAATAAAATTGAACAGACAGTATTTCAATTGTTTATGTTTAAATTACTTACTTTGCAAGACAATAATTATTTAAAAAAATAAACAAACCTTGGAAGGTATTACAGAAGGTATTTCCAAACGAATGGTATTTTTTCAGTCGGAATTGCGGCAATGTGTTCCTCTAACAAAGACCTTTAAAATGAGGTATAATTCGACCTATGCTTACATTTAAGATTTTTTATACTTCCTCCACAGGACGTCCCCCCAAAGCGAAAAAAGACAGTTAAATTGAACAAAAAGTCGGTAACTATAGTGAGGACGTAATCCTAGAGTTTCCTTGTTCTGCGTTTATTTATAAAATTAATATTAAGGGGTTTCCAGACTTTTTGAACACCCGATATATATATATATATATATATATATATATATATATATATATATATATATATATATATTCTAGCATCAGTCAAAAATGAACCTAATCAGCTGTTTTAAGAATGCATTGTTATATTGGTTGCTATAGTAACTAAATTTGTATATATAACAAAAAAATCAAGTTTAAACCGCTTTTCAAATTAATTGTTTCACATTGGCCTATGTTAGGCCTATCCAATATTTGTGCACTATAAAACTTCTCCGCGCCCACTCAACGTACAGAGATGGGGAAAGCTCAGGGTCTGAGGATCAATAGTATATACAGAACATGACCGTGTGACACAACCTACAGTCACAAAGGCACTTTTGCGGATTTCATAATTTTTTTGGCGACAACTCTATTCATGATTTTTTTCCGGAGTAAAGTTCTAAAAATGAAAATATGAGGCAACACTCAAAGTAGGTCTATGTCCGTTGCCCTTGGACATTTATTTCCTGAACACTACCCAAATAGCCGACCACGGAGACTTTTTTTACCTAATTTAGCACAAATTGTCTACATAAGAATTAATACACCACGTTTCGAGAGTTTAAATCAACCTCCGTTTTCAAGTGATAAACATAGAACATGAAAAAGTGAAAAACGACATCCTTGTAGCCTAAGCCAAGTTGGAAACTAAAATTAAATTTAGCATTCAAAGAAAGAAAGCCAGTCTTAAAACAATACTTAAATGTTAAAATAATTAAAACTATTGAGTTTATTATATTAACAAATAACTTTTAACAGTGGATTAACCGTATATATTTACAATAAATATATTATTATTGACATAAAAAGTTTTATTTACTGCCAATAGAAGTCTATAAGTGGCCTTTATGAATGGATAATATATGTTTTCAAATTAAAGCTCAAGCCAAGTTATGTAATTAAAACATACCGACCACCTGAGATTGGTACTAATTATCTGACATGCGCAGTATGTCACTCTTTGTAATGGCCCATTAATTTACAAACACCAACTTTAAGTACTCTAATTAAATAAGTTAATTGAAATCTGTATTAGATAAATAATAGAGGAGGTTTTTTTTTACTCAAATACCGTCGTAGTGTATTGAGTTAAAATAAGTCATTAATTTATTACAAGTATAAAAGAAAATGTAATAAATATTTTAATTCTTTGCCTGCAGGTGGAATGCTAATATTAATGAAGGCGAAATTAGTTTTTCAACATTACTCCCTAATACTCACAAAAATAATCAGTTATTAAATTAAGACAAAAACAATCCAGTCATACTTGTTATTATAGTATGAGGAGTTCCTGGTTCGTAAGGTATTCATACTTCCTCAAGTATATGTACAGCCTTCTGCGTTCTACTGTATTGTCATCAAATATAAAGATAATATAGGGAGGATTACTCAACATACAAACTAGTATATGTAGAAACCATATATTTTAAATTGTTAGAATATCCCATTATGATTTATATAAAAACAGGGTACAAACAATTCTTCAAACTAACGTAGTTGAAAACACCTAATCTTCTAATTCTTCCTCCTCTTACATGAATGGTTTCAGGACATCGTGGAAAGACTTCCATCCTCTTCGATCACTTGTAAGTCGTTTCGTTTCCTTCATACATGTCTCTATACTTAAAGTACGGTTGTGTGAAATAATTAGCTTAATAATTTGTATCCTAGTATTAGGTCTAGTAACAAGAAGTGTCACAAGGCAAAGGTGAGAACGGTTATATAAGTCTAGAAGTTATCCCTGAGCAGCACATTCATTCACTCCCTGCACTCTTATACGTGTTGCTAACTGATACTCTGCCTAAAGTTTGCCAATAGCACATAGGCCAACATTCTTAGATTTATGGTAATTAATATTAATACACAATAAAACATCTTCCAATACATAATTTCGGGGGAAATAAAACCTAAAATCAATATTGATTTAAAGTTGAATTAATGTTATTTTTTAAATCTTCAAAGAAAATTTTAGAAACTAAAGTAAGGTTAATAAAACATGTAACCTATCTGAGAAATTTCTTTTAACAGACAAATGTGCTGCTCAGCTGAAAGGCCCTATAATTGCCAAACTCTTCCGACCCTTGTTAATTGAAGATGCGGTTCTCAGATCACTGGCCACTTGGCTAAAGACACCTTCTAAAGTAACAATTTTCAACGAATTCTGTTTAACCGTTGCATTGTATTGTATGTATTGCCTCAATTAGATATATGCAGCTGTTAAAATTCAATAAAATACAGTTCTATATAGTCACCTTACATACAGTAGACAATATATACAAACGTAACAAACCAATATATAACACAAACACATTTTACATACATTTTTTATCGCTCTAAGTATTGTTTAACCGAATAAAATGCCCACTTAGCCAGGAAACTCTGCAAACCTTTCTTGAACTCGAACTCCTTTTTTTCAAATATTGTGGCAATTTATTATATAACTTCAAACTAGAGCAGTGAACGCTTCGTTCAAACAGGTTCACTCTACGAATCGAGTACTGGAGTATCTCCTTCCGCGTGGATTTCTGCTAAGAGACACCACTCTAATTGTATTTAAAGAACAATAAAACATTTAAAATGTAAATACTAGACAGTGTTAAAATATTTAATTTCAACACTATTGACTAAATTTCTAATCACAAATAAGTTTTATTAATTTTTTGACTACAGAAGTTTTTTACGACTCTGCGAATTACCCCAAAAAGATACAACATATCTGAGGTACTTGTTGACATCTGTACAATACGCGGTTTTGATAGTGGATAAATTGGAAACATGTGAAACATCAAGGAGTGAATGGAAAATTTAGTTAGAGTGCTGACAAAAAGAAGGTAATAATATGTGTATCTTGGCAAGAAGGTAGGTACTTTATAACTTTTTCATGCATAGCCATCGCAACAGGTAAACACAATATCGTTTTCCTCCGCTCAAAAAGTAAGGAAATAAAAAGTGAATATTTACCCCTAGAGGTTTACTATAGGGAGTACTTACGTGGACCCAAGGACCCTAGATGGATACACGCCTTTCTTCTTGTAGTTTTGAGTTAGATCTGTATCATTCATCTTTAAAATGTGGTCTCTCTTGACAAACTTTTGTTCTCTTCTGACGCTGTCTCTAATAATTCGAGGACAATGTTTTTTTAATGTTGAATTTAATGTTTTTTCCTTCCTTTTTTTAAAGCAATAATTACCGTGAAGTTTTTAGCCTTTAATAAACAAGAACAAAAATCTATTCTGTCTGCCCATTGAGAAATGGTCTCAGAACCATAGATGACTAAAACATATCGATAATAACATGTTTGTATATAGTAGATAGAATCAGAGTGAGATGTTCTCAATAGGTTCACGAAACACTACTATTGTCACTTTATGAATGTTGCATATTTCCAAAACATTATGTAACAGTTCAACTTTTTAATAACTATTTTCAGACCACATCTTCAATCATTAAATAGTTGCTTTAAAAGGTAATGTTTGTAATTAGAGTTGAACGCTTGATTAGGTGTGGAGTGTGGGTGTTTTGCAATCCAAAACTACAAAGTCATCGAAAGTCTATTACATTGATACACAACACCTTAATATGGCGCTTGTATGAATTACATAATGTGATGAAGGTTTGGAACACGCTACTTTCCAGCTTGTGTAGGTCTCTCAAAAAGTAAATTAACCTCACGAAAAAAAATTAATCTAAATGATTTAAAGATCTTGTTTTATTATTTTATTTCTATTAGGCGATTACAGCTGAATTATAATTTTATTTTACAACTGCACAATTTCAAACATTAATTGGAACAAACACCTTATATACTCACCAAAGTTTGATCGAAATAAGAATATCCTATTTGGTGAAATTCAACTTATAACAACACCTATTTACGTTTTGTTGGGTTTTAATTAATCGAAAATGTTACGGACTGTTACAAAAATACGATCACTTTGAGTCGTTACTAGTTATATTGAAAAACATTAGTCAATTCAGTCGATTTTGAAAGCATCGATTGATATTAATTTGGTCTTTGAACATTTTAACAAGAGTAATTGCAAAAATGCCAATTTGAACTTAACTTGGTACATTAGCTTGGTTCATATTTCAAAAAAACATTTAACAAAATTGCTTGTGATGATGTTGATAAACTTCCATCTTTTATTTGCTCCGTTTAACCTGTTATAACCCAATTTTTAAATATTTAAGAACCAATACGTTTGTTTATGTTCTTATGGACTCCATTTTATGAAAAGTTTTTAAAAAAACGTGTTTTGGTGTTATCCACAAAGTTTGAGTTGTCAAAAAACGAAAAATTTCCAGTAGTATATTTATTTTCATCACTAGGACCAAAAGTGAAGCTTTTCAATTCAAGCTCAAGTTTAACGGCCGAGGCGGTGCCGAAGCCGAAAAATGAGCGAGGATCGAAAAGCTCCTTTTGGTCAAATTGATGACCTGTATTTTTCGTTATACTGAAAATAATATAAGAAAACAATTTCACAAAAACTAAAATGTTATAACATAATTGCCTTCAAATCGATGGTAACAACTGTTTTAATGGTTATTTACAATCGAGAGTATCGGTTGTTTTTATTAATACTTTACAATCGTTAATTAATTCGTATAAACGAAATAACAGCTGATAACCTCAACCTTAGCTGATGTTTTTAGGTCCTATTATTAAAAAGAACAACTTTAGCATCTCAATGCATGTATTAAAAACAGCTGTTTTTGAAGCAGTATGACAAAAAAATATTTTCTTACACGCTAAAATTGTCCTAATACCAGAATTTTAAGATGTAATATACTGCACGACTAAGATACAAAGAGGTGTTATCTTTCCAGAAATAATTTTCGTAGTTTCCCTTAATATTTGACAATTATTACTTATATTTTAGAATTCAACAAAAGTAAAAATAATATTAGCAATATAAATGTAAAACAACACATGTTTCAAAAACAATTATAAAAACACATACGTAATTAGTTGGCATATTAAACATCAACCTCTTAAAAAACCTGTTAAAACAACTATAATCTCTTTTTATTCAACCTAGTTTCTTTCATAAAACAAACATAACAACTCTACTGACCCGAAGAGTGGATGAACAATGTGGGACCTTCTTCATGTGAACGGAGTGACTCGTCGTGTAAAATAGAACAGTAAACAGCTGGCTTCGTCTGCTCTCAGTCTATTCATAAATTTTGCGAGTCATAACTAGGTGAACTCATCGACACACAGGTGTTTTGTCTGATAGGAAATTGTACTTTGTTATGGTTCTGGATTTGTTTTGTTTTATTGTTCCGCGAACTAGAGTAAACATGTTTTTAAATGTGATTTATTTAAATGTAACAATGTGATCGTAGAAGTTTAACTCCTTTCGAATTTCTACAATCAAGAGACAAATCTTCAGTACTATAGTTTTGAGAAAGAATGTAAACATAACCTCAAAATTAGTTAATTATTAATTTTGTCGGTTTCGACAGTCAAATTGTCATCATCAGATTTCTTCCAACAGCTTTTAAGCTTCTTTACTATTTAAAACAGTTCTTTCAAAATCCTTTTGTTTGTTTCCAAACAAACATCACAAGAACAAAAATTCAATTTCAAAAGAATATAAATAAAGACCTGAATTTCATTTATAAAATAAATCTAAGAAAGGACTCCTATTCTACACCTTGGACAAATATGAAATCTATAAAACCACCATTAAATTATCCAAACCATTACATAATGACAAATTGAAATTAATTTCCGATAGAATATTCTACTCTTGTCAGTCTAATCTTGTAATTAATAACTTCAATAGTTTAAATTTAATCTAGGAGTGGAGAAAAATCAATTTGCTCAGTGCAATACAGACTTTCGTAATTGTGAAAAACTTTCGTTTGTTTTAACATGTGTTTCGTACATAGTTAAAAAACGTATTAGCTGAAACAAAAAATCCGATGATGACAATTTGATTGTCAAAACAGGTAATTTTAAGTTCAATAGGATTATAAACGGACCTAAAAAATGTAAGAATATAATACATATCATTCATAATACAAACCTTGTGGCCTACAACTTTCATGTTGCTATGGTTTAATGGTTTCATTTTCTTTCCAAACAATACAATAGTTTTTAAAGTGAATTTTTCAAACTATCGATTACTTTAAAATTAAAACTAAATATAGTGCCTAAAATATAGGGCAACAAGGGAAATTTTTACTGAGTGTATGAGAAATTTTTTGCTGAAACATTTTTTAAACTACTCTTAATATTTCAACATATTTCTTCTGCGTTTAAAAATGTATTTCTAAAAAAATATATAAATTTTAAATAAAAATTGTAACAGTTAAAATGATTTCATCTAACCTGTTACGTTAAATCAATTTCCTTTAAAAATTAATGTCAGATTAAAAACCTTTATAAATAAAAAACCGTGTATTAGTTTCAGCATAAAATGGGAAAAGATAAAAATACAGGTTTTCCTGTTCAAAAATTTAGTTGACCTTAATTTACTTGGAAATAGAATCTAAGCAAAGAATTTAAAAAATGCCATTTTATTTCCACTTTGTTAATTTATAACTTCAAAGATTGCCAATTTTAGATATTCACGTATATCAATTTAAATCATAAAAGCATCATACATTTATTTTTTAAAGTGGATGTTTTAATCGTGTTTAAATCGGTTTAGCTTTTTTAATGAATTTTTGTTCGATTATATAAATTTTAAATGTAAACTCTTTGTCCTCCAAAATTTGTCATTTTAAACAGTTCTTTGGACCTAAAAGTTTATCATAACAATCCAAAATTTTATTTTAATTTGACTTCAATCAAATTTAGTTGACCCTTAAAGTCCTTGATAATGTAAACTAAGCAAAGAATTATTTAAAACGTCATTTTATTTCCAAATCGGTACCTTACAACTTTCGCCGAAAACACTCATATTCACTTTTGATTCATGTATATCAATTTTAATCATTTAAGCATCCTACACATTTTAAAATTGAATGTTTAAGTGTGTTTAAATCGGTTTACCTATTTTAATCAATTTTCGTTAGAGTATTTAAATTTTAAATGTATAACAGGCTTTGAAAACTCGTTACACCCCAAAATTTGTCATTTTAAACAGTTATTTGGACCTAACAGTTCATCATAACTACCAAAAATTGTATATTAGTTTGATTTCGGTCAATTTTACACACGCTCTGTTTTTCTTTTCATTAAACAAGTTCGAAACACGTATAAATATCAGTAAATTTCAAAATGGCAGCTGATCTTTTATCACTACACCCTACGCCATCACACTCTCTAGTTCATTTGTACAAATTAGTGATATGCTGATTCGTAAGCGTTCCATAAACGAGTAGTTCAGTGTTCTGGAAAGGGGAGACTATAAAAACCGATGACCTAGACCGTAATCCTTAAACCGTAGCGAGATTGTTTTGGAGAAATGTTCTTGTTCTATCACAAGCGTATTATCTCAGATTTATTTAAAGGTTCACACGGAACGTAGATGCTTAGAAAATAGATCGCAAAAAATTAATATCTCACTTCCAACAAACTTAATTTAATGAATACTAAAGATATCTGGTTTAAAAAGCTTTATTTCTTAAAATCTACGCATACTATTACGATCAAATTTAATTACATTTTAAGAGTAATAAATGATAATTATTTTTGACCGCCGTTTTTAATTTAATCAGAAGGTTAAAAAACTAAACCATAAAAAAGTGTAAAGTATTTAAAATCTTACCTCAGTACTATTCATTTTATACATGTGTGGCCACACTAAAATATGGAAGAAAACCTTAATTTATTTTGCGAAGAAAACAGGAAATCATTTTTACAGTTATCCATTTTCAAATACAGTTATAGTTATAGTTATATAACTATAACTATAAGTTATAGTTACAGTTCAACTTATGGTTATAGTTTTATTGTTGTAGCTCGTGTTTCACTGAAGAGGACGACCTTGTCGTTGAAACGCGTCTGATACTTAGGCTTATTTATTTTTGTGTGAGAATTGTGTTCTGTGTGTTTGGTGTACTGTATAGTTTTTCTCATAGGTTAAGCTCAACATTTGATACATTTCCAAATACTTCAACTTGAAGCAGTACTTTCCGTCCTATTCATATATCAATATCATTATATAGTATTGCCATTTTTTTCCATTTAAAAAATGAAAATTGGATTATCATGAATAAATCCCTGCTTATTAAATAAATTCATTTTTACACTTCATTAGGAAAGTAGAAATAATGAAGACGGCTGTACGACACACGTTGAAGACAGACGTCTTAGTTTCTCCTGAGATTGTCCACATACAATTTAAAACGAAACTCTTACAGGTTTTTATTAAAAATTGAAACCTTTTATACAACTCATGAAATAAATCTCTCTCTGATACGAACACATTACACGCGAGCATACTAAAACATAAACATGGCGACCATTAACATGTATAATGAACTATATTTATTAATGACGCTAGATGTCGCTGTTGATGACACAAATGTCAGCAGACAAATGATGTCACTAGGTGTGAAATGGATACTTTATGAGAGAGTTCCTGCGTACACATGACTTGCCATGCGCGAACAGGAAGAATGTGCAAGGTAGCCGTACAAGGTAAGGCTCTCACGGTAACTATGACTCCCGTTAAGTAGTTAAACTTAGGCTCGAGTATTGGTCAAATAGATTAACAATATCTTGAATGTGTTAGGATCAAAATGATTTAAATGTGAAACAGCCAACATCATCATAATAGTTTTAAGATTCAGAAAAAAAAATTAAATACTAATCAAACAAAAAGTTTTTATTACCACCTCTCCACTAAATGTTTGGAATTATCGGTACGAAAAGACCTCTAGAATATCTAATATCTAAAAATCGTGACAATCCATTTAGATCACAGACCTAAGCACGTAAAAACAAAATTACAGTATTTAGAAAATATTAAAATAAATAAGTTGACGGTTAATAATAATTTTTGTACTGTTCCAATTTAATCTTGGGTCGTATTTTTTTGGTTCATTTCTACCTCTGATGGGCTCAAGAATATCTATTTGAGAAAGATGGACGATTCAATATTTTTGTGTATACTTACGAAATTATACAATAATAATCTAATGTCGTAAGAGCCCGTGAAGGGTCTCGGCTTAAATAATAAAAGTATCCTTTTTTAAATTGAAAGTATCCTCGTGATGTGGCTAAAATAATGTACACATCCTTCATTCATACCTCATCTCCTTTCCCTTTTTCTAAATTTTCTCTCTATCTTTATCACCATCTGTCTTTCTTTTGTTCTCGGCCTAAATAAAAGCACATATTTTAATAATACTAACTATAACTTCTTTTACTCTTTCTTTCTTTTTATGAATCAATGTGTAGGAGAGGTACATTATCTCCATGCAGACTTTCTGTTTATTTAAAAAAAAAGTTCTTTCATCCGAGAGCTCATACTTGAACAAATTTATAAATAATATACAGCAGAATGATGCTATGGTTTTACCATACAACATTTTTTTAACGATAGGAATTAAAAGATTTCCCTGCGACTTCAGAGAAGTTCAGTATAGATCCCTGTATATTATTAGTAATTAAATTCCTGCTATAAACGACAAAGAATATCAGCAATTACGGACTATACTGTTTCTCATCTCGCTGTTTCAAATTTTCAATCATACGAATTGGTATATTTTTCTTCACAAAAATAAACTAAATAAAAACACATAGATGTTAAACTCGTAGATCGTGGACATGACACACAATCCAGACCTTTGGAAATGTTTTATAAAGGACTCCCCTTTAAACGTTACCCGATGTGCTACGATGACAAATTAGTGGAAGATCACGTTGTCGTTATTGATTTCAGGTAAGAGAAACAGTTCGAAAGTATTGTTGGAATATACAGTGCGTTCCTTAAACAGGCCATACGGTCTTGTTAACTTTAAGGCTACCCACTGAAGTACATTAAAGCATTCGTCAGACTAGATTCTTACATTGCATCTCCGACTACGTAATGAAACTTTCAAATATCACTGACAATTACACTACAGAGTCTTCATCATTGTTAAATTCATTCGTGATTCATGATATCAATAGCGAAATCGTATTTGAAGTAATCTCCCCAGATTTAATATAATAATTGAAGTTTAGAAACTCTAAAAATGGGAACGTGGCGAGGTCTTTTCAACACCTCTCAAATCTCCACTTGAGGAGCGAGGGCCAGCCGGTAGGCAGAAACCGAGACTTGAGAGGAAGCGGAGTTTTTGGTAAACAAAAATTTGGATTAGAATAGTGGTTGCAATAATCAACACAAACAGGTTAGGTTATGATACTAAATATATATAAACAGTTTGGATGTCTATCTTTTCTATATAATGAGGAAATACGACTATGTTGGGAATTCCTTCATTCCCTTCTTATGACTAATGCCTTTTCTCCGTCAAAAGCAAAATCACATTGATTACCGCCGTCAAATTTTGAGTCCCACGCTCCCACACTACTGTAAAACGCAGGCGTTTCAATAAAACCTTATGACCTGCATCTTTAGAAAGTCATAACTCTCAAGCACAATTACGATTTCTTAACACTGCAAAACGGCCTTCATTATGTTTAAACGATTCTTCGTTAACAGATGGCCTACCAAACGCGTCGTGTTAGCTTTCCTGACTGCTTAATTTCTTTATCCAACGATAAATATTGGTCTGTGCGGTGGATCTTTACTTAGAATAGCGAATAAGACAGAATAAACTCCGTCACGCGTGATGTTCTCTGTCGTGTGTGGCAGGAAGTAATTAACGATTAAATATATACAAAGCCACCTACATGGACATTGGACTCTCTCCGTAGAAAAAGCATTTAGATGTTCGTAGATTTCGTTATGTTTTACGTATTAATTTCATTGGTTTGAAAAGAATTTTAGTTAAAATCTACGGTTAGGAAACGGGTTGTTATAAAATTTGTTGTAGCTGTCATTAAAGCAAAGTAGGGATCTGGAATCACCAAACGAACATTCAGAGTTTGATAGTTCCAAGTTATAAAAAAATAAGAATATGATATCGGTTGTAATTTTTGTCAATATATTGTATTCATTTTACCTACAATAAATAAACAAATTTAACCACATAATTCGGTTAGTAAATTTCATAATGTCTACCACTTCAAATAGATTTTTAATAAAAAAGGTTAAAGTATTGGTTTAAAATATTGTATGGAGATCGATAGCCTACTAAAATTACCTCCGAATCAGTAAATTATTTAATAAATACATAATACAAATAGCCTGACATTCCTTCACGTAAGAAATTTGTTATTAATGTCAATTTCTTTAGCACACATTCTCTTAACAAATGAAGAGTGATAAGTAATAATTCAAATTTGCTTTACTTTAATATTGAAAACTGTTATTTTTCGGATTTTTTCAAATATATTCCTATTATAGGGATCGTTATGTGGGTGTTCAAAAATCCGATGTGAAGTTTTTCGCGGATATATCCGTTTAGAGGCCTCTAAGTCCAAAATTTGGTTTTTAGATGTTTGTCAGTTGTACGTATATTATTCTACAACCCAAAAGCGTGGCCCAATTATAATACAATTTGGTATTTGTGTATATTTTGTTCATATTTTAAGAGACTTTTCTTCTTTTTATACAACTCAAAATTTGAGAGTAGCTGCTATAAGAAAAACAAATATATGAATATTTTCGTCAAATTTAATTCAAGTGTAGCCTCTAAGGATCCAAACAAAATGTATTGGTACCTATATATCCTGTTTGTGAGCCATCTGTAAAAATTCCAAAATTCTGCCATTCCCGTTATAAATACGTAATTTCTCAAAACCAACTCTGCCTATTACGTTCACTTTTTAGTAAAGTGGGAATATTATGGATCTAAACTCACGAATGAAATGGAAGTAACAAATATTTTGGAAAAATAAAACAAAAATGAGGTGCTGTCTTTAAAAGCTCGATTGATAAGTTTTACGCTGAAGATGTTTTGATGACACCAGTAAAGTAAGTGTAGGCCCTTATTTAAATATTTTTTAATAGTTTATTTTAACGTTTTTATTGACAACCACTGAACTGACAATTTTTAGTAATTTAATTTTGGTGCTTTTTATTTGGATTTATGATGGATGATGAGTGTAAAAGTTTAAATAATGTTTTGCACTGTTTATTAGTACTGATAATCAATAACATAAATAAGATTTTAACTTTGATTCGCCGATCGCTTTCTTTTTTTAAGTTGAATAGTCTAGTGATTGATTTAAAGGTAGGAAGTTAAAATGTCTGACAGAATTGAATTTCTCCATGAGCGCATAACTTGATCTAGTCTTCGCCATATATAGTTGTAAAGTTTAATTTGATGTTACGTTTTGTTGAAAAATACCCACTTAGATTTAAGCTCAATTAAACCAAGTCCACTCCTAGCGCCCCCAGGATTGCGTGCAGTGTCTGACGTAAGGGCGGACTTTCTATCACATTGTGTTTGCGCAGGTTAACATTTGCATATTCCGTGAGCCTATGATTACAATGGCTCTTGTGATATACGCACGGTCCAACGAAGGATGCAATTTTTGGACAAATCCTTGCGTGAAATAATCGGTAATTTGAAAGAGAATGAAAAAGAAGCAAAATTGAAAAGCTCGTTTATCCTATATTTAAAATATAAACCTTCCAATTATCTGTCAGCATAACCCTTGTATTAAGCTCGAACCGGTTTTGTAGGTTTTCAATTTTTGGCGTACGTTTGTGCGATGAATTCTGTAAGCAGATTCCACGAGAAGAGCAATGCACGGCACGGATGGTTAGAGGCAATTAAATCATATTTTAGATTTTATTTCTTTTTTCTCTCTCTTTTATCTGACAGTTATTATGAGTGCTTTAGACATTTAATCCAATCCGAACATCGTATTTTATTGAAATAGTCTTCCTTCACGTTTATGGCTGTTGAAAATACAAAGTTTGCAAAGTTAAAAACCCATTAAATTCATTTTAAATTTAGAACAATTTCAGACAGATTTAGTTTAAAACTCATTAGGATTGTACACAATTCAAAATTTATATAATAACAATATATTTCAGCACTTAGATTCGTCTAGTGACTCTTCTCATTTTTATTTTACGCTTTTCGGTAACTGTTCCATCATCAGATATTTCTCTCGTGAGATGTCTTTATTACTTTAAGATAATCAACAACAAACGATTAAAATAAAGCAGAATAGTTATTTGTGTAATTAGTGCGCAAAGTGACACTTTGCTGCACTTGAGAGAAATCTTTACGCACGAGCCGCAGGCGAGTGCGGAAAGTTTCTCGAATGCAGCAAAGACACTTTGCGCCCGTGTAACACATTATATTTTTCCTACAGTTACTATAAACCATATAAATAACAGGATATTGTATATAATTGTTCGTCAGCATCAATAATTAAATTATTCTGATATTTTTAGGTTATACATAGCCTGGGCTATTATAAATTGTGTAGGCAATTACCATAGCAACCGTTTGCATAAAATAACAGATATAACAGCTGAGTTCGTCAGCATCAATAAATAAATTATTCTGATATTTTTAGGTTATGCATAGCCTGGACTATTATAAATGTGTAGGCTAATTACCATAGCAACCATTTGGATAATCCTAGCCTGGATTATTAAAACACTCTTATCTATCAAATACTCAACAACAGGATATAGGTTAAGTTATAAGTCCAAAGCGTTGAATGACAACAATGCACCATTTGATCGATTTAGTCACACAGCTGATCGAGTTAGTAGTGTTGCCAACTTGTTTTCAAGAGAAACGTATTACGTGCCTTATACATGCACACTATTTTGTGTTGTTTGGTTGAAATTCTGGAGTGCGAGAAAGTAAAATGAGTGCGGGAAAGTGAAATGAGTGCGGGAAAGTAAGTAAATGCAGGAATCAGCTACTTTGCGTACTATAATCAGTGCAAGAAGACCCGCTTTGTCAGGTAACTGTAGGAAAAGCTATTTGTATACATATGTGTGTTTACAACAGAATCCTTACTCGCGTTTAGTATTTTCTAAAGATTAGTAGATGGCAGAACATAAAAAAACTTACTTCTTGATATAATGAACAAATCAAAAAAAAAAATTCTTTCCCACAGTCCGAATTTTATATATTGTCTTCTGTAGATATATATATATATATATATATATATATATATATATATATGCTTGTGTGTCTACTTTGGGGAGGGGGGATTTTCTCAGTTATTCAAAATTGGTAGTTAAGTGTTTTTTTTTCATTTAATTTTGTACATAAAATCCTAAGCTTTATTTTGTTTCAACTGTTGGATCTATAATCATTACCTTTTTTTTTTTTTTTATCACAGCTATAAGGGTTATTAAATTGACGTTTTTCGATAAATAATAGTAAACAATGTTTACAGAAGTTAAGAAAAATCTCACTTAAAGTACACAGACAAATAAAAACAAAGCATGATGGTTAAAATATAACTAAAATAACGTAAAACCAAGAAATACATATTGGTTAAGGTATTTTGGTTAAGGTTTTTGTGTGTTGCGTAAACAAGAAATTCCATCTATGAATGCAATATTGTAAAATATATTACACAAACTTTTATAATTCTTGCGAACACAATTATAAAATTTAAAAGTAATAACAAAGAAATTCAATGATCGATCACTTTAAAATGTATGATAAAAGTTATAAAATAACTAAAGAATTGTCAGAACCATCTCTTAACATAATCTTAATTATTTGAACACCAAATTTTAACAATTTTAATTAAATTTACTTTATTGTTCAATTGGCATAGCAAAATTTCTGACCAGTGTTATAATATGGCTGGAAATCATATGTATTGGTATCTGCAATAAGATCAAAACATACAAACACCGCTAGTAATGATTATTATCAAATTTTCCTATTATGTACATTAGAACTCATATACAACATTTAGGTAACTACGCCGTAAAATTTCTGGTTAACACATATTAGGTTCTCCATTAGGTAGACATTCACAAAATCAGCATTCCTAATTTCGTTCATATTTTAGTGAACTACGAAGATTCAAAACCTAAACGAGTGTGTCAAATTTGATAAAAGGAAATCGTAAGAAAAAACAAATAACGGTTCAAGAACAAGAAAAACTAATAATAATAAACTTGATGACATACAATGAAACATCATATTTTTGAAATATAATTGTAATTTCAAGCATATTGTTGAATTTTGGTTTTTACAAATGAATGGATCGGAATGTTCGTGCATCATTTATTAGTGAAAGTTTAAAAATTAATCTATAAGAACTGTTTTTAAAAACACGATCTAACCTGCTTTACAGATCAAAGAAGAAAACAACAGCATCTACACACAAAAAAACCGTTTGAATATATCTTTAATTCGTTCTGGAAATAAGTCTTGGTCTATTTAATTTTGAATTTATTTTTGGTATGGGAATTTGATGTGATTTGTAAAGACCTGGATTTATTGGAACAAATCCACGGAAATTTGTAGTCTCTGAGTAAAAACTATTAGTTTGAATCGAATTCGATTTGTCATAGACGAGATGAAACAATTTTATGCATGTATCGAGGTATTAAAAATATTAACTGTACAATCAAGTGTGAGACATATTTTATTAAAATAACATTATTGTATATTTAATACGTTGGTATCTAAAGCAATCTAACAACTGAAAAATCTAACTACATTATTTTCATTCCAAAAACGTATACAAATTTTTCCTGTTCTTTAGTATTAAAACCTACACTAAAGATTTATAATGTTTGTACATTTGTGACGACTTTTTTGGAGAAATATACAATTTTTGATTTAATATTATTCAAAAACTAGTTATAAATATTGAGCTGGAAGTGAGATAATATTAGATTTTCAAAAATTTGAACACAGGATCTCACAAAAATAAAATTACGTTTATTTAACCAAACGCGTTATAAAGACAAAGTCGCTATCCTCAGTGATACATGAGCTACAATAACAAAACTATAACTTGTTGAGATAACTATAAGTTATAGCTTTGTTATTGTAGATCATTTATCACTGAGGATGACGACTTTGTCGTTGAAACGCGTTTGATTAAATAAACGTAATTTTGGTGAGATCTTGTGTTCGAGTTGTTTTTTAACCAAAAACTATTTGACAATTTTATCCCTTGATGATTCGTTTTTATGGTCATTGAATGTGGAGACATTAATAATATTACATCTAAGCAAGATGAAATGTTATATACATTTGTAATACTAAAATAATTGAGAACAGATTTATATTTTGGAAATGTTATAATTTATCTTTTACGTATAGACAGGTGATTATACCCATAATCTTTTCCGATTTTATAGTTATTTGATAATGACCGATTAATCAAATTATTGATAAAGGATATTTTTCATCAGTATTGTATATAAAAAATTATTGCATGTCGATTCGAGAACATGGATTTATTCACATTCGCAAAAGAAAAACCTAAAATATGACAAAGATAAAAAGTTATAAAATAGTCTAGTTCTGTGACTAGTGATTTTCCCCTATCACATTTCTACATAGTTTTAGTTATTTTAAATGTTCCGTCTGTGGTTTTGTCCTGGGTTCCTTTCGTACATTAATTTAATTTTAGTTCTGGGTTCCTGTCTTACTGGGTTCCTATCTAGTTTTATTTTTGAATTACTTTCTTGCATTACTAGTTTTAATTTTAATTCAGAGTTCCTTTCTTACATTGCTAGTTTTATTTTTTGTTCTGGGTTCCTTTCTTACACTACTCATTTCATTTTTTGTTCTGAGTTTCATCTTACACTACTAGTTTTAGTTTTTGTTCTGGGTTCCTTTCTTACACTACTCATTTTATTTTTTGTTCTGGGTTTCATTTTACTCTACTAGTTTTAGTTTTTATTCTGGGTTCCTTTCTTATATTACTAGTTTTAATTTTAGTTCCCAACATTTTCCTAAAGTACTAAGATATGTTGTCTTTAAAGTATGTCTTGTTAACAGGGTTTTTCACCTGATAGCGAGAGTTGATCCATAGTCTAAAAACTTGGCGTATTATTTTTGTATATTGATAAATTATGCATAATATCTTAATATTGTAAATCAATAATAGTCAGACAACTTCAATCAAAATTTCGTATGGATATTATATTAGTTATATCTATTTCGTTTTGAAAACATGAAATTTGAAAAAGGCGAGATTGAATTTCAATTTGGTTTGGTTACTATTACCTTACAAACCACTTGACCTTTTAAGTCCTGATGAGAACTGATAACTTAAACTCACAAAGTGTTACCACTCTCGGTCTTATAATATATAATATAAACAACAGACATTTGTTTGTCTAATTGTAAAAATAGCACAACATATTCTAAAACAAAACAAACAAAAAGTCGGCATACATTTAAAAAATGGTGGTTTAACGGCAAGATTTACAAACAAAGTAGTTTGTTTATTTTATTTTAAAATGTAACAGTAATAAAAGAAACTTTTTATATTCTTTTCTTAAATTTTAGTCCATTTTTAGTACATATCTCCATAATTAACATTAACATTTTTATTATATGAAAGTCTGTTGAAATTTTGGGATTACTAAAATAAGAATTAGGTGAACTTCTATTAAAATTTCCTGTATAATTTCACAAAAAAATACTAAATAGCCATGGAAACCAAAAGATAAATATTTGGTAGTGATAAAGGATTTTAAGACAGCTAATATTAAAGACACTACTTTGGAAAAACTATTTTTGCACATTTTAATTTTCTAGGAATTTATTTATTTGTGCGTTACCGCTGGGAGTGAAATACGATTTGCTGGAAATGTCAGGTGCAAACAATAATGATTAATGGATTATTATCCAAACAATAATGATTGATTGAAACTTTGCTCAACATTTTGTATTTTCATTTTAACGATACTGACTCCATGTCAATCATTTTCCTCTTCTATCTAATTTGAAGTTTATCTAAAAAAATTTTTGTATTTTTAAACGCACATGAATCAAATTCTAACAAGTTCCAGAAGAAAATCCAAAGAAGCGCCCTCCCAACTGTTCAATAATTGTGTTCATTACCCTAATGCCCAGCATGACAAATCCTAACCCACGTTGTTCATTATATGTAGCTTCAGAGCATTATATAAATTATTTATTACCCATAGAAGTCACTGTCATTACTCTGTTCTTCGCGGGGGGCTGGGAATTGAAATTCTCCGGTACGCATGCGTGGAATTAAAACTAGTAGCTCTGACTGATTTCTTTCTGCACGACAAAGGATTTGCATTTGTTGAAATGGTTTTCGTATTGTACATGGTTGGAATATGTTATTATGACTGTAGTTTGTATTGGAAATAACATCAGAGTTTGCTCTGTCGACACTATGTTCTCTACCAAATTAAAGAGTATCTCTACTTTGACGAATAATTTTGGTTCCACTACTGCACTGCTTGTTCTTCCATAAGTAATATTAGCTTTTTACTTTTAAACAATTTTTTGTCAAACGTAGCCACTAAGGATTCAAATAAAATGTAATTGTCGCAAACTACTTGTAATTTATCAGTAAAAAACAAAACCCTCTGCCATAAGGTTGTCATGATATACGTAATTTCTCTAAATTTGTACGGATTTCGTTTAAATATCACTCAAATTTGAAGACTCAAACTCATGTGCAAAGTAGCTAGGAAAGTTTACGCATTATTATTTTTTTCCACCCATTTTGATTTCATATATTACTGCAACAAGATAAGCTTTAACTGCTTAAAATTAACTTTTTTTCTCTTCTAATTTGGCTCTAAAGGTAATTTTTTACAAGAAACAAATTCTTGAAAATTAGGAGACGTCGAAAACTTGTGTTAAAAACCTTGAAAAAATAAAGTCAGATTGAAACAAATAAATTTACAGATAAATAATGTTTAGTGTAAAATAAAATGTTTAGAAAAATATATTTCTTTTTTTTTTTTAATGTTAACCTACAAATGACCTGGAAAACATGGACCACAAAAGAATTATTATTGACATTTTAGTTAAAATATTAAAATATTTTTTCTTCCAAGGTTGCAGTTTTAAAAGCATACTTATCTCCATTTATATACTTTAAAAAAAGTTTATTATCCCTTTTTTATAAAACAAGTTCTCGAAATTTATTTCAATAACGCTTTGGTTCTATACCATTGACAAACAGAAATCTTTTCAATTGATATTTATTGTTTACTGTTATCTTGTAATTTATGGCAGTCATCCGATCAACAAACGACCTTTTGCAGTTATAACAGATCATGATATTCCTCTACGTTAAGCTAAAGTGTTCATTCTAGGGAGACGAACAGCCTAAATGATCTTCCGCCTACAAAATACGTTCAGAGAAAGTACTAACCATCACAATAGGTTATGCCATATATTTACCTTTCTATCAAAAATAGTTGTGCGGCATTAAAGTCTCCTAAATTACATTGATGATACTTAATAATTGTACTTTCCTCTTCTTTGATGATATGAAAGTTGTTTGCGTGACCAGATAAGATGAATAGTGTCTACTAGTTTTCGATACCATGATTGTACAAGATGTAGTGCACGAACATGTGACCTAGTTTCCAATTAGAGTGAAGAATCATTTCATAGTCCAGCAGTGTGCTGTGTGGTCTACCGAGAACTTGGAGTAATTAAAGCTATGATTCTGCTAAACTCGATGCCGTTAGGTCATGTCTGCGACTTAATCGAACGACCGGTTTCATAGCAACTCATTCATTTCTATTCAATTAACGATATATCCTGGAAACTAGTATAGGATTGTTCTAAATTGAAAACAAATATTTGCATTGTTTTAATCGTCAATTACTATGAAACCGTAGAACCTGTGCAAGTAAAATCATTGACTGAAAGACAATTTAAATTGAGTATAATTGATTTTTTGAAACAAGACTTACTACACAATAAAGGAATATATGATTTCCGATGTGGGTAAATGTTAAATTTAAGATATTGGACTATTGCTAATTACATTGTATATATGTTTAAAAGCAAAATAAAAGTATTGTATTGTATTTAAGTCACGATAGATGAGATATTTATAATTATAATGGAACGTATAATTCATAATAATATATTATAATGATTAATTATAATATGGTTATTTTCATTAAGAAAAAGGAAATATTTTTGCAAAGAATAAATAATTGAAAGCTTTTTGATCTGTGTCATTGTCCTACGTGCCCAACCTGTTAGATTTACTGAATCATGGAATTGTACGTAGCGTTTAAATATCCATCAAACTGAATATAAACCTTATGGAGATCAAACCCCGTAGTCTATTAGTACCCATTATTCCAAAATACTGTTTCATATTATCAATAAAAAGTTAAAATAAACCATATTTTCACATTTCGAAACTTTTTTTATAAATTATATGCGATCAGTAAATAATTGATTTTTGTGGTGGTTTTGCAGTACTATAATTGCTGTTTTGCATAATGCAACCTATCCACAGTATCTGCGTCTTAGTGGGACACTGGTTGGTGACTTCCCGAAGATCTTTATTAGACAACACATTGTCAAGATGTATTTTTGACACCGATGAACTAATATTTAATGAGAAAGTCTGTCCACTCTCAATTTGTCATATCCACAAAGCAACACCGATCTTACATTGGAATCGAAGATATTAGTATTGCTTATCTGCGAATTTGGGCGGATCTTCGTATTGGTTGTGTCTATGCTCTATTAGTTCAAATTCAGTCAAATTTAACTTTTATGTTAATTCCTTGTTGCTAAAAATAAATAGTTAACAAAGTGGCGGGATTTTGAAACGGTTTTGTTGTAGTTACTGTTTACTTTTTTAATATTTCCTTTAGGTGCATTGAACCTCTTCAAAGAGGTGCGTGCCATGATAGTATATTTGTTTCATTTGCAATTCTTTTTGCAATTTTAATATGTACGACGTATCCATTTTAGAATTTGATTCTTTGTTCAATTTACATTCGTCTAAAGCTAAAACTTGTGTCTGTGTAGATAAGGTTCTACGCATTCATGTCCATTCTTAGTCTAAAATTAGTAATTCCTTCACTGCGTTATTTAGAGCAGTTTTCTCTATACGAGCTTTTCAATGTTGACCAGTTTTTTTTTTTTTTTTTTTTTTTTTTTTTTGTCTCTGTACAAAGACTTTTCAGTATAATTAATGGATTGCAATTCAACTCTTATCACAAATATATGCCCCTTTTATTTCGGATGTACATGCTAAATAGTTTTCCACTAGGCTATATGGCCACAATGGCTAAATAAGCCCCTTAGCAAGTGCTGTTAAAAGTCTAAAGGTATCTTACTTCTTCCCGTTCAATACTGCTTAAGACGATACTACTTCAACAGTTTAATTTGAATAAACCAAGAGGATAGCATTTGGGAAGAATTTTTGTCTCCAGATAAGAGGATAAGTGGATAAAATAAAAAATACCGAAAGAAATTTCTGAATATTTTATAATATATATATACCGGGTGTTCAAAAAGTCTGAAAACCCCTTAATATTTATTTTATTAATAAACGCAGAACAATTAAACTCTAGGATTACGTCCTCATTGTAGTTACTGACATTTTGGTCATTTTAGCTCTCTTTTTTCGCTTTGGGGGGACGTCCTGTGGAAGAAGTCTAAAAATTCTTAAAGTAAGCATACGTCGAATTATACCTCATTTTAAAGGTCATTGTTAGAGGAACACATTGCTGCAATCCCGAATGAAAAAGGACCTTTCGTTTGGAAATGGTAGCCTCTTAAAATTTGTTAACTTTACGTTGCGGAGATTAAGAGGCAGAAGTGAATACTCAACCGTATTGGTTATGTTAGTGTTTTAGCTATGAGAATTTCACAGCTGGAGAATTTCCTATCCCTCCACACTCCAGCTGTGAAATTCTCATAGCTAAAACACTAACATAACCAACACGGTTGAGTATTCACTTCTGCCTCTTAATCTCCGCAACGTAAAGTCAACAAACTTTAAGAGGCTGCCATTTCCAAACGAATGGTCCTTTTTCATTCGGGATTGCGGCAATGTGTTCCTCTAACAAAGACCTTTAAAATGAGGTATAATTCGACCTATGCTTACATTTAAGATTGTTTAGATTTCCTCCACAGGACGTCCCCCAAAGCGAAAAAAAGACAGCTAAAATGACCAAAAAGTCAATAACTACAGTGAGGACGTAATTCTCGAATTTCATTGTACTGCGTTTATTAATAAAATTACTATTAAGGGGTTTCCAGACTTTTTGAACAGCCGGTATATATATATAAAAATGCAATGTTTGAAAAGAAAATATTCTATAATATATTCCAACATTGCATTTTTAAAATAATATGTCAATATTATGGTATATATACTTCTTGGTTAAATTAATCTTATTTTGTTAAGAAGCACTTATTATTTGACATTCCGGGTGTGATATTAGTTCCATTCATTTAACAGAACGGAAGTACAATGTTCCCATGTTAGTGCACCAAAGTACGTCATCATCCACTTGACGAGATCACCGAGCGTGTGTTGTTCAGAAAGCAGGCCAAATAAGAGCGACGTCTTGTGAAACTAATACGTGGGAAAACGGAAGATATCTATAACACGTTACGACTACGTAAGGTATAGGACGAGTGAATTTAACGCTTAGTAAATTGAATAAGAAATGGTATTAAACTAAATGTAATGGTAATCAAATTGACATAGTGTCTCGCCGTCTGGTAGCGTGTGGGCCATCTCAAAACAATAACTTTCACACCTCTAGTCTTCCCACGTTGTTCCGTGACAGTTCGCATACTTTAGAATTTAACAAATTGTGACCTTCAATTCGAAAACTACTTGTCCTCTAATTGGCGACCACTTAACTACGCTTAACGCAATGAAAGATGTTTAACTGGAGGTATTTGCTTTTTACACGTAATTAGAAAATTTTAATTTGTTTTATTGTCGTTTGTTGGAAGAAAATCAGCTACACTGAGTTACGCATGGCTTGCCTCATTACTTTGGCATTAAACTAGTCGCATATCGATATAGATAAAAAATTTTAAAATAATAATAATCCTATGAGAAAGCAGCTCGAAAGATCTCCGATCTTCTAGAGGCTATGCAGTAGCCAAGATCCTGTAATTCTAACCTTCATAAACAGAATTCGTTTATACAGAACCCAGTTTATATCATTCATTCAAGATACAGGGTCAATACCGTCAATTTTTAAACCATCTCGAGGGTTGCAAACAGATATCATCGGAAACCATGCCTACTTACAAGACCAATGGGGGACTCTAATATAGAAGGTCGATAAGTGTAAAGTAAGTTAACCATAACCTGTACAAAAAATAAGTCACGATGGTGGGCCAACACCGTAATAATTTAACCCCCAGCGGGTTTGTATTTGGAAATTCTTAGAAACCATACAAGGGTGCTAATTACTAAACCAACTGGAGACAATAAATTTAAAATAAATATGATACAATTTATTGATATGTGCTAAGTGAGTTGATCCGAACATTAAAAAAAGAAGAACTCTTATGAGTGATGTTTTCCTGTGTTTGAATATAAAAAATCGTGAAGAATTTATAAAGTTATTTAGAGTTAACCAATTAAAGACCCATCAACGTAATTCTACCTTTCGTAACCAGGTTTCGCTAACAATCGTAGCTCCAAACTTTGCCTCACGATGATGTGCCAATACTGTATATTTTTTAAGTTAGTACAGGGATCGAATCTGGATCTCCTGAACACAATGCGAGAACACCAGCTATTAGACCGAACTGATACCTATATAAGTTTCATAAGGACTTTAAAATAAATAACAAATATCGTTTTGTAAAAATAAGCTAACTTTGTTGAACTAGCTGAATGAATGGAAGATATATGAAATGCTTCATTTGTGTGTTTAAAAGTGTTTTACAAGAAGAATTTGTTTTAGTTACATTAAACATATTAATAAATTATTTTAAGATAATAAATGAGATGCTTTTAATAAAACAACCTCGTTTGCTTTATACACTATTTAGAGTAGCATAGCCACACAGTGTAAAATCAATTCGTAGATAAATATTTTAGAAATGTTTCTAGTACTAAATCAAAGACAGAACAGCGTCATGAGTACAAACCAGGTTAGTGAAATGTTTATTGTTTTCCAAGTTTAAAACACTGTCACAAAAAGAATTCGGTTTGTAATTTTACAAAGAATTTTTAAAGCGGAAAACAAATTTTCCACTTTTAATTTCTTAGTTCAAGCTCAGAAGTTTATCAGTCATTGAAGCAGGGAAGTGATTCGTCTGGTCTCGGTAAATTTAATAAAAATCCTTATATTGTTCTATGAACCCGGATTTCTCTTTAAATTGGATTGTTTGTAGATCTCGGACTGTGGTCTCGATTCTCTTCACGTTTGTAAAAAAGCACTTTTGCTATGTTAGTTTGCCAACCACCACTTGTGTGAAATTCTCATAAGTTATACAAACCTTCATAAAATAATTTATTCACAAAAAGTGTTTGAAATGTCTGCATTTTTTCGTCATAACAAAAAATGTCCTAAGTCATAACATCATATTTTTAGAACCGACACTGAATAAATTTCTCATGGTTGCAAATGAAAAAACACATTATTCCATCTAAAGGACGATTAAATATTGTATCTGTTATTAAGATTATTTTTAAATTTTCATATGCGTTGAAGACTACCAAGTATTGTCGCATGCATGACTGATAGTTTGGCAATGGTTAAAGGAATGCTAATGAGAGACCAGAGGCTTCATGTGACTGCTTCCTATCGATCCACATCAATAGGCCTAACCATACGTCACGCCTCGATTGTCGTTATGTCAAGGATAGTACACACCTACTTTGTTTGGATATATTTTATGGTGAGAGAGTTGGAAAAAAGTAGAGAGCTTTAATATTTAAAATGGGCGGATAATAGGAATGTGTGTCTGTACGGAATGAAAGTTTCTTTAAATATTTTTGTTATCGAACTTTCGTTACTGATAACACAGTTGTATTAAATAAACTGTTATCAATAATCAAGGGATATGTTTCAGATATTTAGCCATTTTAAAGTATTCACAGCTGTATCTTTCACTCTTTAACTGATCATTCAAAGATCTGTATTCGGAACTAATTAAAATTAAGAAAAGGTCTGTTAAATACTTTTAAATAAGCACATTAGATCTCAATGGTTGGGCTAATCATCCCCTTAAAAAAAGGTAGGAAAAAATAGCATAAAATAGATACTTTTAGCCTCTAATAGTGTCAGGGAAATAAGTTGATCACGAAAGACCAAATAGAAAAGATCAATGGAAACTATCTAATCTAAAATTAGATCAAGAAAGGAATAGATTCAGCTGAGGTACCTCGAGGTTTTCACACTCGTAACTTACTAAAAGTTTGTTTTATTGGTGGGTAAACAAAAGTCTCAAAATCCTATTTTTTTATATGAATATTTCTAATTTTGTTAAGTATAATTTATGATAATAGTCAATTTCCGTTTATTTTCAGATGTCCTATCAAACTATATACTGTGAGAAAAACTTTCCACGTATGGTTTAAAACAATGCAGGTAACAGAACAAAACAACTAGCTGCATTGCATAGCCAATACATCACTCATGAAGAGAAAGGAATATAGTTTTACCATTTTAAGGATAAATCCATGAACTCCACTTCATAGTCTATCATTGAAATGCACTATTGTAGAGATTCAACTACTTCTAAACCCCATATTTTCTCGAACTGTTTTGCCTTTTATGTAAAGTCGGCTAAGAAGACTGCATCGCGTATGTGAACTATAGCTGTCAGACGTAATCAGGGAGACTTTAACGCACGGATTGTTCGTAGTAATTGAGTGAGAGTCGTGATATCGACCATTGGTCGATAAATATCGACAGAAGAGATAAACTATTGGTTAATAGCGGCAAAGATACGTCTTAAACTGTCGGCAAACCACTGGGGTAGGCTTAGAATGCTTCATTGTGTTCTGGTGTTTATAAGTAAAGCGAAGTCGCAAGTTGAAGAGCTTTGAATATATTAACGTTGTGAATAGGCTAAGTGGTTTAAATAATCAACTAACTAAACAATAGACACATTTGTTGATAGAAAACTTTACGACTATCAATATCGTTTTAAAATTGTCGAACATAAGTTTACAAGTTTTGAGGACGTTAAAAGACGAGTACGTATTTATTCACGTTTTAAGAGTAACTACTTGGTTATTAAAATACGAGTTAAATTAAAAATTGTATAAGTTATGAGATTTAAATTTAGTTCCATAAAAGACATCGAATAGTCAATTTAGCTTGTACACACCGAGTATTCACATTTGAAAATAGGTTCTACGTAGGCTATTTCGAAAATTGTCGTTTCTAAAATGTATCTTGTCACTTTGATCTTTCTAATCAGGTCTGAATACTAACTCTTGTTATTTTCCGACCCTGATACTGTTAGAAGATTCGATAGTTAAGGGTCTCTATTTTACCCTCTTTTTTAAGACTATGGAGGTTTTTCCCTTTGAAATACACAAAAGAACCACAGATCTTAAGGATACACACTAACATAACTCGCCGTTGTCTATAGAAAATTGCTTAGAAACACTTAAGATCATTCTTCTGACAACCTTACTTTTATTATTTGACACATGTATACAGTGGTGAATTTTTAAGATAACTCTAAAATATAATTCAGAATACATTACAATTGATTGGATGTTTTCAACTATTTCAGTTTTAAGTAGTATATTCTTTCCTCTTCGTACATAAATAGGATTGATAATATTAAAAATGAATATTCACTTTTATAATTTCATGTTCATCTTTGTTTCACTTTTGTTATTTAAGTAACAATATATTTTGAACACTAAATATGTACAAAAAACTGATCGTATATAAGGTATTTCATTATAAAAATCATCATTTTTACCAAAATAAATCGCCAACAATCGATATTTTAATATAATAACTAAACCACCAATAACATGATTTTAACAACTGGTTACATCTTTAAAATAAAATAGTTAATTTTGAAGTTATGGTGACAATCTCAAAACAGAACTCCTTCCTGCACTGTCCAATGTTATTTAAAAACAGACACATATATTCCAACTAAACTAAACCCTATCAATTATAATTAATTTATATAAATGAAGTGTGAATAATGATTAAAAAATAAACTTAATCTTAAATCTTATTAGTGAAAATTTACTCTGAAAAGATTAAAGAGTCATGCTCCATTTATTCAATAATTGGACGATTTGCAAACGAGAAAATCAGTAAAAACTTTGATAATGAGATAGCTTGTAAATGGGGTCATTAAGTCTTTAGCCATTTGTAGAAGAAGATAAGCATCTGAAAGTAACCAGACTTATCCTGTTGGTAGAGGATGATCTCACATGGGCAGAAACACTTTAATTATCTGTCAGGATAAAGAAGTGTGTTAACGAACGGAAGCAAAGCGAAGGAGAGGCCTTGATAAATGGTCAGACGTGGAATTTAGCTTTCCAACACTTCGACTGCATCTTGTGCATTTACAATCGTACAAAGAAGACAATTGAATTGATGGACTTTCTGAACGTTTCTTTTACAATTCCACATAAATACGGAATTAACTAAGTGACATTTTATTAAGATGTAATTAATTATTTACGTTGTTTATTTACTTAATGTGTTTCAAAATATGTGTCCTTCTATAAACGATTTATGACGTCAAAATAAAATAAAAAATACTGCAACCTTATAACAGATAAAGTTTTAGTATAAGTATGAAAACATATTGTGTTATTTGAAAAAAATAATGACAACTATAGAAATTATTAATATTTCGATTCCAAATTTGGTAGTGAAAAACATTTAAAGAGCATCTAAACATAAATTTTTTAATGTCAGCACTACAAAATCTAAATATTTACACCGTTTAATGAACAATAATCGTTTTAGCACCAACTTCAAGCCTCACCTCAAATTTTGAGGCAGTCGAACGCCATTGAGGAATTTGAAATATTCTGGAATTTCAGAAAGAATATAAATGATTTGTTAAACATAAAATTTAACTTCTAATCGAAATCGTTGTACGACACTGCGATAAGGATACGAAATAACGACGGCACTGGATATCAAGGCGAGATGACCACTCGTTCTTCCAGTCGCGATGCGCACCTGTCATGTATTTTATGATATTAAAGTGTTTGTTTTTTATGATGGTCGAGTTTATATGTGTTATTTGATTTTAAATAATTAAGTTCTTTAAATTAATCTACAATATTTAAGAAGTGGATTTTAAATAATTTAAATTGTTTAAAATAATCTATAATATTTATGAAGTTGATTTTTAATAACTTAAGTTTTTTAAAATAATCTATAATATTTAAGAAATTGATTTTTAATCATTGAAGTTGTTTAAAATAATCTATAATATTTAAGAAGTGGATTTTAAATAATTTAAATTGTTTAAAATAATCTATAATATTTATGAAGTTGATTTTTAATAACTTAAGTTTTTTTAAATAATCTATAATATTTATGAATTTGATTTTAAATAATTAAGCTCTTTAAAATAATCTATAATAATTATGAAGTGGATTTTAAATAATTTAAGTTGTTTAAAATAATCTATAATATTTATGAATTTGATTTAAAACAATTAAGTTCTTTTAAATAATCTACAATATTTAAGAAGTGGATTTTAAATAATTTAAATTGTATAAAATAATCTATAATATTGAAGAAGTTGATTTTAAATAGTTTTAATTGATCTACATGATTAGTGTTAAGTTTTTTACTGACAACTACAGAACTGATATTTTTGGTAACGAATAGTATTATCTGTTTCGAATTTCGATTGTAAACGAATATGTGAGAAAGTTTATATATTCCGCGTCGAAAGAAATAGTATTTCATACAGAGATCAACAAATACTGATAATCGACTTCTTAAATTGCCTCGATTAGTATCGAAACTCAAACATCAACGGACAAGAGAACACGAACGCCGCATTTCATAAAATTAGAACCAATAATTACCGAAATTAATATGACACTGTAATACCGCAACAATGAATTGTATTTTCATTGCTTTAGAAAGTAGCACTCCGATTTGGTTTATAAATCTCGACCGTAATAACAAATAATTATCAAGGATCAAAACGATACAACAGAAATCGATAGATAATTAACTTCCAGGTTGTAAATAAATTGCCCAAACTGAAATCGTTGGTATGTAATTAAAAGATTATCGGATTTCTTTTTCCGTCTCTAGGTACAGCCTCAATATTTATCGAGTTGGTGCAATAATTTGGTTTTCAATTTCGGATTATTTTGGACTTTCTCTATTCCTCCCACATCCATAAGGATCTTGGGATCAGCACCCCTGAAGATTTGGGCTCTACAAAAATGGTAAATTACTGAAATCTCAGTCTGCAAGAAAAAATGTTCTAACAATCACATTAGTTATTTTTTCACATAAAATTAGTATAGACTTAAAAAATGACTTTTTGTAGATTTATCTGCTTTAAGTTTATCTAAATCCAAAAATTGTTCTACAGCCTAACCCGATGAACAATTTTAATCCATTTTTTACGTGGATATATTTGAGCCATAGCCTATATCAAGACATTTTGTTGATATTTGCGAAAACGTAGCTACCATTAGAGAAAAACACAAAATTAAAATATTTTTTAAATCTTATCAAAATTTTTGATTATATTTTGTTCAGTGTAACCTTTAATGGTCCAAACAATACGTATTGTTTGCTATTTCTCCAAAAAATACCAGTTTGTGAGTAATCCGTTAATAAACAGAAATCGACATAGGCTGTTAAAAAATTTATTTGTGAAATCTAAAGATTAAAAACCCTAATCCACGTGAAAAATCGCAATTAAAATACTATTATATTTTAGGAAAATCAGCAAATACAAAAATTAACCTTTACCACAATCATTAAAAGCATGATTTTAATCAAATATAATTTATCCTGACATGTTTATGGTATGAGAAAATTAAGGCTCTTGTTTCTACTTTAAATACCTAAAATTATCATATTATTATTATTCAAAAATAATTAAATTATACTCTCACTATTGTAATTTGATTTCATCTTTCTTTGCTTCTATCTGGAAGGTTTAGTACAAAAATCCATCTGCAACTCCGTTGACAAACAATACTAAAAACAGAAATCTAAAACAAATAATATTTAAATCAAGTTTAGCGATCAAAAGCTCCGGTCATAGATTATACTAATTCTACAATCATTATATTGAAATTAACAATATTTTTTTCAATATTACAATTTGACGCTGGTAACCCTAAATAGCTGTACTTCAAAATAGTTTATTTCTCTTTCCTCTTTGATAGAAGATACCAAACACGTTTTGTATTTTAACTTATTACTACCTTCAGCCTATTATTTACCCATTAAATGAAGTATTCGACTTCTCTATTTTTGACTGATATTCGCTTTTCTTGATTTCAAGAAACCGGGAAAGTGCTACATGTCATCCGTCAGTCGTCGTTGACATCTGTACGACAGCGGCAACAATCATTAATATTGGAACATGAAATTTGGTATAGGAGACTATAGTGTGGTCATTCAGAACCCAATTGAAACTCAGAAAAATCTAATTGAAAATATCAAAATGGCGGCCATTTTAAACAGTTTCCTGTTCATATTTCGTGTTATTCAACGCACTAATGTAGATAAAAATTGCAGATGTAATGGTATCAAAATTATTGTCAAAAATGAAATTTCAAACACTGTCCTTCAAGGAATGTATATTCGTAAAGTTCCAAGTTGCAAGTTTCGGTCACGAGAGTAGCGAATGGAGGCGCCTTCAGATATGCACAGCTTCGAGGCCCACTAGGATAGACACAATGACAACAGGGAAGGGACTGGAGACTTTCCAACTGACGTCAAGAAAGTTGTGAAACACACGGTAACTGTTTTAAACAAAAGTTCCCAACTACTTGATCTACCAATACTATTTAGCATTTCACATTGAGTATTGTCTTTATAAGACTTCTTGTATGATGCGGCTGGATAAGTTTGTTTCATCTTCTTACTGCTCTTGAGCCTATTATTTCTCAATTTATAATAAGACACTTACTCAAGGATAAACCGTACTTTTTACGACCTTCCTGAAATTCACACTAGCCTGTCAAAATATCAATTCGTTCTCACGTTTTCTGCAGGATCGATTTTAAACACGCACACAATTCACATGACGCCATCGATTTCAACTTATCGAAGGTATCAATATGAAATCAAATTATTCAAGGTGAATATAAGAGAAAAAATTCCCTGCAAATCTTAACACTATAGAAGGCTGTGAATTGGGTGAAAGCGGTCGTGACTTGCCCAGTAATAAAGTGAACTCGGTTAATTAGGGAGCAATGTATAATTTAGGGATGCATATTTAGCGATGGTTATTGCTGCTAATGATGGTCTCTGATGTACAGACTTCGGAAAAGAGAGTTAGGTAAGGATTTCAACACACGCGATAATTTTCATTGATCTCTTGTTTTAGGTGTAGCTATAGCAAAATGTTTTATGGATAATTAGCCATGGATGCGCAGTAATCGCTTGAAATGAACAACATTTATGGTTATTTCACAACCATTAAATGTATTAAAATACAAATTTCCACAAAGAAAACTCTTGTTCGCCGACGAAATCGCTGTTCCATGATACACTTGTTGATACACTTTTGTCACTTTCAATCAACACAATTATTTGTGTTCCTGAAGAATAAAAAATTTGGGAAGGTTAAAAATGTAGCCTCTGAGAACCTAAATAAATTGGTTGATATTTCACTAAAAATTACGGTTTATCATTTGTGTCCCAAATTCCAAATGATAAAACACTACAGTTCGGAATTAATGGTACACAAATTAAAATGAATACAGCTGTTATCATAAGCTAGAATTCAATCAAATATAAGATTAGAACGAGTCTAAAATACAGCGAAGAAAGTTTAATTGTGTTTAAATCTAAAACGAACCATTGTTTTACAGTTTTTTATGATTAGTTATTTTCCTTGTTGTAGTTCTGATAAAGGTGATTGATAGCTGATGAATTTTCGATTCGTGAAAAGATGCTTTCTGATTAACATATAAAATGGGTGATTTAAAATGAATACAAGAGATAATAGATTGTCATTGTTGTAAACTTTTCTATCTTCCTGTAATACAGGGTGATTGAAATTTATTTACTGTTTTATTCGGTAAATACAAGAGTTACAACCACAAAATATTGAAGTTAATCCCAGTAATTTTTGAGTAAAAACTAGAGGTATTACCAAAATTTTTATATTTGAGGTATTACCAAAATTTTTATATAACCCCCCATTTTTTCAATATGGCAGTTAAATCTAATTTTTTTTATTGAAACCACTATTTTTGATAAAACATATTATTTTAAGACTTTCTTATTCTTGGGTATCTTTTCATATCTCTAACTGTATCGGTTGTTATATAAGAATTTTTTAATTTGACCGTTTTTTTTAAGTTATCAAAACGTATTTTTAATTACCATAAAAAGGTTACCCATTTAAAGTTTTTCGACAGATCAATAGTTCACTAGATACCAATGGTGGCAAAGACAAAATGATCACCCTGTATATAAAAGTATGTTCATTATATACTCTAGTGGGTGTAATTTTGTGGTCAAATTTAACATTTAAGTTTACTTGTTTGTTAAAAAAAATGGATGCAAAATTTTGAAAATAACGGCTGTTAAACTATTTTCCCTAGTCACTTGTTATCTAGAACCTACATAAGCTATATTTAATTTAATGCAGTTGATGGTCTCCAATTATTAATTCCTAGTTACTTATTAAACAAACTGATACAAAAAAGAAATTCTCTTTCTTATCACAACATCGTATCCACTACAAGTCTAAATATTACTAGCCCGTAACAGATATTTCAGAAAAACTTTTACTTTAGACATTTCCACCATTGATATGCAAATGATTCGTTAACATTTCAAAGTCTAAATATTCTTTCTGGAATACATAATTCCGGAAGTAGGTCAAGACAAAAAGTTTTGGTAATGAAGGTTTTGCTGAGGCGGATTTACTTGACGCGGGCGGACGTGAAGGCCAATGATCCTCTTACAAAAATCCTTTGTTTGATATTTCCTTGAGATGTCATTAGGACGTTCTAGGATTTACAATCGTTAGGATCAATTATTATTGCACTCTTTTAAACCGAGGTAGTTTTTAAACGTGTTTTTTCGGGTGAAATTGAAGTCTGCTTAATCTAAGGTTTTAGCTAATTTTTAACAGTTCCACAAATTATTTATTTTATATTTAGTCCTACATTAGTGTCTACACTTACTATACTATGATTAATTAAATTTTTAAGTTGATTCAACAATGGGAAGTACGAAAATACATCACACGTCAATGTTTTATAATTTAAGCATCTGTAACTCCTAAACAAGGGAGTTTATTAAAAATTGCAAAGAATAAAAGAGTCATATAATAATGTGTAGAATTATAAAACACCATAAAATATAAGGGGTTTTATAAGAAAAAAGTAAAACACAAAACGGTAACATAAGCTATAAACAAAAAAATTATTAATAGTTATTACAAATAAGAATAATAAACAAACAAAGTCAGACTAATTTTATAACTCTGTGAGATTAAGAAACATAAAACCTGACCTTTACCTTATACAAAACTGAAATTCGGTTCCATCAATAAAGGTAGAAACTTTCTCAACAAGAACAAAACTACACATTATAACATAAAAAATAAACTGTACTTACTAAATGACATTAAAAAGAACAAATTATACTACTACCAAATACACACCATTCAACTATTGGGCCAATAGTCCCTTAACAATTTGATCTTCAATAAGAATAAAGTTTCCCATGTTTTAGCTGTATTACATTTCACAACTTGCAGCCGAAAACTGTAAAAGACACAACTGATTGAAAACGTGAGGTTCACGTTATGGCAAAATCTATTTTTTTACTGTGTAAGTTAAAGACAAAAAAATCTTCACGAAATTTTAATAAAAATTATACCAAACAACAATCTGTAAAATTTACAAATCCCATATTTTATTTTTGTCTTAAAAGTGTTTCTGTTTCTTATTGACAAGTAAACTTTTTAAGAATAACTTATAAGAGAGCATCATTTGCTAATGCAAGGACCAATTTTTCCAATCTGGTACCTAATTACAGATATCGTTGCTGTTATATAAACGCTTAAAAATTTATGTTTCCCTAATTTACAAACTGCATGGCAAAAAGAAAATTAATTTTATTCCTGGTACTATTTATATTTTAAGTTTAAAGTCTAACAGCCTAAAGTTTATATGATGTTTCAATTTATAATTTGTATTTTGTGAAGCTTAATTGATTACGTTTATTTGTAATCAATTCATATATGTATTTTTAAAACATACCAATATTATATATTTTTTATATTCTTTTATTGTCTTTTTTTCTGATAGTGAATCGCTATTTCATACGAGATTTCAATTCATAAAACCTAAGCAGGGTTTTAGTATTTCGCTTTTTTGCAACTTTTGTACATAATTATGTTTTTTTATAATTTTACATTTTATCGTTTATGTAATTATTCAATACAGTTTTATCTATCATATGACAAATATATTCCAACATTCTTTCTTTACTATTCTACTTATTTTTATTTAAATTATTTCTACCTCATGTTTAACAATGGCTTTTTTGTAGTTGTTTCCAAATAAATTTCATGAACAATCACATTCAGTAGGTATTACGTAACAATTAAGAAGCCTTTTGTATCGAAAGAGTTTACAATGGGTGAGTCGCTAATAATTAGACAGGTTCTCTAGGGCAGGACGTCTGTGAGTGTGCGTGCGTGAAAGGGTTTTGCCTGGTAGTCAGCCGTCTTTGTTCGCTTTACAAACATTACTTGATAGTAGTAAATGAGCTTTAAAAGTAAAAAGTAAAACCTGACGATGAAGTGGATTAAATTTTGAAATTTCTTTTCCCTTTTCTAATGATCCCCTCATGGTCTCACTTGTAGTAAATACGGGCTTACGTAACTTAGCCTGATATACAGAATTGTTTTACGAACGCAAAATGTTACCAACAAATAATAAACAGTAAAACAGCTTAATATGAAATTGAGGATGTAGCTAGAAGAAGTCCCATAGGCCCTTCTTCTGGAGAACACAGAAATAGATTCTTTAGACTATGTTCTATGACACTGTAAAATTTTGTAAAAATATTTGTTAAAATATATTATGACACTATATATTATTATTTTAAATATATTATTTAAAATATATTTGTTAAATGTTAAAATATATTATGACACTATTTTAATTTTGTTAGGTTTGTAGGACGATTTCTGTAGAGTGATATCAGATGGCAATATTCCCTCCTGTCCAGAGCTCCATAACCCACGATGCATCTATAGTGTACGACTGGAATGAAGCACTTCTTCCCTATTTATAAAAAACCTCTAAACAAAAATTGTCTGTTCAGAATTCAACAATACAAAGTACTGATGTTCAAACAGAATGGGACTTTAGCAGAATCAAAGACATATTGGTGAAGCTTTTCAACCATTCAGATACGCCAAGTCTCTACCCAAAAAACTGAATCTACGTCCTGTACCTCGAGTTCCCTTAAATCCAGCCAAAATGAAAGATATAATGGACTTATTTGTATACCTGCAAGAAGAAAGCCAGGAGTATTACAAGTCCTTTTTTAATGAATGTATCCAACAAGAGGTGACTCCAAAAACCGATCAGATGGAGTGTGAAACGGACGACAGTGAAATCTAACCTGTCTTTTATCTTGATGAAAAATAAGGCTATACATAATAAATATTGTGTTGTTTTTTCTTATGTAATACAAAGAACAATCCCAGATGAACAGTTTTAACCCTTTATCATGTTTTCTTTTTTAATAACATTTAAAAACTAACTGAAAATAATAAATGTATATAGACAATAAAGTATTTGATATTATTTTTCTCAAATAAATCTTTTTTTCCCCTAAACATTTATTTTTAAAGACAAATATTGGTTTACAATTATTTGTATTGTCATAGGCCCTTCTTCTAGAGAAGAACATAAACGATTTATAAAGTGTTCTGCAGAAGAAGAGCCTATGACATGATTTTTAAAAGTACAAATTACAAAATGAAAAATAATGTTTTTATAGTTTATTTTTAGTAATTCTAATAAATAAATGTCTGATATTTGTAATAAAACTATCTGCACAGCTGTTGCAATAGTTATTTTTTTAGCAGTAGGAATGAAAACTAAACCTGTTGTATCTCAAAATGAAGTTTTGTCCTATCGGCCCTTCTTCTAGCTACCGTCTCAATTACGTTTTTGTAAGGGTATTTCACTTCTCAGGGGCTCACTTCTAGTGAATACGGCTGTGTCTATACCGAGTTATCCTACCTAGATCTACACATTTCTTTAACAAGTCATGGGTTATATCCCTCCTTTTCATCCTTCTTATCAGTTGTCTTTTGACCAACTCTTTTTCTCTTACGACCCTGACGTTATTCGTAAACTGGGGGGGGGGTCTCTCTTTCTCTTCTTTATTAAGACTATGATGACGGTGAGGTTTTTCAACATTAAGCTATCTTTCGCTTCGTCCATTCTCGCAGTTATTGCGGAAATCGTTCAACCGTTTCCGCTGCCGGCGCCATCTAGAGGTAGAACTTAAGAGACCAAATTCAATTGCGGAAATACTATATTTTAATTCTTCCGCTGTATTTCATTCCGCCAACCGATAATTATCTTCTTATAAGGAACTGCCGTAATGTCCGCGTTACGTAAAACCCAAACGCAGTAACCTGTTTAGCTCGGAATATTTGTGGGCTATTGTATCGATAGAAGTGAAGTCACGACCTCTCGTATTATCATTCGGACAATAATTGAGACTCAAACATCGCTAGGATTTCGAAATTACGCAACACCCTTTTTTTGAAAGGAGCACGTGACCGCGGACCACTACAATAAAGAAAGGGAGGACGGTGGATTCAATCAACAATTGATTTCCACCTCTACGACGACGCGGGAGAGGAGGGGACTGCCGGCATCTATGATAACGCATCGCTCAAGATCGTGCGTGTAATTGCATAAACGAGTTCGATTCGATTACAGTGAATACGCCCTTAGTGACTAGCACGTCGTAAATTAATCGAGATATCGTTTTAACGAGAATCGATTTAAATGAAATATAGTTGGAATCGAAAGGAATTGCGATGTCTACGTAAGTTAGTTGCTTATTAAGAGATAAGTAAATTGTTTTAATTGGATGTCGTGATTTTATTAGAAATCTCTCTAAATTAGGATTTTATAAACTTTATAAAAAGAGTTTTAAACATGTTTCCTTAAATAATAGCAGTTTTAAATAGATTTTGACGAGACTGAGTGATTGTTACCAGTAAAAAGCGTGACTGGTAAAATTGGAACTCATTTATTACATTATCAAAAAACAAATATATTTTCTATAAATTTTTCGAATATTTTGATAATTTTATGAATTTGTGGTATCAGGAGCAATGTTCCTACAAATAAAATTCCAAATTAATATTGCACTATTATGACAAATAGACTTAATGAAAATTAATGAACGTCCAAATCATTAAGTTTGAGTCTTTAAACTCCCGTTCTTAAGATAGTGCAGTCACTTTTTATCCTCCTCTAATTTTTTTTTTTTTTTGAAATGATTACAACAATCTGCTAATTCCGTGGGAAATTACCTTCTAAAAATTATATTATATTCCTACTGCTTGTTGTTAAGTTTACAGACGGACATAAATGTGATTCAATGCGCTGAAAATCGTCGAAACAAAATGTGAAAAAAAAATTGTCTGCATCCATTCCCTTATTACTTGATTTAAAATACCAGTCAATGTTTCTAGCATACGATGTTCTTTCTATTCATGATATTTGTTAAAATTCTTATCTTCTGGTAATTTATAAAGCATCATAATTATAGTAGCCTCATTTTAACCAGAGTACAATGTTCTTTCTATTCATGATATTTGTTAAAATTCTTATCTTCTGGTAATTTATAAAGCATCATAATTATAGTAGCCTCATTTTAACCAGAGTACAATGTTCTTTCTATTCATGATATTTGTTAAAATTCTTATCTTCTGGTAATTTATAAAGCATCATAATTATAGTAGCCTCATTTTAACCAGAGAAATATGTTTTTTTCTAATTCTTCTTTTTTCAGAAAAAAAACACCTAGAATCGAATAAAATAATAATAAAACAGCTAGATGGATAGTAAAAGTGACATTTCAAGACAATCCAAAGAAACTATCACTCATTGGATCTTCTAGAACTTCCTGTCTTTGTTCCTTTTTCGCACGACATCTCGCCTGTACGAAGTATCATGGCTGACTAATCTCATATTAGTATGATCAAATGGATTTTATGTTACAAAAAAAATTCAATTCGTATTTGGAGAAAAGAAAAAGATTGCAACATTTACAGAACACGATAACATATTCTGTAAGTATATCCATTAAAAGCCATATATAAAATAGTAGGTACAAAAACATTGCACAATCTTTTTGACTCACCCATCCACAAATCACGTAACAAAACAACCAAAACCAATTGTCACCAAAAAATGTCAGTTTGGTAGTTATCAATCATAAAGTTATAACGTCATTTAGGTCGTTATTAAAAAATATATATATTTAAATAAGGATAAAACTTACTTTATTGTGCCATAAACCCGTCCTTGGAAGAAAATCTGTAGAGCCCATTTTGAAAAAATACTTGTTATACAACGTAGTTCCGATTTTTTAAACATTTACCGATAACTTACAAACAGGTATTTTTGAGAGATGGCGACCTATATGTTTTGTTTGAGATCTTAAAGCTAAAGTTGCTCAAAATCGTTTGACCCGAATTTGAGAAAATCGTATTTTTGTTATTTCTTCGTACGGTAGCCACTTTAAAATTTTGTAAGTCTCGAGGTATTACCAAAATATATCCTCAAAGGAAATCTGATTAAAATTGGTAGAAGTGTCTGGCTGTTTAACAGACGCCAGATCATTCCAAAAAGCAGTTTTTTTTTAATTAGAGCCATTCTAAATCGGAATTCCTTATATATCGTTGTTTCTTAATTTCCCTAACAATACAGAATCAGCACCGTAATCTCAAGAGGATTTAACCTGAAAACAAGTATATTACAAACATGAAATAATATTATAGTAAAATAACATGTAAATGATCGTCAACAGTGAAACTGTATTGTCTTCTATCATCAATCAGCTCTCAAGGTCATCGCAGTTCTACAGTTCAGTCTACTACTGTGCAGAACTGCAGCAACATAAAAATAAATACATTGTCTTCAAATGTACACACTTCTCTTGACATTTGCTGTACAAAAATAATACCGCAGTATTTTTCTTTTCATCTATTGGTCGTACGGGTATAATTTATTGTCTGTGCAATCACCCACCAAAAACGAATGCTAGCTACTTATTGTCTAAGTTATAACTTAATTAATTAACTTTGTAAGAGTCACATTTTTGTAATTTAAGAACACGTCGCTTTATACGATTTATACTAACAAACTCATACTTGGTTAAATGAAACACAAACACAGTATCAAGAAAATTCGCTTTAACAAGTAGTTTTGCATGGATTTTATTATCTTATATTTTCGTAAACAACAATATCTACTAAACAATCGTAAAGTAAAATCAAGACTACTTGGATACGAAATCGCATCGTTGCAGAAAATAATTCCACGATCCATGAAACCATGATTACCAATCTCTTTGAACGAGGAAGCAATCTAACGTTACACAAACAAAATGAAGAGCATTGAAGAATCAATTTCTCAAGAAAGAAACAACGCAATATTTTTAAGTTCTTCAATACGAAACAGTAGACGTTTATTTCTATACGTTCCTTAATTTTTAAAATATGATTTTAAATGTAGGTATATTTTTTGTAAACGACCAACTATTTATGATTTACTTTTAACAAATTAATGCAATGTGAAAGTTACATGAAATTCAGTTTTAAAGATATCTCTGGGAATATTACAATTTAAATGTTATGTATATTTTAATTTGTTCAAATAAAAACATTAAAAAAAATTTAAATACAAAACCTTTATATGAAAATGTTAACCTGTTTTCAAAAGGGACTAAAAAGTATAAAATAATTTCTTCTTTAAAAATTAATATTCATATTTCCATACACCAATTCTCCTTAAAGTTGATGTTGATGAATTTTAAAAGAAATAAAATGCTTAGAAAATTCAAAAGAAAAAATGTGGGGCGCATGCAATAGATAATTTATGAATTTCCTTTAAAATATGTCAACAATTAAGAGCAATTAGTATTTGGGATTATGAATTTAAATATTTAAATGAAAAATTATTTTATACTTTTTAGTCCCTTTTATATTTGTGCTACCGAATATGCTACCAAGTGACATTACTTCCTCACCATAAGCTTCTTGCAATGAATTAAAGATTTTAGTACAGTAGCTGATTTGTTTATCTAACAACAAAATTTAATTGCAATTCTTTGTTGTAAATTGTTTTACATAATAACATGGAGGTGAAAACAAAGAGAGTTATATTGTAACCATTATGATTCGTTTACTATTGTTGTCATACTCACTCAGCTGTAAAAAAAAAAAAGGATATTGTTCAGTGTTTCCAATTTATTTGTGAAATGTCCCTCACAAAATGACACATTACGTTTATATGAGTCCTCGTAATAATCAAAAAGAATAAAAGGAATTTTTTAATTTATTTGGTACGGTAAAACCTTTCCTAAAGAATGTTTTAAAAACAGTTTATATATATATATATATATTTTTTTTTTTTTTTTTAAGTTTTGTTTTTACTATACCAAGTGTCCTAAAAGTCCCACCCCCCTATTATTTTTTTTAATGAATGGAAATAGACAGATTTGCTTTGGGAAAAGTTTAGATAACTAAAAGAGGAGTTTTTTGAAGTATCAAAATTTTCAACTCTTACCCCCAAAATGGAGTAGTTTGGGTGTAAGTCAAGAATTTTAAATATCAACCCCTATTGAGTGATACCTCATTTTAAAGACCTTTACAAAATAAGAATAATGGCCTAAACCAGAGGTCTCTAAGTTCATCCTACCCAACATAGCGACCAATTGAATTGTGAACTTTACTTTATTAATTACACCGGAAATGTTACGAAATGTACAACAAGCTTTTGAGTCCAGGATCTCTTTCTGCCAAAAAGTAAATGATAGCCATTTCAAGAACTTAATCTGAGCTAATAAAAAACAAGGTAAGGATCTTACCATCATTTTACCAACATAGAGCAGTTTGTAATGTAATAAAAACAACCGGAGTTTGCAGGTTAACATTCACAATTCGATTGGTCGCTATGTTGGGTAGGATGAACTTAGAGACCTCTAGTTTGCGCCAATTATTCTTATTTTTAAAGGCCTTTAAAATGAGGTATCACTCAATAGGGGTTGCTATTTAAAATTCTTGACATTTTTGGGGTAAGGGTTGAAAATGTTGATACTTCAAAAAACTCCTCCTTTGGTTATCTAAACTTTCCCCAAAGCAAATCTGTCTATTTCTATTCATAAAAAAAAATAGGGGGGTGGGACTTTTAGGACACTTGGCATACACTATTGTATTTAACACTTTGTAGCGCAAACTTTTGTCATAAACACTTTCTCAGTGTAAAATCGAGCTTTCAATGACGCCGGTCAAGGAGTTTTTTTTATGGCAGTTATTCCTGAATTAATCTTTGTAAATGATAAAAAAATATAGTTTCTTTTTTTTAATTTTATATCAGACACTGACATTTTTAAAGCCTCAAATTTTTACTTATCAAAAAATGAAAGAGAAAAGTCCACAGATATGGCCAAATAGCAATTTGATTTAAATCGGTTCACGAGTTTAGGATATAGAACATACGACCACAGACAAACTTCATTCCTAAAACTAGAAAAAAAAATACCGTTTTAACCAATTACATAATTATTTTTCTCTACTACTTTTAAGAATTTTGTAGCCCATTATATGAGCACGCTTTTTCAATTTATTACTATCAAGGTTAAATTAACAATTTATTTATTGTAATATAAGTATTTTATGTTTTTGTTCGCACTGTATAAACTTTTATAAAATTTTCGATAATTTCACTAGTGAGTGATAAACTTTGACGTCTTAATAAGGGTGATCATTTATGTGACCAGAAGATGGGGTAACCGGAAACCACGGTGATCACAAAATAGACAAACAGAATTGTATAGACAGATTACGGGTAACTTATATAGCTATATTATATTTGTAAAATTAACAAAATCAAAATAAATTCTCATCCCATAATAAGAGCTAATCGATCGCGTGCCGATGATCATCATACAAGTGTGTCGTCGTTGAAGAGATCTTGAGAATTAACCACGCTTAGAAAACTTTCCGTGACAAGGAAATAACTGTTGGTGTTTATAATACCAGAGGAGCAATTTCTTAATGGAGTCGACGAGTAACCACGATTACTCCATTCTGAAACCTTCGCCTCATCTACTCAACGTCTACGTGGAAGGTCTCTTCTTGTAGTGTAGCGTTAGACGATTTGCTTTGAATGATCAATTTTAATGGGTTAAAATTAAATGATGGGAATTTCTTTCTTGTGTATTGTTTATTTATCGACATGAATATACACAGAGTGATTGCCACATTGTGTCCAAAACGTTTTGTATAACCTAAACGTACACAATATATGAAATAGAAATTCACTCTTGAAAATTTCCTCTCAATTCGCCCTGTAACTATGAATTTATTCCTTTTTTTTTTCAAAAATATCGTGACATCAAAGAAAATTTCAATTTTGTCAACTTTCCTGCAAACAATTCTTACTTTTAATATTATTTTCTGAAAACTCATAAAGTTGTAAGTAAAATACAACCATGTTCATGTTGAAAAGTATTAATGTTATTGTATTTATTTCGTTTGAAACAAACAAAATTGGTGTTTTCGAACAAATAATTCTATATTTAAAACACTATTGTCAGATTTTTGTTAGACAAAACTATTGTCAAATTGTATTAAAAATGGACTTTCATTTGATATAAGACACTTCAGTTTACACTTTTAAATTGTAAGAAACCCCCAGTTTTAAATTTGAAAATACGTTTTATAATCAACTGTTTTAACAAGGAACTTTAACTTTAACTTTAAGGCTCTACAGATAAGGAAAATAGTTGATGAAATTTAAAATTTGAGAGGGGTTATTGACTTTAATTATTCACAGAAGACCATCAAGAAAATTGTAGAATATTTGATTTTGTAGTATGCTTATCATTTCTTCATCCTTTTATCTTATCAATTGTCATCGAATCTAGCTTAACTCTTCTCGAAACTTTTTTTTAAATATTTAGCCCACATTCCTCTTACAAGTAAAAGAATAAACTGAAATGTCTTATATCAAATTAAAGCTTATTGCAAGTGCAAGTTTTTATTCAGTTTGACCACTTTTGCTTAATAACAATTCAATGACAGTAATTTGAATATTTCAGTTTATTTCTGAAAACGCCTATTTTGTTTATTACAACCTAAATAAATACACTAACATTATTAACTTTCGAAATGAAAATAATTGTATGTTACTCAAAATTTTACAAATCTGAAAAGTTGAGAAAATTTAACTTTGCGTCGATAAATCATGATATTTTTGAAAAAAGAGTAAAAATTTTATAGTTACATTGTAAATTGAGATAGAAAATTGTCAAGAATGAGTTTCTACTTTATATATTGTGTACTTTTACACACAAAATATACTGACACTAAGTAACAATCACTATATATATAGCTCTCCAGTTTTATAGCCTACAAGGAATAAACGGTGCAAAAATATTTCACAAACATTCTCACTTATCCATCCCCAAAACCAACCAATTCATTTAAAAAATTGTTAGTTAGGATATTATCGATCAAAAAATGAAAATGGTCCTTGGATGCCGTCTTTGGGAAAAAAAATTCTATAAAAACTATACTTGTGTCTGTATGATTCTTACTCAGCATAAATTGTATTTTATTAAAATTCAAAAGTTTTGTTTGCATATTATTCCAGAAATGTTATAATTTTACAGGTAAAGTAAGCTCTTCAATCTTCACTTTTCGTTAAAATATTAACTAAATTGGCAGTCAATTTTGAAAAATTTCATTTTTTTTTAGCTTCTTAGCCGATTTATGGTTTTCACCCAGAGAACCACGAGTTGACATTTTTTAGAAATTTGATCATAATCGTCAAGTATATTTTGAAAAAATCGGAATTTTATGTTTTCGTCTCACGACAGGTACCAAATCATCGATAAAATAAAAACAATAACGACCCGAAATATGTCCACATACAAAAATTTAATTAAAATCGGTCCAAGCGTTTTTAAAATCGTTAAAACATTACCACCATATTAAAATTATGCAACCTTTTCAATCATGTATAAGAATAGTACAAGTATAAGTATATGTATAGTAAACGAGCTAAGTTAAAAAATTTAAAGTTTATATTTTTAGGTTATGTTTGTAATGTGTTTTTACTTTCTTTCATTAATGTGATGGTTCAAAAACCAGACGTCAGGTTTCTCACGAATGCTTTAGAGATCCCATGAGTCAAAAAAAAAAGGTTTCTGAATTGTCTCAGTTTGTCATCTGTGTAATCCAATTTTTCGTAAAATTAAGCATTTACATATCTAATGTGAAAAATTGTGATAGAACTAGAACGTTTTGTAAGGTATTCAATACTAAAAACGTTACAAAATTCCTCCAATAGGTACGATCGGTGGGCATTGTATGGTTTCTACGAAGAAAATCGGGAAAAAGAATTTTTATACTAAAATTTGATAAAAACAGTTTAATCTAACTTTTGCCAACACTTATGTATATAAATACTAATACAAAACGTTCTGAGAATATAAATCAAATCCCGTTATCAATAAAAATCTAACTTTTTAGACCTAGGTTCCTTTCTTTGATTTTTATAGATTTAGTTTCTAACATGACTCTAGGTTGCTCGCTATATTACATAGCGTTTTTTACTATTTTCATATTCTATGTATCACTTGATAACGGGAGTTGATTAACACACTTGAAACGTCATGTATTAATTTGCATATACACAAATGATAAAAAACGTCCGATTAAACCAGACCAAAAACTAAACAATCTAACAATATTAAAATTTTAAAACCGGGTAACATTTTACTCTTGAAAACTGACAAAATGTTGAACTGTCAATAATCTAGTATTTCCATACAACAATATTATCATCCATTTCTCCATTATTCTACAATACTTCCAACATCAGTCTAATCTCAAATTCCCTCCTTGTCGTCGAAGAAATACTATATCTTCATTCACGAGTCAAAGGTTACAACTAGAACGAACCAAAAATCTGGTTTGGATGTGCATAACTAAAGAATGTATGAAAGGAATTTGTTATGTATATAGTGGGTTACCTGCTGCACGTCACGGGAAGATGGTACGACAAACCGGAAGTCTTAATCAATGAATACGCACGTCACGTAATAACACGTCACGTAATAACACGTCGTACTCGGAGATGAGTTGCTCTTAATTGAAGGTTTCTATTACGTTAAGTTTATTATGTTAATTAAATTTAAAGAATGTAATTTGACAAATTTTTAAAAAATAATTCTGTTTTGATAACTATACAGTAATAAATAACGCACAACATTTGCGCTTACTTTCTCAGAACGTAAACAAATATTTTGTTATTAATTATTTTTCTTATCATTTATTTTACTTTTCTTAGCTTATATCTAGTGAAAAATATTTAGTAATTCCTGAAAATTTCTATATTACATTCTCATGATTCAAGTGACACAAATGTGCTCTGTGACTGGTAGAGCATAGCTACCAAAATTTTGATATTACATCCCCTCCCTTATTTAGAACGACCCTCACCAATTACTAGGTTGTAGAGATTTAATAATTATTTCAAATGTTGTTATTACATGTCCACCAAAATAATTATTATACATTCTTTATTTTAAGCTCTTTCGTTCTTGTATTGTCTCCTACGTCCTTCCAATTATTTGTCCTGTTTTATTAAATCAATACCTTATTTTATTCAGCCTCTAATAAAACCTTCGCAATAATTTCTCCACAGATCACCTTCAGACACATTAAAACAGCACATATGTTGCAGTGACGTGAAAAAGAAGCAATTTTTAGAGGAATGAACTGTAGGCTACGCAAGGACAAAGACAGCTGTGCTCGCCAAACTGAGCAATATTGTAATGGTGATGTTGAAGAGGAAGATGTGTACTGAATGCTGATTTAGTTTCTTGCGACCAACATCCTGTAGAGTTAGCTCGCCGATTTTCAGATCTTTTACACTTTACACCTTGTCTAGTGAAACCACGGTTTAGAAACGGAAACGTGGCCTATTTTATGCAATTGAGGTTGAAATAAAGGGAATTTTAGTGTCAATTGATTGTTTTAAATAAACTATGTTTAACCAATTACAGGTCTAGGATTGGTTTATAAGTTATTGCAACTTATCAAATAAATAAAGGAATTTAGTTAATGAACCATCAAGACCGCGACAAATTTTTGCGCTTATGTTTTGAGCGTTGTTATTCAAAAACGTAACCTCAAAAACAGCTGTTTAGATAAGTCATATTTATGGTCATTCACATTCATATATTATATATATTATAGAACATGCGAATAGTCGAAAACGCGTTAACCAGTTAAAAAGAGAGATATATATAAGTGGTAATTATTTTCTTTTTAATGACGCAGGCACACCAATTAACTATGTTGACGTTTACAACGAAGTCAACAGGTTTTTTGTTAATATATAAAATAAAATAATAGTCTTTAAAATAGTTATAACAAAATTAAGTATTAAAAAATGTAGGTTTATTCTTACAATAAACAAGTTTAAAATAGTAGAACGCAGTCTACTAGAAAGCAGTCTATTTTATAAAATCAGGGATATTTTAAAGAAGTCACTTATAAAAACTAATACAGTCAATAGTTTTTTTTTTTTTTATTTTACGCAATTTTTGTTATTATTCGATTTCTTTTATAATAATTCATTGTATTTCTGTCGTCGATCCCACCACAATTCTTTAATTACTTAAAGAGTTTCCGAACTTTATTGCGCATGTGTTAAAGCTTCTATATCTATTTATCAAGGTATCACACCTCCAATAAATTCCTATGCTCACCCGCTCTATGTCTAACATTTTTCTGTTCACATTATGCAAGAATTTATCCACTGTAAGAACAGATTGATTATGGTCTACAACAAACAAACAAAATTAGGAATTGAGAGGGAGAAATTCCCCCCCCCCTGCCCACCACCACCACCACTATATAGGCAAGCATAAGTGTGTGAAAGGACAAGTGAAAGAATTATAGCGGGGTAACAGTAAGAGTGAATTGATGAAGTTAGGTAATGCGCCTTGGTCTTTTGTTCTTTGTAGATCTATAGGGCATTACCCTGGGTATCGATGGCTCCATTTTCTCTTCGTTATTTTGAAACACATTATTTTTTAACATTTTACTGTAGACTACTACTTATATTCAACTTTTGTAAAATCGTTAAGTTTTGCCCAACCTTGATATCTTTAAAATGAAAGTTTGAACATGCTTTGGTTTGCCTCATGATTTAAAAATAAAATTATTGCCGTTCCGATCATTTTTTTAGTATTATTGTTTTATTTTGTTTTTCGATGATGTCATTATTTTCAAATTACTCACGAACTGTAAATTCATTTTGCGTTTTGAACTACAAATCCCAATGTTTCCAAATCTCTTTTAAATGGTTTCCCAGGTTCATTGCCTCTTTGATAACTCTTGAACCGACATTGTTGAGGAGATACCAATCAAACTTTTCGACTGTGGAAACGTTTCATCGATCTTAGGGGAAGTTATGGATACTAAAATTCCCGACAAGATTTTAAAGGTAACCAAAAACTCGGGTATCGTCTAATTTGTTAGGCTTGATTAGGGCTACAATAACCTCCAGTTGATGTTCAGGTGATCAGTTAGTCAGTCTCTTTAGGGTTTAACCCTAACCCCCCCCCCCACCACCTAACGTGTGAGAAAGTCTGTACAATAATTGCACCCCCAGGATTTTATATTACAATCTACAACGTAGCAATTAGATACTATCAAATTAAGAACAAACCAAATCTAATTAAATCTCTTCGATTAACACAAAACATCTGCTAATCGCAGGATTAAATCGCAGTCCATAGATTGTTATTTTGGCGATAGATAATTCCCAATCAAGATTTTGGAATTGATAGCAAAAAACAAGGCTCTATTTTAAGGCGCTAGATTGTTTCGAGATCGTTGGCATTTTACTTTATAACCTTGACAACCTCAGCCGAGCTAGTCTATTATATTTTCTGGATTAAACAA